>CM040186.1:63995481-64285481 GCA_022606455.1 Callitettix versicolor | reverse complement strand
TTTATTTTAATATGACTTTCAAATGTAATTGTTAATAAAAAAACATTAAAACAAACTGAAAAACTCTTAAAATTACCGTGAAAAAACATTAAAACTTTCCTATGTGCATTACAATATGGAAGGCATATGAACGAAAGTTTTTTTGGAGCATCCGCCAAAATAAACCGCTTTCGTCCGCACTGTAAACTTTATTCGAACCTAAACCTAAATTATTTACTGTTTCTTTAAATTTCTGTATGAACGGAGCAACAACATTAACATCGCACGGTAGTTTTTCACCAGAAATAGACTAAAAGAACGGATTCATACCGTTTCTTAAATTTATCCAACTACTTGTCACTGGCTTTAAAGTCATCTTTGTTCGTCATTTTTTTTACAAAAAAAACCTTCGCTTTCTCATAATTATCACTCCAGAATTTTATTTAGGCTTCAGTCTTTTTTATAAAATCCAGGAAAACGCGTTTCGTCAATCTCCGGAAACTTATGGAATTTCATTGTTTGTTTATAACCTTGATTAGTTCGACTTTGGCCTGATACTATTTTGGCGAAACGTCATAACAATGTTACTCTAAAATGTTTTGGTTGAATGGACGTACACATACTTTTAAATGTTTTAAACGTTTGTTTAATTCAATAAACAAAGAAAAGTAAATTTTTATTCTAAAAACTGTATGACCAATTTGTGTGGTTTCTGTCAAAATGTTCATTGTCGTGATGTTTTACTTAATGATTTTCTCCATAATTCTGTCTTTTTGAGCAAGTTTTAATATAAATTTTTGAGGCATGTAGACCATAACTCAGTTTAATTCTTTTTAACTACTGGTTACTTAATTCAGTCATCATAATTGATTACATTTTTTATATGGGAAGATGTTCTAGAATGCTGAGCTACAGATCGAGCCACTTAAGCGCAGTCGTGACAGACTTCATTTAAATTTTAACAGACTTTCATTATTACTCTAAGCATTCCGATAAGGATCTGCATTATTGAAACTACATATATAGGAGCACCTACAAGTACGTCAGAACACCAGGGAACTCTCACGCCTCATACTTTTCAATTTTAAGTTTTACAATAAAATAAAGCCAAATTAAACCGATAAAAACTTCTGTAAACAAAATGTCACAGAGCCATATGAAGTGTTCCCTTGAGAGTGCAGCACAATTCAGGCATAGGTGACAGAAATAATTAATTTTGTGTACCAAAACAGCTGATTGCTAAAAAAACATTATTGAAAATAATATTTAATTTATTACTGTAGCTAAGACTTAAAAATTGACCGAATCAGTTTTGAAAGTAGAATCGGTAAGGCAATCTAGGCCAGTTCTAATATGTAAATGTCATTAAATATAAGACTCTGCTTCTAGTAAACAGTAAATAATGTAGCGTAATGTATGTAATGTAAAATCCGGTTATAGTAGATTTCATTTCCAAATATTTCACTTGATACAACGTTAGAATGCAGTCATTAGTTTGCAGGTTATACGAAAGTAGAACAAATTAAGACCTAGTGTATCAAATAACCTAAACGTAATGAATGCTATGTCTTTAAAATAACTAAGAAAACACAGGTTTTAAAAAAATATTTTTATCAATGCTGTAGTTGTTTAATAGTAAGTTCTTGTAAAATCAAATACATCAATCAACAAGACAGTTGTTTGCTCTATTTATTTGTAACTACAGTTTTTAGTAATTTTTTTACATTTAATTGACATTATTGACGTAACAATGACTTGATTTTAAGTTAGTAACTGTACTTCTCACCCACAATCAATCTGTCATGGCATTATGGTTCTAGGCATTTGGAAACAAACTACAAACGTCAGTGCATTGTTTTGTTGCTGTTGCAATAATTATCAGTGAACATATGGCAGCTTACAATGTGCAGAAAGTGTTTTTTGTTTTAAATGATTTATCGCAGATTTGTAACAATAAATCTATGGTGACATGTATCTACATCATATATAAATATGAAATGTCAGTCTTACAATATACAGCTGTTAAAGTTCTAATAATTATTGTGATGGCTGGGCAGGGCATGCATGTAGTACATTGGTATTAATTATAAATGTGTTTATTAATGAACTTATTTATATTCAATGTATTAAAGTATAATCTTGTACAAACAATTTGTAAGGTAAACTCATGGTATAGAACCCAAATTGTGAAGCAGGCCTCTTATTATGAAATAAGTTTTTTTATGGTGTGGAAAAGTTTATCACTTTACGCCTAGAATGGGTTTTATTTATTTATTGTTTTGTTTAGTCATCTGTTAAACATTAACTTTTATAGTTTACAAATATTTTTCAAAGTTTTTTTCCTGCATACTCCCAGAAAAATGTCATGCCTGGGCCCCTTGTGGGGTCATGGGTAAACAACTATAAATGCACTAAAATATCATGCTAGCGGAGCTGAAATTTAGTATAATGGCGTTAATTATAACATAAATATCTCATATATACATAATATTAAAGAACTATTTGTACAAAGTAAGTGCAAGATTTATTTAACTGTAAACCCTCTACTTAGGTGATATGTAGTATAATGTAGTGATATGTAATTATAAATTAAATATGTACTTTTAAACTTATTTATTTTTATATATAAATATTAACAAACAATCTTGTTTTCGCAGGGTTTCGTCGCCTGATTGAACCTCCTAAAGAACAATGTTTGCTGCAACGTGAACTGCACAGTGCTGGAGATACCTTTCACCACGATGAATGCACAACTTGTTCATGTCTCAACGGCACTGTGATCTGCCACCGAAATGCTTGTCCTGCATTAGATTGTCCTGAAGACAGACAGATTTTAGCAAAGGGACGTTGCTGTCGTCATTGTTCTCCAGTGCTTGAGAGTATATCAACTTGTACTATTGGCGGACGAACTTATCAGGTTAGCTTGTGTCCTTATTGCATCAGATATTCAGCAACAGTATTTTGGAAATTATTTACTTTTAAAAAGTTATAAATTACTTCTTAGTTTACTGGTTTTTTTCACTTAAAGCATTTATTTCATTTAATTTTATTTGTTTCATTATTATTCTTATTCCTAAGTTTACATTATTCATGAAATAAACAATCTTACAATATGTGCTAAGAAAGATCACACACCTTGTCTTTTGATTTTTGAAATACCATTTAAATTCTTCAGCAGCAGTTTCTAAATGTTTTATCATGTGACCCATCTTCATTCTGATTTTTTTTTTTTGGGACCCACCATATGACTCATACACACACACACACACACACACACACACACACACACACACACACACACACACACACACACACACACACACACACACACACACACACACACACACACACACACACACACACACACACACACACACACACACACACACACACACACACACACTTATAATGGAAAAAACAGAACCAAAAAAAAATATAATGAAATAAAAAACTTTTTATATTTTGTTTGTGTCTAATAATTACTCTTCATGAGAAGAAAAAAGTGGTTTATAAGAGATATAAAAAACTTCAACTCACTTATACACCATTTTAACTTTTCTTCTGATGAAGTGTAATTATTATACATGAAATATGAAGAGCTTTTTATTTCATTTTATTTTCCAAACTCATTCGTCCTAACTAGGTGCATGTTGTAGTTCCAGTAGTAGCACAAGCCCAGTACAAGGTAAATTTCCCCTTCTCTGCCTCTACTATCCTTCACCAGGATCCCAGGATGATGATAACACAAAAGGCAACAGAGGCCTTTTGATGATCAACATGATGTGATCACGTTGTTATCACAGAAATAAACTCTACAGTTGCAATGTCCTATCGCCTTGCTCACTTTGTTTTGAAAATATCTTTTTTGTTACTGTTGACAGTGAAGCAGTTTTTGTGAACTTATAGAACATATTTCTTGAGATATGTTCAGTTTTCTACTTCTTTGCAGTTGAAAGAATACTTAAAAAGTTTTAAGTTGTCTGTCCGACTTTCCGCAGCTTACTAGTTTCACAGAATTTTATGGAAAAATCATAACCATTTTTTATGTGTTCTCAGCTGTTTGTACTTTAATTTTACTGTCCTGTTCATAAGAAGTTTAGATATTTATAATTTATAATGGCTACCTACCTATTGAGTAAGTAATTTCTCAAGTCAAGAATGAATGACTTTTGCCTTAATTTTTTTGTTTTAAAATTACAAAAATTACATTCCAGGAAGGAGATGTTTGGAACTTGGATACTTGTAAATCCTGTTCTTGTCGTCAAGGCGTAATGCGTTGTGTGAAGACAGTGTGTGGAGAGCTGAAACTACCCTGTCCACCTCGCACAAGGTTGTATAAAGACCCTAAGAAGTGTTGTCCATCTTGTGTTGAAGGTTTGTATACCTGTAAATTTGTTAAAGCTGAAAGAAACAACAACCACACCAATTTATACTGGCCTTTTTACTTTCTCATCTACTCTTTAAAGCAAGAAAATGTGTGTGTGTGTGTGTGTGTGTGTGTTCTAGAGCAAAAATACTACTTTCATTTCGTTCAAAAGTACTACTTTTATTGGCAAAATAAGTCATATTGTTGGGCCAGAATACTAAATATTATTCACTATCTCTGGTATTAAGATATTGTAACCATACAACTAACATTTTACAAACTATTGTATGAAAAAAAAATCATACAATAGCATTGTCTGTTAGAACCATTTGGCTTCAAGAGCTCTTGTAAATACTCTTTTGTTAAATAAATCAGGCATTTTGAGTGTTTACCATTTTGTTTAAAACAGGCGAAAAATGTTTGAGTACCAGTAAAGAAATGCATTGAACAAATATAAACAATTCAATTGAAATCTGTCGAGTTGTGTAATAGTGGACTGCAATGAAATTGATATTTTAACATAGCAAACAAACATTGGGTTAGAAAGAAATGTTCTTGGCTGTTCCAATGCATGAAATAAAAAAAAAACTCAAATATTGTGTCCAGACAATTTATTTGGCTTCTGGATGTTGTAGAAATACATAATTTTAAAATAAATCAAGTGACATAATTTAAAATAAATCAAATTATAAAATAAAAAATAATTTTAAGTGACGGCCATTTTGTTTTGAGTAAGTGTGTGACAGTTTCAGGTAGCTTTGAAATCTGCTAGCAGTATTTAATAAATATAAATGTTTCTTTTGAAATATGTTAAGCTGAGTAAAAAGTGAACAACAGGCAAATAAAGCTGAAATGTTGAGTGTCCTTATTTTGTATCAAACAGGAGTATAACAGTTTGACATTGCTTAAAATCTTGTAACAGCTACAAATAAAAATGAAAAAAGTTCATTGAACTGGGTTAAGTTTTTACTCCCATAAAATTCGAACAAATATTCGTAGTATAAAAAACCGAGATTTTCATTTTCTAGAAGAAAACCATTTTATTTAAATGATTTTTTTAAAACCCAGTTTTATTTCACACCATAAGGGGAGTCACATTGCAAAATTTCAACTTCATAGGCCATGTCGTTCTTGAGATCTGTCAATGAGTGAGTTAGTAAATAAATGACTGGAATTTATGTGTAGATAGATTTTTAAAGTACATATTACTTTTAACACTGATTTGTAAAATGAAGGCATGTTGAAGCCTTATACTTTTATATTTTTGATTCTCTCAAAAAATCGATCTGTGGATTACTGTCTGGCTGTCTCCATAGATTTAATCCTTAACTCCATTGTAAGCACAAGCGTTATGCCTATTACTAATAACATGCCTCTTTATTAAAATTAAATTTGTAGCTAAAACACAGTAGGTGAAACAATTTTTTTATTTCAGAGGACGGAGTTTGTACTGTATTTGGTGATCCCCACTATAAAACTTTTGATGGGAAATTCTTTAGTTTCCAAGGATCATGCAAATATCAGCTGACCTCAGACTGTTTCGGACGAACTTTTAGTATTCGAGTAACCAACGATGCTCGCCATACAAAAACATCATCATGGACAAAAACTGTATCGCTTAGGGTAAATAATCCTGTATTATATTTTTTGAAGAGATTTCTACAGTTATAAAACAACAATAAATGATTTCACTCAAATGTAATTATCAAGTCACAATAATTATATTTGAGTAGCATTTTTTTATATTATACTAATTTTTTTTATAATTTTTCTATTTTGTTATAGAATCCAAATGTATATTTTAGCTACTTTTCTGATGCAATGTAAAATTAAAATCTGTAATTTGCAGTTTCAGTAAGTAGTATATCTTTAATGAACTGATTCCTCTTCTTATTCAAAAACATATAAAAATCAATAGGTGGAAAGACATTAGGATTAGCAATAAGATGTACTCTTAATATGTAATGAAGAAAATATATTTTTCTGACTAATAATAAGCTCTAAATATTATAATATTAGAATGTATCTATTATTTGTAATCACATGCTTATAAATAATATATTTTTAGCCAGTCGAATGGGTCCGTCATCACTACCTATATTATAATACAAAATGTGTATTCTTAAAAATAACATAAGGCAATATAAAATATCAAACTATGTAAATGTATTAGTGTTTGTGTATAACCTATTTTTTTAATCTTCATTTCAGATTGGAACGTTAAAAGTAACGTTAGGTGAAAGACAACGAGTAAAAGTAAATGGAGTTAAAGTGAAGGTGCCTTATCGTTTGGAAGGTCAAGTAACAATAATAAGGAAAGACGAGAGTTTGTTTGTGGAAACTAAGATCGGAGTTAAGATTGCGTGGGATGGTAACAGCTTTGTACAAGTATCAGTATCTCCAAAATATAAAGGAAAACTTTGTGGCTTATGTGGCAACTTTAATAGTATGTCTCGGGATGATTTGACTACACGCAAGGGAAGAGTAAGTATTGTTAATACTATCTAGAATAATTTGCGGCAGAGGCAGCTGATGGATTTAGAAATCCCACTATACCTCCAGCTCATACTACTCTCACATATCTGCTCAAGACACAAACATTCACTACTGTACATAGCTTGAATAACTCTAAAATGTAAAGTGTGTTGATGGAACGAATCACACTGACCTAATGGTGTATCAAAAGGCGCCCTGGGTTACCTGGCGACCTCCCAATGTACTCGAGCATGCAGGATTCCGTACAGACAGACCTCATTTTTTTACTGTAGGTGTTCCCATGAGTTAGAACATAAAATAAAATGAGCGGAATCTCACCACACAACAGTAAGAGTACCTTTTTAATAAAATCAAGAGAAAGACAAATTGAAAGGAGATTAGCACCTCAAAAATGGGGAGTTACCAATTAGAAATGAAGGAGTTGACCACCTTGAATCCCCTCCATATTCTAGATTTTATGAAGAGATTATGATTGGAGAAGGCACTGTAACTGATCATCTCAAAAATATAGAAAGGGGGTGCAAGAGATCTACAAAGGTCGCAGTGCAATAGCAACCCTAGAAATGCATTCATTCGTTCATTTATCTAGAACCATTTTTATGATAGTTTCAAAACAGTTTGACATACAAAATGTACAGTAGTTACATTAATTGTAAGTGGTTTAAAAGGTTTTGTTTATATATAATTTAACTTTAATTACACTTTAAAACATTTTAATAAGTTGTCAGTGGTTATTGTCTAGTTACAATTAATTTTATTTACAATTTTTTATTATTGATTAGTATCATTTGTATTACCAGTCATTGGTTTTGTCGATTACGTAAACATCTTTATGTTGATTAACAACAGTAAGTTACAAACAGGACTGATTAAAACTTAAAATGAAATACTTTGTTTTTAATAGCATCAGTATTTTAACTGAAAACAAGTTCTAATTTAATATTTTATTCAAAATTATAATATTTATCAAGGAGAAAACGTAGAATGACAATGAAATTATTATTTCAGGTAGTTCTAGACCCTGATAAATTTGGAGCATCATGGCGAGTTGGCGGGAAGAAGGCTTGTTCTCGCCTAAACGAACCACCTACTCGTTCGATACAATGTAACCAACACATGCCACAACGAAAGTCTCGGGACAAGCTGTGTAAGCCCTTAAGAGACAAAGCATTTGCACCATGTCATCAGCAAGTCAACCACTTAATGTATTTTAAGTAAGACAAAATTACTTCTTACATACTACATTAGTCATTATTATAGTATTTATATTAGTAAAGTACAAATACTGAAGAAAACTATATGAATTGAGTTTACAATTGTTTTTAAATTATTTTAAAAATATAGGGGTAATATTTTTTCATCCAGATCAACTGGTAAATTGCTTATTTGACTAGCATTCCAGTACAGTAGATGCCAACTAAAAGAGCACTGTTTATTATAGACTAATGCTTTAAGAAACAAATAAATACTGTTTTATAACAATGAATTATATAAATATTTGAAATATAGTGCCAAATTAAAATGTCAGTTAACAAATGAATCAATAACGATATCACAGTTACAGTTAGTTTGACATAGATAGAATTAAACATTATTATTATTATACACAAACAAAAAGTTATCATTACAAAATGAAGTAAATAATATTGAATTGTTATCGCTGAAACATATTTGTGATTGCAGGTCTTGTCTAATGGACATGTGTGAATGTCCGAACCGAAGATGTTACTGTGAATCTTTTACAGCTTATGCTCATGAATGTCAGAAACTTGGAGTAACTCTTCCAGATTGGAGGAAGTTAACAGGTTGTCATACCCTTCATTGAGCCACTACCGCAACCTGGTAGTCTCTTCACATACTAGTCAGCGTCTCTCTCCCCGCCAGTTTATGTAAGGTGATTTATGTTTATTAAGCTTAAAATATTATCGTAAACTTTGTAGAGTCATTTTAACCTTTTTAAAGCGAAGCTTTTTATGTTGAGCTTCCGTGATGAATGCATGGAGGGTGAACTCATGTGAATCGATATCTAAATACGCAATGGAAGAGCATCATAAGTTAATATACAGGTACTATCGGGTCCACTTCCCTCTCTTTAAAAGACTTTGTGACTGCATGACCATTCAAACAATAAAGTGTGAATAATAAATGTTTAAATTATTTTAAACGCCATCATAGTACTTACCCAGCCCAACTTAATTATTTAGTATTCAGGTGTAAATTGCATAACAGTGATGTTTTATACATTTATTAAATATTGGTAGGTGTGAATAAGAAATGTTTAAATTATTTTAAACGCCATCACAGTACTTACCCAGTTCAACTTAATTATTTAGTATTCAAGTGTTAATTGTATAATAGTGACATTTTAATAATATATTATTAAAATATTATTACATAACCCTTTTCTAGAGTATCAAGTAGCAAAAATCTATATGTCTTGGTAGAAAACCATATCATATAATATTGTATACAGAAATATATTAAATTGAAATGAACCAGTAAACCTTGATGTTAATACACGTTGATATAAGTCAACATTGAAAATGGTCCAAACCTTGATGTTAATATACATTGACGTTAAAAAAATCTTGTTTAGAAGAAACACCTTTGCATAGTCCAAAAACAAAAAAAAAATAGTCCAAAAACAATCACATGATAGAGAGACCATTGGCGTGGCAGCAATCATAGAGTTAAAAACTGTAGCGGTACCAAACACACATAGAATGTGTGACTGAATATAAAGAGCACTATCTAGCAATGAAGAAATGAAGCACAGATGAAGTTAAACTGGATAATAATAAAACTGTATGTAGTTGTGAACATTTCTTGTACTCGTTTATGTTGTAGTGTTACATACTTTAATTTTTTTTTAATTACTGCTGTGACGTAAATTTATCTTATAAGTGTGTACATTTTGATAGATGACTATATTTTGTGAGAGTAAATGTATACTCTTAATTTGAATCATTAAAAATTGAATTGTAAATCACCAAAAATATAATCAACAAGTATGTTGTTCCTACAATTATAACAACTGAAATTGAAATGAACTTCAGATAAATTTAATTAACTTGAATATATATTTCTAAAATATAAAAAAAGATACCGTGATTGTACCATTGTAATTGTCATTGTAACTGCCATCCTTGTTACACCATTGTATTATAGTAATATGTAATATTTTTATAAATTTCTCTATACATATAAATATTTTATTAACATAAAATTAGTTATATATTTTAAATAAATTTAAATTACATTAAAATGAATTAATTAAGTCATTTTTGACATATTGTTAATGATGTTAACAAGTATTTCTGTACATAAAATTGAAGCTTCGCTTTTTTCGGTCATTGCCCTAGTATCACATGCTCAAGTTCTTTTTATGCAAATACAATGATATTAATTGCCACTTTTTTGTACTTAAATTTTAAATAATGGTGAACACTCAAGTGTTGCTGCTAAACTAAGTTTATTAATTCAAGCAATTAATTTGAATTTATGCACTTCAAGATTGTAGGTTCAAGACAGCAGTTAGATACAAAATTACTGCTGTAAGCTTTTCCCTTTCCATCAGTGTCGATCCCTCGTCTTTATTAGACTCACTCACATAAATTATGAACATTAAGAAAAAAATTAGGTACCTTTTAAAAGCAACACAACATTTTAATCTGACACAAGTCTTTTCTGTTTCTATACAGTTGTACCAGTGACGAGTTCTATTCTGTGCTGGAGTAGCAACGCACCATCTCGTGTTTTCTTTGTGTTGTTGTTGTACATCAGTATTCTCATGCTTTGCTCTCATTGGTCGAGCAGGATCTCGATCGGCTCATCATTTATATGTGATGATATTTTACATCAACAATGTATAAGTTTATGTACAAATGTGTAGTATGAATTGACTCGAGTGATGGAGATTTGTAAATACTGTTATTGTTGATTGACGCCCCTCCATTTATTGTATTTATGTACATCTTAGAATAAATTTGTAAGGTCAATAATATAAGGGCTTTAAATAATTGGAAAGTCAAGTTAATTAAAGAATTAATGTTTTCTCACAATAAACATTAGCTTAGAAATAAAATGTAAATATTAAGGTATTCAGGAAAACATTATCTGATTATGGCTAACCATAGCCATGTTTTTTCATGCTAAATTGATACATTCTTTAAAACAAATAAAAGGAAATAGAATTTAGATTTTGTGCGGAGAGGAAACACATAAGATTGTCTTGGAGTAATCATTGTTACTTATTAACTTATAGTAAAGACACAAAACATTTAAGTTTGAAGATATTTTGTGGGATTTAATTATTTTATCAATAATTGAAGAGACTGGATGTAGTTGCAGATTGTGTTACCAAGGAGCATTTATTACTTTTTTATTATTATTAAACAGTTGAAAATATTCACCTGTGTCAATGTAATCAGCAACTAGCCTATAACCAGCAACCAGCTAGGCAGCAGCTAGTATTGTTGAGAAAGTGTGAACTCTTTACCACAGAAATAATGTTTATTACAGATAGTAATTACCAATACCAGTAAATATGCAGGGTATCCTACCATGGATTTTTCGATATTTTTTTACTAAGGATTACTTTAAAAGGTAAACTTGTTTGTTTTTTATCAATCAAATCTAAAAACTAATATACTATGTATCATAGTATATTACTATTAATATATTAAAATTATTATATATAAATATAATAAATATTTATAAATATAAATATTAATATATTAATATTAAATATACATAGTATATACTATGTATTGTATCTATTCTAACCTAAAAATTGAAATAGTATTTATTTATAACCTTATTAGGCTAATAATTGTTCTTAATGAAATAAATTACACCCTTTAGATATAAATGTATTTTATTTCTACTAAATTTATGTGCCTGTTTACTAGGAATATGAAATGTTGATTACATGAAAAATTCTGTTACATAGTTGTAAGCTCAAGAATTTAAACAAACTGTAATAATAAAGGGGGAAACAGTACTAGCTACAAACTTTTTTTTTAATTTTTTTTCTCTGAACTATTTTTATTTTATTACAACTATTACTGAACTATTACAATATTTTTATATTGTAATATATATGTCTACACTTTTGAAAAGTAACATTACACCAAAGGAGATTTAGAAAAACTTGCAAATAATAGCCTATTTTACTTTTTCACCAAAGTTAGTAGCAGTCTATGGATGAATAGGACAAAAAGAAATTTCAATTTCCTTTTCTTTATTTCTGATTAATTTTTATTAAACTGTGTATGTTATTTTGAGCAAATGAAATTTAAAATGGCACAATTAACTTGACTAAAAATGTAGACTTTCAATAATTATGATTGTATACCTATTTCCAATATTAAATATGCATTTATTTATTTTTACATTTAGGCTTGAACGTTTGTAAAGGAACATTCAATAATTAATCTAGTTACAAAATATTTTAAATTTAATAATGGTACATTCCAATTATACTCACGGTTAAAATAATTAACAATAGAAATTATTGCAAAGGAAATTAAACTGTAATGCCTAACCTCTAAAGCAACTATTTGTGGTAAAAACTAACAATTTTTAAGACTTACATTATTGACCTTTTGTATTAAGTTAAAATATTTAAAATACTTTTTACTTGACAAGTATTATCATAGTTGTTAGTTTACATTATAATAAGAACCAATTGCATTAGCCTATGTTAATTACAGTATAAGATATAATTTTTGTACACATGATTGTTAATTAAGGAGTCTAATTTCATACATGAAACTAACATGCTTCTACAATTTACCAAAGACCGTTGTTGTTTCTCATATTTTAAACTATTATTTTGGACATATTAAGTTTTAACTACTTACAAATGAAATAAGATTATATATATACCCACATGTACATTTTTTAATTTGTTAATTATTGTTATCATCTTCAACCTCTAACATTATGGTGTTAAAATGTCTGTTTTGTTAACTGTCTGGTATAATACAAGTAAAAACATTTGAATAATTTTAAGTGGTTTGGTATTTTAGAAGATTGGCCCTAAGAGAATTTAAAGTTGTAAAGTACACTTTACGTACACTACAGTACAAACTGTGTATTTATTGGTAGGCCTAGTATTGGAAAATTATGAACTTCATGTTATAAGTTAGTTTAACGTACAGTACTTTACTTTGTTTGGGTTTGAATTAACGTTTAATCATACAAGATCATTTGCAAGTCACCTTATGCTTTTACAATAGTACAATTATGTTTAAATACAGTAACACAAAATGTACAATATTTTTTAAAAAAATAATTCCACAAGTAGAACACTGTTACAACTATCTAAATTATGATAGATAGATAGTTGTAACTGTCTGTCACAACTAAGATAAATTATTAAAACGAAAGAGCAAATATGCCATTGCTATTATCTACATTAAGATGCTTGAACTCGTAACCAAATCCCAAATCAGTAACTAACTGGCCTCATCAGAATACCAATATTAAAACTAGTTGGACTAATATTACATTATGTTCAAATTTGAATGTTTCTCAGTTATTTTGTTTTAAAATTATGAACAAATTGAAGTAATTTATAATAAAATATTTATTGTTAAAGAAGTAGGAAATAACAGACATGAATATTTAACTGTACTTTTTTAAGCAAATATTAACAAATTTAAAGACAATAAATTAATGTCTTTATAATTTAATTTAAATCTCCTTCATTATATTTTAGGTATTATATAAGTGACTTATATGTATATATACAATTATATATTTCATTGTGATATACAGCTTTTATTTCTCTCTGATATATTGTATATTCTTAAATTATTTTCTTCTCTCTAATAGTTCAATATTGTTATTATTGATCCTTTTCTTTGCAGTTGTGCATGGACAAAAAAATTAGGTAAATGGTTTTCATTGAAATTTCTTAAATCAAAAAGAATAGCAAAATTATTTTTTTTAATATGTATATTTCAAAATTAACACTTTTTAGTACGAAAAGGTAATTTATTGTTATTTACATTAATAATTTTTTTTTGAATTTTTGAATAATTTTATTAGAATTAAACCTGCTATTTAATGTAATGTTTCTAATAATTTGAAATGCATAGTTACAAAATATTAAATAATTCTACAATTACTATATAAGAAAATATTACATTTACAGTAGTATACCCTCTCTTAACTATCAGTCCTGGACCAAAACCTTGATGGATAATTAGAAACAGTTTAGTGTATAAAGAAAATGTTCAAAAAAATCATTTTTTTTATTGCTTTAAAAAATAAATATTCTGTTTTGTCTATCAGAATCGGAATGTTTTGTCAACAATGTACTTAATTTATTTTTCTATGCCTAAATTAAACACTAACACATATGCAAATTTCAGGTCTAGGAAATCATAAGTTTTATATTGAAATCGTTACTGAACATTTCTAACAAGTAAAGTTTTTTAATATTAATTCACACATCACTCAGTATTGTCTTGGCCTTGCCCACCAAGTCGTTGTTATTTCCCATGAGTGCTAACAACCACTGAAAAACAAATACTGTAGTTAAAATACATCGTTTGTACATATTGGTTAAAGGAGAAAAAGGTGAATTGAAAGATAGATAATGGAGGTTCTACTGTAACACTAAATTATATATGTTTTGGCGTTATTGTAAGATTTATGATTAATACTATAATAGGTATCTTAAACTACAATAGAATGATCTGAGGTTTTTTTTTAATCCTGACCTAAGCAAGGAAATAGGATTTTGTTCACTAACTACAGTAGGCCTATATATGTTGTACCTATTTTATGTTGCATTGTGTTCCTATTTTAAAGTATTTTACTAATATGCTCTCTCTTCCTTTATAATATATCCTTACATATATTTTACAAAATCATATCTCAAAATTATGTCCTCTTATGTCATATTACACTTTCAGTTTTAAAGTTTGCCATCGTCACTATCAATACTGCATTAGAACTCTAACTGGAATTTCTTCCAATTTACCTCGTCTGTCCCAATTTCATACAAAAAAACTCTATATATATTTAAAAGGCTCAGCTGTAGAACTTCAATAGTGCAACTCCAAGCAAAAAGCTAAAAACTGATTTATTTAATTTTTGAATGGTCAGAACTTTTCTACAGTAAAACCTATACTGTCTTTCAAATATCTTCAGGGCCAAGAAATCATTGGAATCATGTCTGAATGAATCATCAAGACCAATAACTCATTTTATAAAGACTGTTACAGTCTATTCAGACATTTGCCATTATTTGAGTGTATAAAAACAACACATGACGTTTCAAGAATGAGGACCAATTTTTGTTTTCAAGTGTCTAACTTATAATATAAAAATTAATCTAAAACCTGAGCCTAGTCCTATGTTAAAATACAAAGAGGACATCAGCCCTAAGACTTTAAATGTTTAGGGAATCGCAAGTCGCCAATTAAATGAAATGAAAAGCTGAAAAATACTATGGCTGTGAACAAGTCAACATTAAACAACTTACTGATGTCCACTCATGCTAACACTGGATGGAGTAATTACCTTTTATAGTTGATAACACCTGTCAGTTCCTTTCTCTCTCAACTTTCTAGTCTGTTCTTTTTATTCCTTGATTCAGTAAAGCATGATCCTACTAAATACTTCTTAAAAATTAAATTAAAATTATATTTTATTCATTTAAAATATTAATCAAATTTTATTCATTTATTTCAAGCACCCAATTTATTTTTTGTGATGCTTGACTCGATGCTATCAGAAGAAGTGATTCTTCTTCACAAAGGAACTGCTGGACAGGTTGCTTAAAATTAATATTTTAAAAGACAAATCTTTAAGAATGGGAGAAAAAGGGAATATCATAGGGTATGCGCTTGGATGAGAATTTTTCACATTGGTTTGTCAGGACTTGCCCGCATTTTGTTTAATGGACAGTCTGTTTAATTGGTGTTGGTTGTTTCATCCATTTTCTGCTTGACTGAACCTTACAGATTTGGTTTATCAATGCTTTAGCTGAATTGTAAATGTAGGGAGGTGTTCTGCCAACATGTAACATTCTCTTTTGAAATTGATTGTCCACTTGTCATCTCTTCTAAAAGTACGATCCAATAATAAAATTAACTTGAGCAAAATTTTCAAACAGCCACCTTTATGCTGCTAAACATTATACTTCTGATCCATGAAATTAACATGAAAAAGAGCAGTTCAATACAATAATCCCGAATCATAAGTATCATGTTGTTTTTACATTTTAAAACTATTCCTAGTATTTAATTTTTTTAATACTTTTCTCCTTTATTTTTCGCTTTTTGTTACATGTTTATTTAAATTGCTTACCACATGTTAGAGTTATAGTAACTGAAATTATCCTTACCATATAATGTGCCTGGTGTTAATGTACTTGCATCTTTATCAACATAATTGTTCATTCATAAATATTTGTGCTGGCCTGTATTTTGTAATTCTACATTAAGGATTCACTAGTTTAGTCTGTGTTACATCATTACCTATTTTTTGTTAAAATTTGTATACTGTTATCCTTATACATATTGTAACCAGTAATTATTGTAGATCATTTAAAGCGTTATATTGTAGTTGTGTATCTAAGAAGTGTACAAAATCTGCTGCATTCGTTGTGCATTACAATAAAATTACAAATTGTGTTTTCATCTACGAATAGGCATTATTCATTAATGTCTGTATTAATATATAGTAAAATTAATATATAATAAAGAGTATCCTTCACAAATTTTAATGATTAAATATTACGTTCTTCAGTTTAAAACGTTTTCTATAAAATCTTTCTATAAAAAAATGTATACAGTACTAAAATTTTGTTTAATATTTAGTTAATTAAGTAAAGTTATGATATAATCCACACATCAACTTAACACGTTTTTGTATGAATTTGAAATATGTATACCCGATTTGTTATATTGATATAATTTGTTTAATGTACACATTTTATAATTAATATTTTTGTATGCACAAATTCACTTAAATTAATGAAAATAACATTTTTGAACATTTTGAAAACAATGTGA
The DNA here is from genome assembly GCA_022606455.1 of Callitettix versicolor. Taxonomy (NCBI): domain Eukaryota; kingdom Metazoa; phylum Arthropoda; class Insecta; order Hemiptera; family Cercopidae; genus Callitettix; species Callitettix versicolor. The sequence continues at coordinate 64,268,606 of CM040186.1, read as the reverse complement.
TATAAGCCTACTTATCGCACCCATTGCTTTGTTTTATTCTTTTAACACAAATATTATGTTATTAAGAACAACAAAGTTAGAGTCTGCAGGAAGATAAACGTAGCAAAATTAAGTTTTGGGTCAAATCCTATTTTAATGTCATATTCTAGTATTCCTTGTGAGTTATATTTATCAAAAATCTAATAATTTACCCCAATAATATAAATAATATTAAGGCCAATAATGAAGGTATTTTAAGATTTCGGTATTTAATGTAAATATTAAAATTTAGGCGAACATAAAACCACTTTTTTAATATATTAAGAACAAGCTAAATAAACAGAAACCTAAATATTTGTATGCAAATTCAGAAATAACATCTATTTGAAACTTACCTAAACAGTTTTACTTCTCATTTTACGGCAATTTTTATTTGTGCAATAAAAACAAAAAAAATATTGAAATATAGTATCGAACAAATCATCATTAGTTTATAAAAAAAGTTTTTTAGTTTCTAATAAATAGTTTTTTAGTCTAAAGTTTTTTAATCGTTAAAGTTTTTTAGTCTAAATAAAAAATTGTACACTCAAAACCAACGACATTTTTAGTATTTAGACTCACCGCTCTCTATTTACTACCATTATGTATTGTTTGCAGTCTGCCGCTATACAATACATGTGATTTATTAGACATTTGCATCTGAAGATGCCATCAACAACAGCAAAACAAATGCTGTCAGAAGAAAGGCAACACTGAAATGCCAAAAATGTGTATTCTATACTCTAGCAAGCTTTAAAATTCTTAAAAATAAAGTATTTACAATTTTTACACAAATCGTGTCTTTTTATACGTTTGTCCATGAGATGAGATCTGGTATTCTTACGCACTAAACATTCCTGCCATGGACAGTACAGGAAGAACAGCAACCCATCCAATCTATATATATATATATATATATATATATATATATATATATATATATATATATATATATATTAAATGCATGACTGATGCTCATTTGGTTTTATCGATCATTTTAACTACATTTGATGCATAGGATCTTCCGGTAGAAAGTGAACTGCATATCAGGGATTGTATACCATAGCTTAATGGTAGCATTTAGAGAGTGGATGAGTTTGAATACTCGTATCAGTCAATATCAAATACAAAATTATTTACAGATTATCCAACTGTTCAGAATATACAAACATTTAAAGAAAAAACAAACATACATTTTGTAAGTTAATAGTTATGTGCAGGTGTGCAGTAGCATAGCTATATGTTGAAGGACCCTGGAGTAAAATGTTGAATAGGTCGCTACCTACTTTGGATGTTTTAGCATTTAACTAAATACAATACCAAAAAATAATTTATAAACTTGCTCAGCTCTCCTAATAACCTCCAAACTTCTCTTACTGAACTGATAAAGAAGTCATAAATCTATAGGTTTCTGGTTGTTCACAACCAGACATAATGTAACAGAGAAAGTTGTTGATACAGCAAATTTCCTTGTTTTCGCTGTAGAAGATAAGAAAACTGCTATCCTTTCTTCCCACTTACTTAGATAGACTCATTTACTTAAGGAGTAACACCAATACGTCAGAGTACAAAAGTGAAATTGAATTATTTATTTTACAACTTTAAATCATTGTTTCTTATAGTCAACATCCAGTTATCTGCAGCATTGGGTAGCCAGGATTGCTGTAGATAACCCACATTTTAACAATTTCCTCTCTAAACTTTATGCCTGCAAAAACACCACTAAGATAAAAAAGTCCAATTTTCTAGCACTTCCATTTTAAACTGCCAGCGGATCTAAGCCACTTATGTTCTCTTTGTTTACATGTATGCACCAGTATGTTATTGTTTTGCTTCTTGAAAAAAAGCCAGTGTGAAATACAGTTTGGAATAATACTTAATGCCATGCCTATACGGACCCTTAAGTTCAAATTGGACTTTTTATCTTCGAAGTTCATTACTTTTGACTTTCTCCAAGGACCCAGGGAAATAATATGCTAAATATTTAGTAAATAAACAGTACATTTAATATTAAAGCACAAATGAACTGTTTAAATAGACCTATTGGTATTTGATAATACTCACAATTGACTGCATAAAAAATAAATTATGAAATAATATTGGGACTTGTATTGTTGAAATATAAATCCAAAAGATATAATACTTATTAGCACTAATCAGCACACTTGATGTTTTCCATTGTTCGCAAACACTCAGAAATATTGGTACGAACTATAGTTGTTCTCCAGTTTTTATTTTAACCAAATCCACATTTGCTGCACTTGTCCCTTGTCCACAATTTGTTAGCCAAAAAACCATTTACTTTTCCTTAATTTTAAAATGTATCCATGTTGTACTTTAAGAATATATAAGAAGGAAGTGATAATACTGGTTTTTAATATTGGGCAGAAGGAAGAACAAAGTGAAATAGACATGTTATAAATTTTTTTAATCCCGTTTAAGCTAAATTTTTTATCTATAATAATAATAATAAGAGATCACACAATATTGTATAAGTTTAATAAAAACCAATTAACTAAAGCTAAAGTGCCAAAGATTTGTTTGTTTCGAAATAATTTTATTTATAGTTAAAAAAACTGCATAGCTAAAAAAAGCCTGACCAATTAAGTCTCAATAATAAATGTATTCTAAAATTAACAGTGATGCACGTGAAATAAATAATGAGAAACAATAAATTATGTTGTTAGAACAAAATAAAAATTCATGTAGACTATAATAAGCTGAAGGATCTCACATATGTTGCATACATGTCCATTACAATCACATTAATTCAGTTTGTACATAACATCATTTGACTTAAGGTGTTCCTAACTATCTGTTCTAGATATATTTAACTAATGTAGATTATATTTTTTATTTGCTTCCATATTATTATGTATCGGTAGTGTCAAATTTATAAAAAAAAAACAGAATTATTTGAAATAAAAATTTAAATCGTTGCAAGAAAACAAACTTTTATTGTTTTCAATGTATTTTATCTGCTCTATTCTGTGTCAAATTCATTTCCAACTTGTGTAAGTAATAAACTATTGCACAGAATTGTTGTGTTTGTGTTATTCTTGTTTATACCTTCTGTTTCAGGTTTGTAATTCTAAAAAATACATTAGGTCAGTACAAAATACAGTAGACTCATGATCATTAGGCCCTCTGTATAATCTTGCCTCACCACTATGTCACTATAATGTACTCTGTATTTTGGTCACCATAATACATACAAACGCCTTCAATATTAAAAAAAAATACACCTTTGCATTAGTGCTGTACAGAGGGCACTGTGGGGCTAAAAATTAGTAAGATGACTCTTCAAAGACCCTCTAAACAAGTTGCATCTAGCTTACTCCCAACATCTAGCTTACATAGTTTCACCTGCCAACATCAAAACATGGTTACGGAGTTAGTTTTAGCCAAAAATCTACTGACAAGCAACAATGTGTAATCAGGTGCATTATCATGATGCAAAAGCCATGAATTGTCTTTCCACAAATTAGGGCGTTTTTGGCATATTGCTTCACACAAATGGTGCATAATTTCAAGGTAATACACCTTATTAACTGTACAACATTGTGGCAAGTTGTACATGATTCACTACGCCGTTGTAATAGAAGAAAAAGGTGAACAAAACTCACATTTGACCGAATTTTGTTTTTTTTTTCGGTCTTGGCTCGTCTGACTACTTTCATTGGGATGATTGACGTTTGGTTTCGATGTAATAACCATACACCCTGTTTTATGGGTGTAACTTACAAGGCATAGGCCTCAACCATTCACCATTCAATATCACCGGACTTGGCTCCCTGCGATTTCTTTAATTCTGTCCCCAAAACTTAAACAACCCATGAAAGGATGAAGGTTTGCCACGATTGAGGAAATAAAGACCGCATAGCTGAAAGATATCAAGGACATACCAAAAAGTGCATTTCAGAAGTGCTTTGAATACTCAAAAAAGCGCTGGCACAAATGTATTACATCTGAGGGGGATTACTTTGAAGGGGATAAAATAAATATTCATGAATAAATACATATTTTTTTAGAAAATTACAGTCACCTTATTTTTTGACACACCTTGTACATGTTGTGCTATGCTGTCTGTCTATAGCTGTCTATGTTGCTATAGTTGCCTAGTACATTTCATAGAGCATATACAATTAAAGCATATAGTGCTGTAGTTGTCTTACTTGTTGGTTTGTTGCCTGGATAAAGACATACAAATTTGTTAAACTAAAACTGTGTAATATGGTTGGATTATTAAAGCATGTGTTAAAATCATCACTTTTGTAATCAATTTTGGGTTATAATCTCCAAAACCTCCCCAAGTGGTACAACTATGAGTGAATGGTTAATGGGATGGCGGGAGGACTCTAATGACAGATGAAAGAGGACAAATAACAGTATGTTTCCATCTGGCTACACAGGATGTCCTTTGTCCTAGATCTCTGTCATTTGGCTTTTTCTGTATCCTGTCACTCCTCCACCACATTCTGTCATATAATCACAGCACTACTGTATTTATAATATATAGAGGATAAGAGAAAACAATATAGGCCTACGTATAAGTTAAAGTAACATTTCTCTATTTTTTTTAATTATGCTATTTTAAAAAGTCCGCAAAACAATAACCATATTCTCATACTAATATAACTTACAATTTCATCAATATCCTCTATTCTTATCAATTAAACCTTATCTAAGTATGAGAATAGAACAGCCAATCTGCAATAATTTTAGAAACAATATCATTATATCCTAACTCTCAATTATTATTAATTACTTCAAAATATCTTGATAGTTGTCTCTTACAAACTTTTGCTGACCTATGACATCATTGTTATAGAAAAGAACCATAACTTTTGTTCAGATAAAGTGTAAAAATTAAAAGCAACATTCTTCATTCCATATTATTTATTTAAGTATATAATACAAATATTTAAGTAAAGAGTCAGATAATCTTGATGGTCAATCTCAGGGACTCATATTGTGAATATATGTGTGGCAAAACAAGCTATCCTAGTGGAGGAGTAATATCTCTACCTTGGTTGAGCTGGAACAGCTGATACTTTGTAAGGGTTCTTTGCTGGAGTTACTATGAAGTCCCCACAAGTAGTTTCAATGGAGAAGATTATCTTTGGTATGGTGAGCGAGAAGGACGAGGCATCCTATCTACTGCGGGTAGGTTCAGTAGGATACCCATTTCATTAAAAATGAACTAAGAGGACGTCATTAAGATTATGGGTCAGGGATGGATCCCAAAGTTAACGCCTATTGGGAGTTAGCATGTCATAGTAACTGCAGTAGTATAGGAATGTAACTCTTGGCTACTGCAGCAGTTACAATGTCAAATGGAAAGAAGTAAGAGCGAATGAACAAATTATTGCTGCCTGATATTCGCTTTCAAAAAGCTCAGTGGTATTAACAGTTCCCAGAAATCACTGAGAAGGAGATAAACTCCTACAGACACACTAAACGCAAGCCTTGTTTGTAGAAATCGAAAGAAATCATAATGTACAGATGTTTTATAATGCATTGATTGAAGAAGAAAAGTAAGGGACGTATGCAAATTATATGAGAGAACATTCTTAATAGTTGTACAAGAAAAACTGTCACTTTAGGAGAATAATATTTCAGCAACAACACTGTTATATACAGAGTATAAAAAGAGGGGACTAGCTAGAGAAACTGATTCCGTACAGATAAAGTAAGAAATTACACTAATGAATTCATTTCTGAAAAAAGATATAGTCAACATGAAAACTTAAAAACAAAGAATTACTGAATTCAAAGGCCACTATAAATAGTTATTAATAAGATTATTACACTTTATATAAATTCATTCCAGAGCAGGTCTTTACCTCAACAGCAGTTCCAAGTTACACTCTAAAATAGAGGAACTTTTAAAATCAATTTAACTGACAGAAAAGGCTAACTGAAGTACTGACAGAGAAAAAGTACAGCTACAATATTCTTGTCATTAAGAGCCCCCTAAATGATTTATTGCACGATAGGTGTTACTATTTAAAAAAGAAGCCATGAAACCCATAAAAAAGGCTTGAATTTTGTTATTGTCATTATAACATATCCTGAAAGATACTTTTAGTACTATTAAGGATGGTTTAACACATATTTACAGGTTTGCCACTCATGTAAATTTTATATTCATTTTGGATGTTTTCAGATTTATTGACTTAAAAAAAAGTGGTATTTGCATTTAGACAGGGAACACTAACAACATAATTCCATGCTATTGAAATAGCATTTTGCGCTCTTGTCACCACCACAACAAATAAGAATGTTTTTTTGAGCTAATAGTGATTAGTGATTAGACCATTAAAAATAAACTCACATATCAATGTGAATCACAATCAAAATGAATTTTGTTTTTTTTAATGAAGTTCTGCAGTCATTTCCTTCTAATAGAAAAGAACTTTGAAAAATTATTGTAAAACCATGTTAAAAAAAGTCATGTGCAATTATTTTTATTTAACTCTATTGTTTTGTTTTCTGTTACGAATCTTAAAGAGGTTTTTCAACTATAGTATTAATTTTATATTTTGAACTTTCATATTTTTTATTATTAATGAGCTGGTTTAGTAAAAAAAACCTAATGGCTGTATCATAAAAATTTGACATTATGGTACAATGACATAACTGTATGTTGTTAATTATATAGTACTGGTATGCATACTGATAAAAACATATTTGTTACTATAATTTTGGGAGTTTATATAAAAGTAATCAATTTATTTATTATTACAGCCGTAAAAATTAAAGATTATTTGAACAAGACATAAAATAATAAAGTATATACAGTATTGAATAGAGAGCGTAGTAGGTTATGATCAGTGCTGCTCTCACCGGTGATTCTCACTAGTTCAAAGTATTTTACAGGCTGCACAACAAAGAGAATTTAGTGAAAGAGTGCACGAATAAAATTAGCTTCTAATCTACTACATTAACGCTATTGATGAATTTCGGGGTTTATATAATTATTTTTTATAAATTATCTCGTGTGTTCTTTAAAATATTACCAGTCAAAACGCTTTACATTAAATCGTTTAGTTTCTGTTAAGTTTGAAACTTGCTTAAAACGTTTCGTGGGAATTTCTTTTCGTAAGTTGGTATTGCGTTTGTTGGCTGTAGAATGAGAATGTAACGGACCTAGTGTTAGGACAGTCGGTTGTTCCTTGTCGTTTGAAAGTTCGAATAGATTCAAAAACAAACCATAAAATGCATTTGTCCGTTTACAGTTCTAAATTATTTATTAAGTATAGTTTAAAATTATCTATGTTAATTTAAAATAGCTAATATGTAGTTTTTGTCCAGTTTAAAAGTGTTACAAGTGCAGTTAAAGTGAATCATACCAGTATAAAAGTGTGTGAGCCACAGGTGTGTGGGCTATTTACCTGTGATTAGTTTTGTGCTTAGTTGTAAAGCATTCAAAGTTTATTTAAGGCAAGATCTCGTAATTATTGTCGACATGCTATCGACAACGCAAACAGCGTGTATATTCAATTAGCATAAAAAAGTGTTATCTATGCATCCAAGGTAATTGTAGTCTGTAAATAAACTTAAAGGGGTGTGCAATTCTAGGTAACTTAGTTATTTGGACATGGTCGAAATAAAAAGTAAAGTAGGTAAAAGAACTATTTTTTTCATGATGGAAGAGCAAGAAAGATTTTTAAATTGTGTGTCAAAAAGTGTTAACTGTTTTAGGGGGAAAGTGTGGGGTTGTGTATTCTATTGCAGTATCTTTTGGATTCTTGGAATAATGCAAACCCTGCCTGCAGCCACAGCTGGTAAGTTATGAAACATTTTTTAGTAAATTTGAAGTAAGTTGAGTTTAAAATAAATGTAATTTAAATAAATAAGTTAATTTGAAACATGTTTTTATACAAAATGTTTAAATTGATGAATATGCCCATTTAGTAGTATATAAACAAAAAATATAGGCTACAGCTGCAATTTATATTTAAAACAGTTAAGTAGGCTTATTACCTGTTACAATACATAGTCTTTAGTAATACAGAACACCCATATACATTTATCAGCAGGTAACCTACCTTTAAAGTAATTATTATTGAAATACCGGATAACAGTTTAAATTGCATGCAAAACCAAATATAATCCTTAAATGGAAAATATGGTTTAGTTATAATGATCATTTTTCAGAACTAAAAGCCTACATGTTTCATTTTAAAAAAATCTTTAAATTAGGCTATAAAAAATTAACTGTTTCTTACAAAGTAGGTACTCAGTATAGGCCCTACTGGAAACACACTGTAATAGTTTTCAAATATGATATATAAAAATATGAGTACACAGAGTACATATTATTAATAAAAATAAACTTAGCCATTTTTCTAGATTATTTTATAGCACAGTTTAGTAAACATTAAAAGTAGTGTAAATTTATCACATGTCAACCCAGCTTCAGTGTCATATATTACAACAAGCAAATGCATCTAATTGAATTTTAAATTACTTTTAACATATGCAAACCAATTTAACAGGTTTTTAAAAAAATAGGGTATTTAGTCTGTTACAACAATTTTAAAGTTGCAAAATAGAAAAAAATATTTTCATTGCAATTTCATATTTTCAAAAATTTATACAAATAATGAAAGGATTTTCAATCACTTTGACAAAGTTTATGCAATAAATACATGCTTTAAGAATAATCATTAGTAAATTGTAATAATAATAGATGTCAGGCCCTTTGGAAAATAATTTCTTCAGCTGTACTATATATTTACAAATGTAATTTTCAAAAGTTAATGAAAAATGTAAAAAAACAGGGTAATCATTATTTTGGAATGCATTATTATATGCTGTTCATGTGTTTTCATGAAATAATAAGCTATAGATCCTACAGGTTGTGTTAACTGTGTGCTTCCTAAAACCCATCTCAGTAGGTTATGCCAATTTCATTGCACTAGTTACAAAGAGCTTAATTTCTTGTACAACCTGAATGACTTAAGATTTGAAATTCTGTAGTTGGCAAGATGTGGTATGGTTCTAAATATGGTAGATATTTTGTTAAAAAAACCCTGGAAAGACTGCTTGTAAGCATATTCAAGTTCCACTTAATTAATTTTAAAATTAATTTTACTTGAAATGAAAATTTCAGTTTGTAAAATTAGAAACATATTATGTTCTAAAGTCTTCTGAACCAGTATAGCTCCCAAGTTAACTGGTTTGTCTGCAGGCTATGCTCAAAAATCCCTCCCCTCTTTTAAAACAGACCCTGTGGCAGGTGTTACCTTTTAAAATGTGATCAGGCTGGGACTGACTTGCCCTATTCAGTAGACTTCTGCGGCCTTCCATTCCAATTTCTGCAAATTTATAAACACATCAGTGCATAGTGTTTTCAAGACCAAAACTACTACTCAAACTTTACACTTCAAATTACACTAGACCAATAAATTAGAAGTTGCTCCAAGATGTTTACAACGTTATTAGTCTATTAGACTTTAATTTCTTTAACAGCTTTATAATATATTTAATATTATAATTATTTAATTGTTCTATAAATTAGGCTCTAATACAAGTTAAACATTTAATGAAAACTTTAAAAATTCTCGTTGTGTTTATTAATTTTAGAACATATTATGTTATAGGCTAGACAGCATACGAGGTGTGTTCAGAGAGTAACGAGAATTTTAATTTTTTGAACAAAATATTTTTTATTTTTTTACATTGATGTTGTCGCCTTCAAAATAGTCCCCATTGGAGATTATGTACTTGTGCCAGCGCTTCTTCCAATCCTCGAAACACTTCTCAAACTCGATTTTTGAGATAGCCTTTAGTTCTTTCAGCGATGCACTTTTAATGTCATCTACGGCTGTAAAACGACAGCCCTTTAAGGTTCTCTTTATTTTTGGAAATAGGAAAAAGTCACACGGAGCCATGTCTGGCGAATATGGAGGCTGGGGCATCGTTACAGTACTTTTTTTGGCCAAAAATTCACGAACAAGCAATGAAGTGTGAGCTGGTGCATTATCGTGGTGCAAAAGCCATGAATTGTTTTTCCACAGATCTGGGTGTTTTTTTTTTTTTTTTTTTGATTGCGTCACGCAAACGGCTTTGAACTTGTAGGTAATACTCCTTATTGACCGTTATCACCTGTTGGCAGGAATTCATGATGCACTATGCCATTAATATCGAAGAACACAGTGAGCATAACCTTCACGTTCGACCGCACTTGTCGAGTCTTTTTCGGTCTTGGCGAGCCAGAATACCTCCATTGGGATGATTGAGCCCAAGTTTCGACGTCATATCTGTAAACCCATGTTTCGTCACCTGTTATAATACGTTTCAGTAATTCTGCATCGTCGTTGACTTCATTTAGTGGCTCCTGAACAACTTCCATTCGCCGCTGTTTTTGTTCAAAATTCAACAATTTTGGAACGAATTTTGCTTCCACGCGTTTAATACACAAAACATTGGAAACAATGTCATGACATGATCCAATCGATATGCCAACATCACCAGTGACCTCTCTAATTGTGATTCGGCGAATGTTCGTAACCATTTCTTTCACTTTTTTCACGTTTTCATCGGTTGTTTATGTGCTGGGGCGTCCATGGCGTTCGTCATCTTCAACGTCTTCACGGCCTTCTTGGAAACGCTTATATCACTCGTAAACTTTTCCTTTACTCATAGTAGACTCACCATAGGCCTTTGTTAACAGTTCGCACACTTTGTTACACTTTATTCCATTTTTTAAGCAAAATTTGATTCACATTTTCTGATACATTTCTTGTAACAAACGAAAATCGCCGAGCTCATAAAAACACGTCTAACCTTAGTGGTTGTCACAGACAAAGTCAACAATGAAAACAGCTGAAAGTTTTATCATACTTCAAGGGCATGTATACCAACATAATAAAAAAAAAATGTTTGACAATCGGACTCTCCAAGCCCGCGAAATTTAAAAATTCTCGTTACTTTCTGAACACCTCGTATGATTAGTAGGTGGGTTTTTAAAAAAACTTTTATTTTATAAAAGGAATTAAAATTTTTGCAGGCCACTTTTTTGTAAAGCTGCAATACACAAACCACTTTATTATTTGTTTGCAGTAGCCTACTAAACCTGTCAGCTTTGTTCATGACAAACAAAAGGGTTATAAATATTGTTGTCCCTAGGGTAAAAAAGGGGAAACAACATTTCCTACCTGGAAGAAATGTAACCTTTAGGACATCTTACTTGCCTTTATGACTTTGTTATATTGAACAAATCACAAAAGTCCAAAGGTAATAAATTGTCTTTTATGCAACTTACTGGACCTAAAATATTGAATTTTAAAGTAGAATAGGCCTGATTTAGGATTTTTTAGATTATAGTGTGCATATAGTGTCAGTTCAATGAAATTATGTTTAAGATAATTTTGAGGGATTTTATGTAGAATTAATTGTAAGCTACTTTCTCCTACATAATTTATTAAGCCTTTTTGACAAGGGATAAAATAAAGACAAACTTGCTTAACAAAATGATATTATCAACGTTATTTGATATTTGAATATTTTTTTAATTTTATTTTATACCTTATTATCTAATTAACACATATTCACCCATGGAAAATAATTTTTGAAAGATTACTTACGATTTTAGATCTTTTTTTTTGACCACTAGAATAAAGCGTTTCAACGAAATGATACCGAAGAAGCGAAAACAACTTTTTAGCTAGCCTAGTTTGTGTCAGGAAAATTACAACAGAAATCAAATTTTGTTTGTTTGTTTTATTTTAAGAAGGCTAGTCTCAAAAAAGTATTTTTAAATTTGGAATAAAACTATTTTGGTTATTAATTTGTATGTAGGCCTATCGAAATTTGAGAAATTTGACCCATTTTTGTCATTCTCTTTTGTTTTATTTCTCTTTTGTACTTTAGGGGTAATTTTTCAAATTTGTATAACCGATTTTTGTTAATTTATAAGCCTTTGCTCTTATTATACATTCATATTTTCATTAAAATGGGTCACTCTACTCTGTACACACAATGCACACCGAATGTAGCCTAAATTATCATGATTATGTGTGAAATTATCTAAACTAAAAATGAAATGGACATTTAGGTAACAAAAACCGTTCTTTTGAGTCAGGATACTTGAAAATATATGTTTTCAAAAAATCAATGTGTACAGGCTGTAGCCTACTTCGTATCCTGCCGCCTCGGTGGCCTAGTTGATCGCGTACTTGGCTTTCACCCCGAGGACCCGGGTTCGATTCCCGGTCAAGGCTTGGCATTTTCATACGCTATAAATCATCCCATTGTCTGCATTAGCCCAAGTGTGCACAATAGTCGGACGTTAAAAAAAAAAATCTTATCCTATAATGACAACAAAGGAGTTTTAGTAATTTTAACAAAAAAAACATGTTTTTCTTTTTTTTAATAATTGCACAGTAGCTATTTCATCTTTTAATGAATTGTTTGTACCGATATGTGTTTAATAGCTTAATTGCAGGTATTCGTGTGAAGAACTGTAATACAATAACACAAAATGTACAACCTAAGTTCAAGTTACTTGAGCAGCCTATGATTTGGGTTAGGTTAGATACTTTTTTACATATTATAGTTCATTATTTCACATCAGTGTTGCTTTAAAGTCGAGGCTAATTTAATTTGTATCGTTGTATAATAATAAACACTTTACGCTTCGATTCAACTCAATATTATTATTTTTTGGGGCGGAACATCCTGTTTTGTTCGTTAACCTCCGCTGGGTTTCTCACAGGACTACGGTACCTCGTTATTTGCACAGTTGGAGGTATGTTTTGAGAATTTAGGTAAGTTTTTGTTGTTTGTTTTTCGGTTATTACTGACCTACAAGCAATTTTTTAAAATTTTCTTGTTGGTAGTATGTAGGCTAATTGCGTATTTCTGCCAATATTTTTTAAGTGAAAATTTTAACACTTCTTTATTGTAACACCTCTTTATTGTAACTCCTTTATTGTAACATTAAATTGTAACACTTCTTTAATGAAGAAAAAACCGTTATTTCTGACCATTGTTTCTTTGTTGCACTTAACATGCATATTCTCGCAGATAGAGCACAGAATATAAACTAAGTGGATAATGTTTCTTTGTTGCACTTTACATGCATATTCTCGAAAATAGAGCACAGAATATAAACTAAGTGGATAATGTTTCTTTGTTGCACTTTACATGCATATTCTCGAAAATAGAGCACAGAATATAAACTAAGTGGATAATGTTTCTTTGTTGCACTTAACATGCATATTCTCGCAGATAGAGCACAGAATATAAACTAAGTGGATAATGTTTCTTTGTTGCACTTTACATGCATATTCTCGAAAATAGAGCACAGAATATAAACTAAGTGGATAGTGTTTCTTTGTTGCACTTTACATGAATACTCTCGCAGATAGAGCACAGAATAGAAAATAGATTGATAGTGTTTCTTTGTTGCTCTTTACATGCATATTCTCGCCAATAGAGCAAAGAATAGAAAATAGATTGATAGCGTTTCTTTGTTGCTCTTTACATGCATATTCTCGCAGATAGAGCAAAGAATAGAAAATAGATTGATAGTGTTTCTTTGGTGCTCTTTACATGCATATTCTCGCAGATAGAGCAAAGAATAGAAAATAGATTGATAGTGTTTCTTTGTTGCTCTTTACATGCATATTCTCGCAGGTAGAGCAAAGAATAGAAAATAAGTGGATAGTGTTTTTTTGTTTCCCTTTACATTCATATTTTCGCAGGTAGAGCAAAGAATAGAAAATAAATGGATAGTGTTTCTTTGTTGCTCTGTAAATGCATATTCTCGTAGATAGAGCAAAGAATAGAAAATAAGTGGATAGTTTTTCTTTGTTGCACTTTGCATGCATTTTTTCGCAGACAGAGCAAAGAATAGAAAATGAACGAGGAAGGTAACGTAAATATTCTTAGCTCAAAAATATGTTGACAGTGTTCCAGACCGGCAGTGACCCGAGCTTTCTTTTAGGTTACAAACCAAAGATTTCTCTTGTGTGACTGGGTTCACTCCATACTGTCGAATTATACGACAAGTGTGCCTGAAATAGATCAAAATAGACTTGTCGAACACAGGTCCTGGTTCAATCCTCTTTACAAGCGTTTTAAAAGTATAATTATACTGTATTTTGCAGCTTCCCTTGTATTCCTTGTATTGCAATCTTTAGAATAACGAACGAATAGAACTCTGATTTGTAATCAGATTTGAAATTGGTTTTGTTTACGTTTTGTATGTTACGTCGACCTCCCCCTCATTAGTCTAACCGGAAGGAAGTCGAGACGTTAAAAATTGCCATTTACTCTTCGTTTAGGCCTAGTGACGGAAGTAACTTAAATGTAATCTTTGATGAATTTTTGCAACATGTGGCCCTAAACAAACCCTGAAGAATATCGCAGGGACTACTGAGCTGCAGGATAAATAGCGTAAGACAATTCCTGCAGGAATGATTAGGTGAACTGGGTCGGTCCCTGAGGGCATGTTAGGGCAACCGCTAGACGTATAAATCTTTTACCGTTGTTAGAGGAACCAGATCTATACAGATCAACAAGGAGCGCGCCTGTCCTGTTAGCGGGGTCACCCCAGGATCTTTCGTTGACCGCCGTTTCTGACTTCTACATCACTTTCTGAGGCGTTAGAAGAATTTTCGTTAACAAATTTTCAGTTAGAAAATGAGCTGTTGTATAGAACGTCGTGATAAGACCACAAATGTTATCTTAAAATCAGCTTCGATATTGACGTTTGTGGAGTGTTTATATTGTACTAAAAATATATGTTATATATTAAATATATTACATACATATATATATTTAGGCCTACGCCATAATTTTTTCTTATTTCAAAATTTGACATCACCATCGTAATTACCTTTAAAAATTGCATAAATTATCTTTTTGAATAGCCTATTGAAATCCTTTGAATGAACATGAATTTGACCACATTACATTGAGCACACACACACACACACACACACACACACACACACACACACACACACACACACACACACACACACACACACACACACACACACACATACATATATATATATATATATATATATATATCCCGCAGGGTGTTGCAGACTACCTGCACCTATTAGAGGATTTAGACGTCCCTCGCGGTACCCGAGTCTAACACACACTTACACTTACAAACCTACACGTACGACTTTACACTCACATTTACATTTAGAGAGGGGCTAATAGTCTCAATCTGCTTTACTCCTTAAAATAACAACAACAAAAAACATTTAACGCCAATATTTTCGTTTCATCATCATAATATTTCCAGGCCCCACTTTACCACGTAAGGTATCTCATTGCTTGGTATTTCAATCCCTGTTACTTCCCAACGCAATACTGAATTCTTGGAGCGCTTGCCGCCTTCCAACGATAAGGTGAATTGGCGTTCCTGCTCATTTCAAGGTTCCGGATCTGGCTCTTACCATGATGGCCGCTTCAGTAGCTTATTTTCCGATGAAAATTCGCTAATAAATCGGCAATCGAAATTTTTTACGAAGGCAACAAGTTTTCACTCGCTTTCATTGTAGAACCTGAGCACAAAGCGGACACACAAGTCAACAATATTACATCGTATAGCTTACGTCCGTGACCCTACGGCCGGGTGGCCACCGAATGCGAAGCGGAGTTGCGCTCAGCTGAAACGAGCGTAGCGGAGCTGAGCAGAATGAAATTGAACGGCAAGCAAAAGCTGAGTTCAGTCAGTTTAAAGAACGAGTTTGTATCTTTTAAATGTAAATATTTAGGCCTACTGTAACTGATTCTAGGGAACTACTGTGTTTAAAAACTGTAACCTAGGCAACGGTAACGAGAAATAACTTCAGAAGCGTGGTCAACGTGGTGGGAGAAGCGGAGTAAGAGACGTCGCTTCACTCCGCTCCGCTTTCAGTGACCGTACTTACATTAAAAACAATAGGTTAGGTTTTGAATGCGTAGTCCGCTACGCTCAGCGCAACTTCGCTCCGCACTTGGTGACCGCCCGGTCTAATTGTAACTGTAGGCCTACATCTAAACTAGTAGCTTATATCCAACTGTAGGCTGTAACATTTATATTTTTCACTGAAATGATGATTACAAAGGCCTACTTTGTGGCTGAACGAGAGTTCATTTTGCATTATCTAAATTAAAAGCCGTCTCTAAGGCTCGAGTAACTCCACGGAAGAATTATTCTCTAAGGATACTGGGTAACCTATAGTCCTACGTAAGTCGTACAGTAATGTAAGCTTAACGTATTCAAAAGAGATTCCGTAACTTTTACAGAGTACTTGTGCTTTTAAAGAAAACAATTCCGTAAACAGTGAACGAGGTGAATCGATAGAAACTTGCACTTCTTAATTACTTTCTTAGAAAGTGAATTTTTATAAATCTTTTAGGAAGATTCTGTACATTGTTTGCGACATTCCATTAAGAAATGAGCTGTTTGAGCGACCATTATGGTACAATTCATACTCGGGACCTTGAAATAAGCGCCGATCGTGACTTCACTTCTAGATTTTGTACTACTATTACATACATGCTCACTTTGCAGAGCAACCCAGCTCATTGCACTTGCTACTACAGTACACTTAGTTCAAAGAACAGTATATTCTTACATAATTGCCTGGCCAACGCTTCACAACGCTCTGACGCTCTTATTTCCGCAGTTTTCCCGCCAATTTAACCGGTAACGTGTGCAAGTGTTGCAAGACACCACAACTTGCTCTGGTCCTGCCTAACTTAAACTAATGGACTTCTTACTTCTCACCATTCCGAACCGGAAGAATGTCTCGCCAGCCCGCGGTCGACCTGGTAAAAGCACGGAATTCCTATATTCCCTCCCCCCCGGAAATTACAACATCCGGGTTCGGGTCTTACCATGATAGCATTCTAATCATTCATTATGTAATTGGAATTCGCAAATAAGGGCCGGACGGTCACCAAATGCAGAGCGGAGCTGCATTGAGCTGACCTGAGCGGAGCGGAATGGAGATAATCGGCAGCCGGAAGCCGAGTTCAGTCATTTTAAAGAACACGTTTTTGTCTTTTGAGTCTAAATATTTAGGCCTACTGTAACGGATTCTAGAAAACTACTATGTCTTAAAACCGTAACCTAGGCAACGGAAACTTAGGTAACGAGAAATAATAAATTTGGAGGTGTAGTGGGGGAGCGGAGTCAGCTACAAAACCGAACTTAAAGACTAAACTACATTAGCGAAACCTAGCTACGTTTGATTCTGCTGAGATTCGTTACGCTTTCAGTGGCCGCACTTATATTAAAACAATAGGTAAAATTTTGAAAGCGTACTCCGCTCCGCTCAGGGCAACTCCGCTCTGTGTTTGTTGGCCACCCGGCCTAACAGTTCATTTGTTTTCACTGTTTGTTATTAGCTAATAGCCTCAATAAAAAACAGTAGTAAATGGCCTAATAAAAGCAGTTGATTGAAATGAACGTGTACCCGACAGATGTTTAATAGCCCTAGGCTGGGCTGTAGGCGATTTGTAATTACATTATACAATATTTAATATAACCACTAGTAATTACGTAGTTAGGTTATATACTCTTATCAAATTTAAAAATCTGACGTTACCAACATCTTCTTTTTTAAATTTTTTAATAATAAGTATTTTTCATTAGATATTTACAGTGTAACAAACAGCACTGAGCAGTGAGCAGTTAGCGCACGGCAACACGTTCTCTTATTAGTAAATTGTTCTCTAAATTGTGATTAAATCACTGCTATTGTTCACTGCTCAGTGTATTCATTGCTAGGAAATCACTCACTACTGCCGTGCAATGAGTCTTAATGATAAAAAAAAACATACAAATTATTATTTATAATCGTTATTTTACGGATTCGAAGGTTTATAATTGTTAAATTTTTGTATTTATTTTTGCTTCACATAAACTATTGTGAAATCATCTACAAGTTTTTTTCGTATTATTTTGATTACACTATTACTTTATTAACTTTTTAAAATTGTATTTGGCGATACGTAATTATTATGTTGGTTACGGGAGCTTATAATTATATATATATATATATATATATATATATATATATATATATATATATATTTATATTTGTACAATAATAAATTGTCTTCACTTATTTTTCTAACTCGATAATATATCTCTATTTTCATTTAAAATTTTTTAAGTAATAAGTATTTTTCATAAGAAATTTACTAGCGTAATAAACAGCACTGAGCAGTGAGCAGTTGGCGCACGGCAGAACGTTGCCTTATTAGCAAACTGTTCTCTAAACTGTGATTAAATCACTGCTACTGTTCACTGCTCAGTGCATTCAATGCTAGAAAAACACTCTTAATTAAGCCCACTATATAAGAATCAGGTTCGGCGCTCATTTCAAGGTTCCGGGCATGGTCTTGCCATGTTGTAGGCTCCAATATCTCATAGTCCAGTGTAAATTCGTTAGAAATGAGACCAACAGTCCGTGTGTTGTGGCTGTTAGCCGGTAGCTATGCTGTTTACGCCAATATCGCGCTGTTTGCATACTAATCCTACATGTAACTAGATCTCCCACACACAGTCTGGCGACTGAGAACAAAATTCTTTAAGGACATCGGCCAGACATAATGGACTACCTACACGCGTCTCTTATTAGGCCTATTGTGTTGTCCTGTTATGCCTTCTTACTATTTATCTCGTACTTGAATGTGTGTAAACATGTTTTAGTTATCAAGTTACATTTGCAAATTGTAATGTAGGCTGGTAGTTATTGAACTGTGTCCACATGTATCGAAAGTAGGTTTGTAAGGAAAAATATTCTACAAAATTTCTCAGTACATAATCTGTGCTAATGAAACATTGATTTCTTGTATTTTATCTTCATACTTCAGTGAAGATAATTATTTATCTTGAAGTAGCCTAATATAGGCTACACAGGCTATACGTTATGTAATCGTACGGTGGAAAGTTGCTATAATGTAGGTTAAATACCGTAGGGTTTTGAAAAACCACTGAAGAACAGCGTGTTAAAAACTGTCAGGCTTTTTTTTATTGTGGTTTTATGGATCCCCTCATGGGCTCACACGCTTTGAGTACGGGTTTAACAATGTTCTAGCTTGATCTGACCCTCCTTATTCTGTCTGCTTTTGGGTTAGATCCCTGCGGAGTCTGCGCAGCTAAATTATGAGGACTCCGCGAAGGTCTGTATGGGTGGAGTACATTTATTTCCCTAGCTACTTGTGGGATGTGAGAAACAAACCTCCGTAAACCCCGTGGAACCCGCAAGCAGTGAATGCAGCAGTTTATTATGAGTTGCTATGTGCTTTAGAGGTTGACATTCCTAGTCCTTCACGGCTCTTTCTCTCAAGTTCCACTCAACAAAAAAAAAGGGGCAATTTCATCATCTACCATCCAGCAGTGACACTACCCTCACGAGTCCGATCTCGTGTATAGGTGCCGAATCGAATCTCCAGCATCATACAGAATCTTCCTGTGATCCCGTGGTACCGTATTGGTTGCTGGCCCTCCGCCCGCCTTAAAGGCCTCGTTTGGTCTTTGGCCAGCCAACCGGTCACACATGACCGATCGACTCGGTTTTCGTTTCCCTTCTTGATGCGTCTGGGACTTGACGCATCAGTCCAGGTTCCATAGGTCTTCTGTAACCGCTCACACATTCATACCTAACCTAATGCACATTCATTAATCCCCCATCCCATATAGCCATATCTTTAGCAAATGAGGAGGATCTTTAGCAAAATGAGCTAGTGGACTGCTAAAACTCATTTTTACTGAACTAGTATCTAAGAGGATTAGTTGCACAATAGGGACTTTGATCGCTGTAGCAAAGGCCGCCAAACTCCATAACCTCAGAACATTAATGTAGCTTTATAGATCCCGTCATTGTAAGTTAAGTTATAGAACCTACAAACGCGCGCGCACGCACACACAAATGAGCCTATATATAATCGCCAAAGTGCAGAAATAAGTTATTCTGCACATTATCTAGGTAACGTGCAGATTAACTAGGGGTGATCCGTTACTGTGATATGTTACTGTTCTTTGAACTACTAGTAGTTTTTGCAGCAGCATTTATTTTGCAATTAAGCTATTTTTGCAATAAACGTAATCGAACTGTGATGCTAGGACTTAATCTACCCCAGTAAAATATTATCAACAGATTATAGATTATTGCTTAAAAAAATCTGTTTACATGATAACAAGGCCACTGTAATTCTGCAGATAAGTAGGTATAATCTCGTACTCAAACTTCCATTAACGTTCCTCTTAATGCCTTGCAGCTTAATCCTCTTTCTATCTTCCTCGATGTAATAAAAACTATGAACTTTCTTGTGAATAGCTTACCACAGAAAACTGTATAAATTATGTAGTAGGTATCGCGGAGTTGTTAACTAGGTTTATCCTAGTTTGGTAGAGACGATCACGCACGCAGTGTACTTCATATCCCGATTTGTTAGAGGCAGCGGTGTTGCCAGTTGGTGCATGCTAGTGTTTCCTTTCTTGTCACATCACTGTTATAGATGGAAGATTAGGTACTTGGCAACACTGCTTAATTTGTTGCTACTCTGCAGAGCTCCGCCCATCTGATTTACAGAATTTTATATTTTCTGGGGTTTTTTGTATACATTTATACATTATACATATATTTATAAATCAGTTGGTGCATATTCTTTTATCTGCACCCTCACAATTGTAAGAGATGGACTTGGCAATACAGCTTAATGTTGCTACACTAGCGCAGCCTAGTGCTGAAAGTGCAAAGCTTCGCCGATCTGATTAAGATCATTTACTATAGATTTGAGCGTTCTGTGTAATATATTTATTTTCTGTTCCCTAGCTTAAGGGGCACATAAATATATATATATATATATATATATATATATATATATATATATATATATATATATATATATATATATATATATATGAGGCTCACCATTATTTAAAAGTTGTTTCGCGCAGTGTACGTTATATACCGATTTGGTACAACGGTGTTGTCAATTACTACATGCTATAATTCTCCCCCCACCCTCACCATTCTCCTTATAAGGCATCATGGCAATAGTGTTCAATGTTGCTACACTAGCGCAGCCTAACGCTTAAATTGCAAAGCTTCGCTGACCTGATTAACATCATTTACTTTTAGATTTGAACATTCTGTAAACTATATTGTTTTCTGTATCCTTGCCTAAAGTTACATAAGACTGAATATATACAGAAGGCTCATCAGTATTTGAGAGTGGTTATTCGGTATGAGAGTGGTTACTATCTGGTATGAAAGATTGGGCAGTGTATCTTATATGCCGAATTGGTACAACGGCGTTGCCAAGTACCAATTCCCCCCGCACCCACACCACTCTCCGTAGGCGACTACAATAGCGCAACGTAGCGCTGGAAGTACAAAGCTCGATCTGTTTGTTTTCATTAGATTAGATTATATGCTAGAATGGATTATAAACCCCCAGGCACTGCGACCGAAGGACCTATTGTGCAACTAAACCTCTTATGTACCAGTTCAGCAGATTGGTGCCCTTAGTAAATTCCTACATCCTGCTGGAAGTCGTTAGGGTCCTGGAGACCAAAAACCCTTTGCCTTCTGCTAGCAAGAGCCTTACAATCATAAATTATGTGTTATGCAGTTTCCTCCTCTTTACTGCACACGGTTTTTCCGTACTACATGTACATCCTAGAGCCCAGTAACATGCAGTACCCAGTAATGAGCCCCATGATTTTTTTGAGTTATACTCTGCCTAAGACGCCTGCTGTCCATCCAAGCCCTCCATGAGGAACCTTACGTAAGAGACTCTTGATATCGGAATGCCCTTGAAGTATTCCATATTGCCTGGTTTTGCTTGTTAATCCACTTATAGATAGCAGACCTGGCCAACGATAGACCCCTAAAGTCGATAAACTCAGATGCAGATCCCAATCCTGCCACTCGGTCTGCCGTGTTAGCTTACATACTGACACTTCATGCACACGTTATAGTTACAGTATAGTTGTTATAAAACATGATTTTTTTTAAGGTATTAATTTCTGTGTTGATCCAGACGGTGGTCAGTGGAACTGTGGAATACTTCTTTAAGTATTCGGATACAAATACTACTATTCGAATTCTGTTAACTTCGAAATACTAACTAGTCGAATTCATTAAAAATTATTCGTGTAGTTTCCTTGAATGGCATTAATTCAGCCAGGATGTTTGTGATTTTTACAATAGTACAGACGATATAGATAACGTTGTTTTTCTGCCTGTTTGTCTGTCTGTAATTATATGAATTGTAACGAATCGATATTAGATTATGATTTTTGCATTGTAATAATTCTGTTGGAACAATCTACATAGAAACAAACATGAAATCGTATTTAATAAATTATATTTAAATATTCTTAAGTCATTAATTTAATAAATAATTAATTTGGTTATTTTTAATATTGCATAATAGAACTTTAAAATGTTTAAAATATAAAAAGTACAATTAATAATAAATTTATTATACTGTACTTTCATTTAGTTTTATTATTACGTTGGTATATTTTTCTCAACTAAGGCAATAATAATAAATCATCACTTCCAGTATTAAATGTTTTTCCAGAATGTGTTATTAATTTTAATTGGAGTGAAGGAATTTATTATTCAACTTAATGCGTAAAAAAAATCAGGAGCGCTAAACTTAGTCAAACAGTTAGTTATTTGTTCATTGGAATAACTAGTCAATCGTGAACCACAAGTAGTTAAAATGATTAGCGAGCGAATAGTCGCTACGAATGATTATCTAAAGCGAATACACTGCAAGGTAGTTATTTGCGCAGTGGACAAGTAACTATAGTCCAGCCACTTAGTACACGTCATGTTCTAAAATTTCCCCGCAGAGGAGGTGCAGCTAGTCTGCACCTATTGAGAGGATTTAGACGTCCCTCGCGGTACCCGAGTCTAACACACACTTACACTTACAACACTACATTTACGATTTTAACACTTTAACTCACACTTACATTTAGGGAGGCGATAATAGCCTCAAGGTGCTTTTCGCCTTAAAATAATTAAACAAAATATTCTAAAATTTCTCGTGTATGAGGAGAATTCCCCTCAAACTCCCTCCAACAGTCCTATGACACAGAGTCGGCCAATCTGAGTCTACAAACTGTTACTACTCAGCGATAGTGAAGGAAAAGGAGGGAGGTGTAGTGAGAGAGTGTGGATTCGACTTCTCTCTCGCACATTTCCTCTCTCTGTCCCACTGGTGCTCTTAGGAGGCCGTTTTCTAAGCGGCTGACCTATAGTAAGTATTCAATTATATTCAGTTCACAAAACTATTCGTTCATTTGCTGCCGAGTGCCGCGTGTAGAAGTTGTGTACGTGAACACACTTAGATTAAAAAGTATTCACTAGAAAAGCATTCAGTTACTTGTTTTAGTATTCGAATATTCGAATAAAAGTGAACTATTCGGATATATGAATACTTTTCTGTTCGAATAGACTAAAGCTAGTCAGTTCTTTTTCGTACTGTTATTGCTTTAACATTCTAAAATGTGTGTGAGATTATTAAATTTGTGTTGCCTTTATATTTCTCTAGTTTATGAAGTAGTCATAATATTATTGGACCAGAAAGTAGTTTATACTGTAAAATTGTAGTTTTGCAAATCTAGGTTAATTTCAAACTGGTATTTGTAATACAAGTTTTTTATCCATTCACACAATTTCCGTATGTTCCAACTATTGTTTGTTTCTATTCAAGAACTCAGTTATTCGAAAGCACTTAATACATATTTCCCAGAGGTACTTTATATTTTTCTAGATTCAGTACAGTGTTGTCTGTTGAAAGTAGGGATTAGGTCATTAAGGCAGAAGGAAAGTAAGTTGGAAGACATTTCTATTGCTTGCGGCCAGGCATGCAAAATAAATTAACTTATACTGTACATTTCTCAAACCATCTTCAATGTTTTATTTAAAAAATTTGAAAATACAAATATGAGCACCTAATGAAAATGTATAACAACAATGGGCTTCACATGATATTTCGGGCCTGCGACCCAAAATTTGAACGGGCCTTGTATTGTGGACTAGTTATGTTTTTTTATAAAGTGGAAAGAGTAAGTCCCCCTACGCATAGAATGGGTTTTATTTTTTGTTTCGCCAATCCCTGTGGCGCAGGGGTTCAAAAACTTCCAGACTTCGCAAAATTTCCACCAAAACCAGGTCGGACGATCGAAAATTTCCCCACATCAGTGGCACGTCTAAGGGAGGTGCGATTGTACCCCGCCCCAATTAAGAGCCACAGACAAACAAATTAAACCCAATAATTCAGAACGCTATAGCCAGCAAGATCAAGGGATCTTAAACTATAGACAGACAAATTAAACCCTATAACCCTGTAGCCAACATGATCAAGGGATCTTAAACTATAGACACACAAATTAAACCCTATAACCCTGTGGCCAATAAGATCAAGGGATCTTAAACTATAGACAGACAAATTAAACCCTATAACCCTGTGGCCAATAAGATCAAGGGATCTTAAACTATAGACAGACAAATTAAACCCTATAACCCTGTGGCCAATAAGATCAAGGGATCTTAAACTATAGACAGACAAATTAAACCCTATAACCCTGTGGCCAATAAGATCAAGGATCTTAAACTATAGACAGACAAATTAAACCCTATAACCCTGTGGCCAGTAAGATCAAGGGTTCTTAAACTATAGACAGACAAACTAAACCCAGTAACCTTATGGCCAGCAAGATCAAGTGATCTTAAACTATAGACAGACAAATTAAATCCCCTGTGACCAGTAAGATCAAGGGATCTTAAACTATAGACAGACAAACTAAACCCAGTAACCTTATGGCCAGCAAGATCAAGTGATCTTAAACTATAGACAGACAAATTAAACCCTATAACCCTGTGGCCAACATGATCAAGGGATCTTAAACTATAGACAGACAAATTAAACCCTATAACCCTGTGGCCAATAAGATCAAGGGATCTTAAACTATAGACAGACAAATTAAACCCTATAACCCTGTGGCCAATAAGATCAAGGGATCTTAAACTATAGACAGACAAATTAAACCCTATAACCCTGTGGCCAATAAGATCAAGGGATCTTAAACTATAGACAGACAAATTAAACCCTATAACCCTGTGGCCAGTAAGATCAAGGGATCTTAAACTATAGACAGACAAATTAAACCCTATAACCCTGTGGCCAGTAAGATCAAGGGATCTTAAACTATAGACAGACAAACTAAACCCAGTAACCTTATGGCCAGCAAGATCAAGTGATCTTAAACTATAGACAGACAAATTAAATCCAATAACCCTGTGACCAGTAAGATCAAGGGATCTTAAACTATAGACAGACAAACTAAACCCAGTAACCTTATGGCCAGCAAGATCAAGTGATCTTAAACTATAGACAGACAAATTAAACCCTATAACCCTGTGGCCAACATGATCAAGGGATCTTAAACTATAGACAGACAAATTAAACCCTATAACCCTGTGGCCAATAAGATCAAGGGATCTTAAACTATAGACAGACAAATTAAACCCTATAACCCTGTGGCCAATAAGATCAAGGGATCTTAAACTATAGACAGACAAATTAAACCCTATAACCCTGTGGCCAATAAGATCAAGGGATCTTAAACTATAGACAGACAAATTAAACCCTATAACCCTGTGGCCAGTAAGATCAAGGGATCTTAAACTATAGACAGACAAATTAAACCCTATAACCCTGTGGCCAGTAAGATCAAGGGATCTTAAACTATAGACAGACAAACTAAACCCAGTAACCTTATGGCCAGCAAGATCAAGTGATCTTAAACTATAGACAGACAAATTAAATCCAATAACCCTGTGGCAGCAAGATTAAAGATACTTAAAAACAAAGAAGTAGACAAGATCGTTTCGTTCAATTGTGATGCACCATTTTACATTAAATTTTCAACTGTATTTTTCAAAAAAAATTCTGATTTCCTCATTTTCAAATTATTCCGCTTGCTTACTTTCAAAAAAAATTCTGTCTATTTCCTCACAACCCCGCAGGGGGGTGCAAACTAGTTGCAGCTATTGAGAGGATTTAGACGTCCCTCGCGGTACCCGAGTCTAACACATACTTACACTTACAACACTACTCTTACGAATTTAATACTTTACACTCACACTTACATTTAGGGAGGCGATAATAGCCTCAATGTTCTTTTCGCCTTAAAATAAATAAATAAATAAATATATATATATATATATATATATATATATATATATATTTCTCACAAAAGTTTTACTTGTTGTTTTTGAAAAATGTCCCCAGCTTTCCGGAATTTCCCGGGAACCTGGTTCCCGCATTTTTGCATCCCTGCTGTGACGTTGTGCTTCTGTGTTATATTAATGAAACAACTACGGTAAATTGGATAAGGTGCTAAAAATAAATTCTAAATTAAAATCGCATTCATTTTTATTTCCCAATGATGTTACGGGTAAACGTGTAAACCTATAAATTAAAGTGACAATAATTTTTCAGTCAAACTTTATTTAAATTAAGGATATTTGCTAAAGTTTTAATTTTTACTTGTATCCGGTGGAGTACAGTATGGTCACATTGTCTCAACTAGATCTAAAAAAACTTTACTGAACTGTATTAAAAAGGTCCTACATTGAACTGTACAATTTTCTGGCTGTTTCTGACTGGACTGGTCAATAACTTCAGAAAATTCAACAGTTTTTGCTGATTAAATTTCTATAGCTAGAACAACCAAGTGGTTAAGACATATATTTTTCAAAGTTTTTTGTAATATACAAAAACCCTCGCCCCCCCTTGTGAAGGCAGTGATGACAACTATAAGGATTAACTGGAATATCGCTATAATTTCTCAAAATCGGTGTAAAATTTCTATCATATCTTAAGGTACTTTAATTCAAATCTGTGTACCAAAATTTAAATAAATAAATTTACCGAAAAACGAAAACGTGAATTTTTTTGATATTATTTTTGCCAAGGTTTGAACCAAAATGGTCCAAAAAATTGCGATTGTAAGGTGCTAACAAGTGCACGCACGCACGCATAAAGAGAGAGAGAGAGAGAGAGAGAGAGAGAGAGAGAGAGAGAGACAGACAGACAGACAGAGACAGAGAGTTTTAACGACCTTGTCAAAAAATGATCTATGTGTCAGGATTGGTGCTCATTTGAAAGTCCCAGGACTTGGTCTTACTATGATGGCGCTCCAGTAGCTCATTTACAACTGAAATTCGTTAGAAAAGATATCAAGTAATATTGTAGGAACTACAATGCTTCTTGTGGTCGTGCTAGGATATTTCTTCTCAAGACGTAAAGAAGTTAATAACGGCAACTTTGTTATTTTTAAAGCGAAGAACTGGTTTCAAGTTTGAAGCCCTCTTGATATCGGAGAAGTGGGGGCGTTGGAGGGGTCTTCTAGTGAGTGCAGGAAATGAGGTTTTTCTTTGTTCTGAATGGAATACGTTTTTTGTGTAGTGTCTGGTACCACGAGGTGTCCAGTAGCTGTCTTCCTGCGGTCGCATGGCGAAGTCAAGCCACAAAGGTAGCCTGCAGTCAAGCCCTGGAGCAATGCCAATAACCAAGACAAACAACTGTCTCGTTGACGTGATAGATTTTTCCAATGAAAATTCGCGAATAATAAATTTCCTAGGTGAAAACCCGCTACTGACTTCGAATTTTTTCAGTGTTTATTTTGTTTTTAATTATGTATATAGGCTAATTAAGTTGAATATTGCCATTATATTACACACCCAGCCCAATTATTTAGAGCTTTTACAGTTAAATAATTGCATTGTATGTAAAATAAGTTCATTAATAAATATTTAAATTATTAACAAACCGTTGCACTACATGCCCAGCCCAGCCGTCACAATTATTAGAGCATTAACAGGTGGATATGTTGTTCAATATTTATTTTTTATATGTGTACGATGTAGATGTATGTCAGTTTTCTTTAATATCCCATTGAAGTTAAGAAATTGAATTTGGTGGCTTGGAAAGTTTAAAATGCTAATGCATGGACATTGTTATGCTGACTGTTATGGTGAAGTCAGCATTTCAAAAAAATGTTAAATTAAAGAAATTATTTTTAGAAAATCACTTCCATCACGTACGCAATACATCTGCGTGCCCGATTTTTTTTTAGATTATAACAACAACAAATTATCAACGATTTTCTGGATTATTATAAGAATAAGCTAATATTTAATACGTACCGTTTAATGTTTAACTAATTAATTACGATAGAAACAGATTTTATAGTATTAAGGACAAAATATGGAATACTGAAGTTGAATTGAAATAATAGAGTCTATTCAGAGCATTGTTATGTGGACTGTATTCGGGGCCTTTGGAACGGAGCGAAATCTTTTGTTTCTATAATTATTCTATTTGCACTGCTGTATGTGGACTGTCTATATTTCACATCTCTATTGTTGGTAAATGGTACCAACTTTAGTGAGAAAAAAACCGTACAAACACCGTAATAGATTTAGTTTTATTTTGCCAAGTACAATTAACATCTATTAACGCGAAAATAAATATTTTAGTATTTTTTTTTTTTTTAATATCGAAATTTTGTTTTCGGTGGACGCATAGACATAGCTATCCCACTGTACCTCTAGTTTGTAGTACTCTCATTCATGTACTTAAAACGCGCGCGCGCGCGCACACACACACACACACACACACACACACACACACACACACACACACACACACACACAACTGTACGTAGCTTAAAGCGGTGTCATGGAGTGAATGACACCGGCCTAATGGTGTATCAAACGGAGCCTAGGAAGTACCTTCCAGTGTACTTTAGAAACACTGCCTTACCTGTGTATGGATGCACTTCTAGCTACTTGTGGCTGGCCAAACGGGGCAGAATTTCCGTAATAACGGTCAGGAGAAAATAAAATTGAAAGGAAAGCAGAACAAGCATCTGCAAGCACCTTCATAATGACATGGTAATTAGAAGTGAAGGAGTTATCCACTTCGAATGCTCTCCAGGTCTTAGACTTTATGAAGAGACTGGGGTCTGAGAAAGGAGGCACAATAGATCTACAATGGCCGTAGTGCAATAGTAACCGTTGTAATTCATTCATTTATATACTCGTAAATGTATACATGTGCACATATATACAGCCTCTGAAAAAGTGACATAAAAGTAAGTTCTGGCGCTCATTTCAAGATCCCGGTCATTCTCCATTGTAAGTACACTAAAAAATGCGCAACAGATTTGTATATGTAACTTACTTTTGCTGAAGTTTTATCTCATATAATGTGTGTTGAATGGTACATGTAATCCTAGGAGTACATTCATTCATTGACTGTTTGCTTTTTGCTCGACCGTTACAACTTTGTAATGTAGCTTTAATTAATAGCCCCAAAACATTGCACCCTAATTTATAGTGTATTATTTATAAACCATTCATGTCGCTATTTTCAAGTTATTTTAAGGTACACAAATATTATTTCCATCACGTTTATTTAACAACTTATGCCGGATGGCCACCAAATGGAGTTGCTCTGAGCGGAGCGGACTACGAATTCAAAACCTAACCTATTGTTTTTACTGCAGGTAAGGGAACTGAGCGGAGTGAAACGGCGTCGCTGGGCTCCGCTTCGACTCTGATTAGGTTCGATTTTGAAGCTTACTGCTTCCCCCCACCACCACGCTGACCGCGATTCCAAACTTATTATTTCTCGTTTCCTAGGTTACGGTTTTAAACATGGTAGTTTCCTGAAATCAGTTACAATAGGCCTAAGCATTATGATTTAAAAGATACAAACGCATTCTTTAAACTGACAACCGCTTCCGGTTGCCGTTCATTTTCATTCCTCTCCGCTCTGCATTTGGTGGCTACCTTCCTTACAATTTACTTCGTGCTAATTGTAAAAAAAATGCTTTCGTCAACTAATTTAGCGGATTGCCATTAGAAAAATAACTTCTCAACGGCCATCTTAGTAATACCCAGGACAAAAACCATGAAATAAGCACCGATCATGATCTCTAGAACTAGAACAAGTTTCGCCGTAACAATAAATTTAATGTATAGAATAGGCTTATGTATATTTGCACTCTAACGTTCACAAATTTTGCGTGAAAGCGTTTTCAGTAGTAGTTCGGACTAGTTCGTTAAACAGCGAAAAAAGCTCGTCCGTTCAATAAGTAGCGTCTGTTAAATTTCTGAAATAGTGCTGATGATCACACCTCACCACCTGAATCAGCGTTAAAATCTGCATGAACAGCTCGGCGGTCAATGTTCATTTTTTGTATTTTTAGTGAGACTTTTAAAAGCTTATATTTATTTATGCCTATTTTATTTAAACTGTAAAAAAATCGGTTTTAGCTTGGACAAGTTCGTCGCGCAACAAGATTCGTTCAACAGTTTCAAAGTGGCTGACATTCGATATGTTATAAAATTCGTAACTTTTTTATCTTACTGTTTTTTTTTAAATTTAATTTCACCATCTTATCGCCATTTAAAATTTTCAAATTCCATTACATTACAGAAATGATTCATCACTGCAGTTTTAATAGGGTTTGTTTTGTAGTATTTTCATTGTAATTGAAAATTTAAAATACTAATGGAAATTTTAAGACCAGGCTACCAAATGCGGAGCAGAGTTGAAACGAGCGGAGCGGAGCTGAACGGCAACCGGAAGCGGTCAGTTTAAAGAACGTTATCTAAATATTTAGGCCTACTGTAACGGAGTCTAGGCAAATACTGTGTTTAAAAACCGTAACCTAGGTAAAAAGAAACAATAAGTTTGTACGTGTGGTCAGTGTGATAAGGGGAAGCAGAGTAATCTTCAAAACCGAACATAGACAGAGTAGAAGCTATGCTTGATCCCGCTTGAGTAACCCCGCTTGACTGAGCTCATCAATTTCTCTTTCAGTAGCCAGTAGTACATTAGAAACGATAGGTTAGGTTTTTAATTCGTATTCGCTCAGCACAACTTCGCTCTGCATTTGGTGGCCATTCGGCGTAATGTTGATCACCATGGATATTAAATTCACTTTCGTCATTGAGCGAAATAGCTGTGTACAAGCGATAACATATGATAAAAGAAATAATGGTAGTATTTATATTACTTTTTTTTAAGACGAAAAGCACATTGAGGTTACTATAGCTTCCCTATATGTAAGTGTGAGTGTAAATTGTTAAAGTTGTAAGTGTAGTGTTGTAAGTGTAAGTGTGTGTTAGACTCGGGTACCGCGAGGGAAGTATATTTTAAGTAATTTTCCAATTTATTCATTCTTGTTAGAAAGTCTTATTGTCATAACTACTTCGTGTACCACCAAAAACATTTCTTTACTTAATTAAAAGACATTTTCAATCGAAAAGAAATCTTATTCTCACACCTACAACGATGAAAGCTTGAGAACATTTCGATGGCGAGATAGGACACAACTTCCGTTCCCACAGGTGTAATCTCTGCGTGCTGTGTTAATAAAGCCTAAGGAGTCAATTAAGCTGTTCAAAGTTCGAAGCCTATTGGATGGTTCTTTTTAATTTTATGTTTTGTATAATTAAGGCCCAATCGGATAATCGTTTTGTTTAGAGTCTACCAAATGGCATTCGTGTTAAGTAATTCTTGTGAACACACAAGATTTGTATACAGAATGTTACATTATTACTGAGGAAGGATATAAAAATGGCAGGAGAGACGTTGCAAACCGTCAAAAATACACTGATGTCATGAAACTGCTTTGTAACTGTCTCGCTGACGAGATGGAAGCGAATTTCTAATATTTTTTTTTTTACTTTAGTCACTTATAGACCTGATTCCACTATCGTAATCAGCATTAAAATTTCATTCAAAACATGAAAATAAACCTGGCCGCCGTCGAATTCATTTTCTTGAATAAACTGATTACGATAGTGAACTCAGATTTTCAAAAAATGTTATGATGAAAAAATGATGTTTTTTGTGATTTTTAATGTCCGCCATTTTGAAACTGGTGAACGGATGTTGCTGAGTAACGATATTGAATATAAACGTACTAGTTTTATAAAAGCTTCTTCGATTTTAGCGGCTAAAGTGCAAGTAATTGGACTATCTGCCGCTACGAACGCTGCAAGGGTGCGGGGGGGGTGAAACGTTTCAGAAAGTAGACAGTACTGTTGCCTATTTAACTGTAGTTAAAGCATAGAGCGCTCACTTATCTCTCATAAGGATTATCATTCTCGTAAGTTTACATTAAATGATAACGACTTGTCCTAGTTATTACTAGAATCGATTTTCGTCCCAAGTTTGAATCAAATCGGAGCACATTTACGAACGCTCGAGTGTCAACACAAACGTAGACGTTAAATATATAATTTCAACGAATTCTCAAAGGGTTAGGTAATTTTCCAAAATGAATTCGCTAATAACTGAACACTCGTGTTTAACAAAAGGTTGAACTAACAGTACAGTACAGTACAGTACAGTTCATTTTTGTAAACGTTTTGTCGTCTACTGAAGATGGAAACGGAAACCTGCATTGCTTTAAAGAAATACGAAACTACACATGCAAGGGCGCAAGATAAAACTCATTATGGTAATAATAATAAGGTAAGAATAATAACATGAGAAATAAGGTAGATTATTATTTATTAAATTAAATTAAACAAAATTTTAAATAATGAAAAAAAATATAATTTATAATTATAACAATTAATTTTTGTTAGATGTAGAAAATTAACGTCTAGATTATTACAGAAATAATTTTTTAATGAGAAAATACTTATTTTATATAGGCTAATGTTTTATAAATGAGAAGAAAATCTTCTTTTTTATTATTATTTGCAAATCGATTTATGACATCGATAGTATTTATTTTAATATCCCGGTGAACGTAGACCGGTCAAACTATCTTCAGTCATTCACGATGTTTAAAAATATGTTCTAGTGTTCCATTGGAAACAGGGAGGGTTGAGAGTAGCTTTACCAATGTCTTCGTAATTAATTCGATACGAATTTTCATCGCCATTACCATATGCTGCCATAAATGCTTCGATTTATTTGCTTGCCGATTTATTGCTTAATAACCGAAACTGTTCTTAATTGGAAAAGTTTCATTTTCATTGCCGAAGTTTCCATACCAATAGATCAGAGTATTGTTCGCATAGCCTATAGACTCAATAGATTTAAGCAGAGCCTCTCAGTCACTCATTTTATCAAAGTTCTTTTTTAGATTCTTTACAGCTTTGTGTGTGTGTGTGTGTGTGTGTGTGTGTGTGTGTGTGTGTGTGTGTGTGTGTGTGTGTGTGTGTGTGTGTGTGTGTGTGTGTGTTGCTTTCTAAGTACCTAATATTGAGTTTAAGATTGAATGCATTAAATCCAAAATCGGCATAAATTTCATAACGAAATTAATTTTAAAAAACTTAGGCAGTGCGGGACTGGCCGACAGAAGTAACTACTTCTTTTGGCATGCCTGACTTTATACTTTTTCACTATTATGATTTAATTATTTTTATAAAAATTTAGATGCATGCAGGAAAGGGTAACTCTTGAAAATTATTTTCGTATTAAATTTCGCGTGTGTAGGAACATAACTTAAAAATTAACTGAAACTGTCCCAGACTCTGAATTTGAGTATCGTAGACTATATAAGGGACTTTAATAATTAATTAGTTTATAACCCTACTTTTGATAGTTATACTGTCTAAGTATAATAATAAATATAATATTTGTGATTCTGGCATTCAAAAATTGGTGTAGATAATATAAATTAAATAATTTAACTACATAAATTTAGAAAATACTCATTTTTAAAATTAACAAGAACAATAAATATAACCTTAATTGAAATGATATTGAAGGTATTGTGCGAAATCAGCTGTTTAGAAGTAGGCCTAGTTACTTCCAGTCTAAATATATACAAGAACAATATGTACTGTGAGGTATACATTACGGATTCCAGCATAACGCGAAAGCAAATGTTTATACCCATGTTTTGTAACCATATAAGTTTTCACTTCAAAAATACATGTCGTTAATCGTAAAACAAACCACGTCATTAGAGTGCGCGTGTGGATGTGTTAGACCGTTCCGTGACGGTAGAGCGTGACGGCAAACTGAATTTTTCCCCCTTGAAAAACATTCACCAATATCCCACGGTAAGAAGTAGTCACCAAAAAATGTAGGTTAAATTCATTAATTGCCTTTAAAGGGTGATCACAGTAAACTTCTCTTTTTCTTACAAATCATCAGGAGGGGCGCGCGCCACTGTATACAAATAAGATTCGGTTTTTGAAAAGGCTATGCGTGTTACGGCCAAAGCTTTACACTAACCCAACAACACTGTTAAAACCAACAGGTGGTCTGACTTGCAATCAAGCGTAGCTGCACACAGATAAAATTGTCTGCGGACAGATTAATATCACGGATTGAATCCGCTCCGTATCGACTGCGTAATGTCTGCAGTAGGGTTTGCAAAATATTTGGACAAATGCCACGATAACCTAACTTTTCTGTCTCGCGTTGTTGGTAGCACTGTTGTTGCTATGTTCGCTCTGTAATTGGATTATAATTCACCTCTGTAAATTTATTTAGTCTACTTCTTGTCGTCTGGTTACTTTAATGCCAAACTGTTTCGACTGTTATAAAACTTCGGACTTTTTTATTTTTAGTAAACAGAAACAGTCTGACATTTTTAATCTAGTGTTAATTTCTTTTTATGTGCTCTCTTACGATTTTATCAATCTGAGCCTCAATATTGCTTTTAAAATTAAACATTGTGCCGATTTTTTTTTTTTTTTGAAAATGACATATTGATATGGAATTTCCTTAATAGTAAGTAAGGCCACTGAAATGACCGCCGGTACTGACGTCTAGGTTACTGTTTAAACTTTTTTTAAGTTATTAGGATTTTTTATTTTAATTAATGTTTCTTCTTTATAAAAGTTCATACTTTGTGCCAGTTTATCGATGAGGACGGGGGTCGGCGTTAATAGCATTAGTAACGGCAGTCTCGAACACACGATCTAGAGATCCACAGTTCGGAGATGCAGCAGATTGACGTGTTTTTGACGCCTAGGCAATTTTTTTAGTTTTAAAATCCTTTGAAATTAAGAAAATGAAATTGACGGATGTAAGTTCGGATGTAAGCATGCTTAGACTCTGACTAGATCGGTTTTGAAGCTGACTCCGCTTTTGCCACCGCGCTGGCCACGCATCCAAACTCATTATTTCTCGTTGCCTAGGTTACTGTTTTTAAACATAGTAGTTTCTTAGAATCCGTTACAGTAGGAGTAAATATTTACATTTAAAGGATACAAACGCTTTCTTTAAAGTGACTGAACTCCGCTTCCTTTTGTCGTTCATCTTCATTCTGTTCCGCTCCGCATTTGGTGGCCACCTAGCCTAATGCTAATTAATGCCGATTTAATTGAAATTCTATAGAAATATTGATTGTGGTATTACCAAAATCGATTTTAGTGCAGAATTTGAATAAAATCCGGACTAAAATTGCGAAAGTAAGCTTAGTAAGACACGCGCGCACGCGCACAAGGTATATACATATATGTCTTTTAGACGCACAATGCATAGTTGTAGTAAGCTATACCAACACACTACAAGTATAATCTTCTAACCTGATTACCCAGGCCTAAGGCTTCGGTATGTAAGGTACCCGCATGCATTACACAACGGTGTGTCATGGGCCACAAACACTACTGAATCACAAACACTGCAACACAGTTCCGTGATCCTTAGTGGATAATGCCAAGGTGCAACTCCTGTGTCCTGTGTACAAGCCAGACTAAATTTCCATTGCATAGACTTACGGGGACCGATTTTTTTAAATGTGTGTGTGTGTGTGTGTGTGTGTGTGTGTGTGTGTGTGTGTTGCAAAGGCTTACGGGGATCTCGATTTTTTTTATTGTTTTTTGTGTGTGGGTGCATTTTAAATTCCAAATTTTATACGAGAATTAATTTCACTGCTTTCAGGGTTCATTTTGGAATTTTCAATGTGACTGAAAAATGTGAAATAAATATAGTGTATAAGATGCAATTTTTAATGCTGATTATGATGGCGAAGTCGGATTGGAAGTATAAACGTTTAAGATAAACAAATTTTTGCTTCCATCACGGCAGCGAGACAGATGCGTGCCTCGACTGTCCTTTAGATGCATTGTCACAAGAATACAATAACCTAGTAGTGTAACAAACGGCTCAATTAATAAAACAGCTGGCACGGGTTCAACGAACTAGAATCAATATCAACTGATCGGCATAGTATTGTATAGGAGACACTTTGAACTGGAACGCAGCGAACGAAATGCCGTTTGCATTGGTTAAATGAAAAAGTTAAACACACACACAGTGCGTTTATAATTAACCACGAGTGGGACGGAAGGGGTGTTCCTTGTAGAGGGTTGCGGCTAAAATAGCAACGCGGCACAATCGTTTCAAGAGGGATGTCTTCCCCTTTTCTTTGCACCCCCTTTCCTCTTAAAAGCTATTGTTAACTTCATTTACGGGTCCGTTGAAATAATAGGAAAACAAAAAAATAGTGACACGCATCTTCTCTTTGACGTGATGGGAGCGAATTTCCAACTGTAATAATTTATTTATCATATTTTTTATCTGATTTTCAACATAATTAAAATATGCATAAATTAACTTTTAAAATCTTCAGGTGTTATTCGAAAAAAGAAGATAAACCCTGACCGCCGCCGACAGATGTATTTTAGTAAACGGATTTTAACGCTGATTACGATATTGAAATGAGATTTTCAGAATAAATTTAACATAAAAAAGTAACTATTTTAAAAAATTTAAATTCATTTTTGGCAAATTTTAATGAAATAGAAAAAATTGTAAACGGGAGGGTGTGTTGAAACAAAACGCGCGCGAGCGAGCGAACGAGCACACACACACACACACACACACACACACATTTCAACGTCACGGGTGTGAGTCTTCTTTTAAAAGCTCATATTTCGATAGAAATTCACTGATAACTAACTTTAAGAACCTACACTGCTTCCACTCGATATTCCATTTTTCAGTAGTCCACTAAACCCATTTTAATGTCTAGTCAACTTTGTAAACGTGTTTTAAAAGTAGGTTAAAGAGTTTCAAATGGTTTGACGGTCATTAATATGCGTGGTATTTAATGAGACAGAAAATATTTTACTGAAAATATTATATCTTTATGATTCAGTAACATAAAATGGTGGTTAATGTCAGGTGGGTGTTTTGTGAAGGCATTTGTGTGATCATGCTACTTATTGTCAACGAAATGTCATTCAAAAATAAGCTGTTGGATCAATTTCCGTCGTGTTCAAATCAGCACCGGGAATTTGAAATTAGTGCCGATCTGACCTCAGGATTATTATTTAAGAGGCGGTATAGATAGACAGTTTATTGGGAGTTGCACAAAAAGACATATTCAGTCCTTTACGGCTTTCCGCCATCCCCTCTCCCTCATCAAGAAAGAAAGGGTATTTCATTATCTGTTTTGTAGCAGTGACACTAACCCCACGAGTCCACCTGAAAACTGTGCCGGATCCAATCTCCAACAGGGCTTCCTATGCTCCCGTGGTACCAGTATTGGCTGTAAGAACCACCGCCCACCTTACAGATCCTAGTCCAGCCAATCGGTTTGTCTCCTCGTTATCCTTAATCCTCTTATGCCCCGGAACCCTGTGAAGAATAACACGGTTTCCCAGGGACAAAGAGTTGAGGTTCTCTCAACATTACCAGACCAACTTGTAGGAAAAGCAGTTGCTTTGATAAACGCGCGCGCGCGCGCACACACACACACACACACACACACACACACACACACACACACACAAAGTAATATAGAATTCTGGGTCTTACCATGATGGCCGCTCAGTAGCTCATTTTCCAAAGAAGTTTCTTTACATTATTATAACATTTGAGTTCACTTTTTACTTCACAACAAATATTTGAAACAATAAAATGTCCACCTAACAGAACTCGGTCACCCGGTCGGTACACATTCATTAACTAGACTAAATTCAATGTAAATAAACGGCGAAATTAAAAGCGCCAACAAAAGAATCCGCCAAACTCTACCGCAATTATTCATACCTATGGCGCACATACATCACGTCCAAAACAGAAAATGTTTGAACTTTGCACATGTTTAATTAAGGCCGCGGTGATTGCCTGTTAAACGCAGTACGTTTAGATTAATGTTGACTTCCCTGTTATTGAAGTCGTTGCCTAGTGCCACTGCAGTAATCGATTTCAGCTGAACGTATCTCGAATTGAAATGAACGAGCTGTTTGGTCGAGAGAAGAGAACACTGCGGGTTTAATACGGCGCAGGTAATAACAGTCACATGCTTGCGTAAGGCCACAAGTCGTATGACATTCCAATTAGTGGAATGGTCAGTTTGGGTTAACAGGGTTCGGTGGTACATGTGGTTAAGGTATCCGGCAGTGTGCTGTACACCTCAAGGTTGTGGGTTCGAGACACGGTTACTGCTGTTGCTTTCCTTTACCGGTAACGCAGAGAACTCGTCTTCATTAGTTTAATTGGCATACAATATGGGCGTTTATTTAAAAAAAAATGTGGTACGCAATGTCTAATAAACATGTTAGCATTGAATATATGCACTGAAAGTACAGCCAACATTAAAAAAAGCGTGCTCGATATCAGAGGCTAAAGTCCAAATAATTGGACTATCTGCCGCTATTAACGCTGTAAGTTGTATGGTATGGGGTGAAGATGTTTATTGCTGAATAGTACACACACGCGCTCGCGCTCGCGCACTTGCATAGAGAGAGAGGGGGCGGGACTGTTGTTAATAGATATTAATATTATCTGTTTAACTGTAGTTGAACACTCTGCCGCTAGATGTCACCAGCAGCGAGCGCTCACATATCTCTCAGAAGGGTTATCATTCTAGTACGTTTGTATTCAATGGTTTTAGCTGTTGGACTGGCAATCATCGTAAGACCCAGACCAAGAATCTTGAAGTGAGTGTCGGTGTTAACGTTTACAGTTTTTGTAGGGGTCGTTTAAAATTATAGTACATCTTAATAGCCGCCTCGGTGGCCTAGTTGATAGCGTACTGGGCTTTCACCCCGAGGACCCGGGTTCGATTCCCGGCCAGGGCTTGGCATTTTCATACGCTATAAATCATCCCATCATCTGCATTAGCCCAAGTGTGCACAATAGTCGGATGTTAAAAAAAAAGTACGTCTTAATATTGGTTCGATTTTATAATTTTTAAAAAGTGATATTTATGGAAATTCTAGTGTTTATTATTACAGTGTAATTAGATTTTATTACTGTAAAATAAAAAAAATATTTTTTTAAGTTTAGAATTGACCGACAAATATGTTTTTTTAGTTTCTCAACTAAAATTCTTCTCAAAAATCTGATTTATAGGTCAAGATCAGCGCTAATTTTTTGTCTTGAGTTTGGGGCCTTACCATGATAGCGCTCTATTTTTCGGTAAAAATTCCATATGGAAATTCGATTAATCGCTGCACGCAGATGTCTCGCTGACGCGGTGGAAGCGAATTTCAAAAAGCCATTTTTTTTGTCTTGCCCTCTTTTTGAAACTCCTATTTCACCATCTTAAACACCAGCATTAAAATCTGAACTTTAAATTTTCAGATTGGGTTGAAAATACGAAAATGGATCCTGACCGCTGTGAAATTAAACATAGAAATTTTAACGGATTTTGAAAAATCAATCCGTGAAAATAAGCAAAAAAAAGAGCAAAACCATTTCTTTACTTAATCAGTAATGCCTTTTTATTATACACCATTTTAACAAAATATGCTTGTGTTAAAGTTGCTTATGGTGCATTTGCTTTTAAATTGTACTTTAAGGTAAAGTTAGGCTAAGTCTATAGCAGTGACTTTGCAGAGAACACTTCAGAAATGTTCAGTTACTCCCAACTTAACCGTTATTTTTAAAAGCTCTTTATATTTTCACTACAACTGTTGTTTCCAGCTTGTATGATATGAAGTTATTCTTGCTATTGCTATGTTATTATGAAGCTATAACTATTTTTACATTTTAAGACAATGTCTTTAGTAATGCTTATTGTTGGAAAGTTTTTATAATGAAATTTTAAAGACTAGCTTAAAAAAATATTAAGCATATATTTGTATGCCTTTAATAGGAAAAAATTTCTTGTAATGCGTAAACGTTTCCCGGTTTTTGAACTCTTTTTGCGTAGACTTTATTTCATTGGATCAACGTTTGATTTATTTTAGGAGCGCGAAATGATAAATGGTTTTTCATTCGAGATCTTTTGTTCTAAAGTAAGGGTTGGGCTTCGTTTATTTTCGTTTCGAAAAGGCCTAATTAATAATTGTCTAACAAAGAAAATGTGTTATTTAGGCGTTTTGTTATTGTTTTTGTTATTATTGTATTATAGGGATAGGTTCATTGTTGAACGACGAAACATGCTTCAACTCGACCGTGTTACGCAGTTTTCACTGAACGTATTGACCGATTGTTTTGAAATTGCTACGAGGTACCTTGTATGAAGCACGAACGGAACAACGTATGTGTTTTTTTCACTGTTACTTCCGTTGTAATATGTCCGCCTCTGATTTAACGATAACGAATGTACGCGGTTTTAACCAAAAGCATTGACCGATTGTTTTGAAATTTGTTACGAAGATACCTTTTAAAACGTTTGATCGACCTATATTTAAAATGTTTTCACGTTCACTGCCGTTTTAAGATGGCTGCCTCTAATTTAACGATAACGATTGTACGTGGTTTTAGCAAAACGCATTGATCGTTTGTTTTGAAAGTTGTCACGAAGGTACCTTGTATAAAGACCAATCGAATTATGTTTAAGATTGTTTTCATTCACTTTCGTTTCAAGATGGCGCCTGATTTAACAAGTGTAATTTTCTGGAATACTGGCTGAACTGTTCGTAACTCAGACTATACAGGGTCAAAGAATATATACGTACTAGAATGATAATCCTTATGAATGCTTTGTGAGTGCTCGCTGCTGGTGGTATCTTGCGGCAGCTTGTTAAACTACAGTTAAATAGATAATAGTACTATTTATTTTCTCAAACGTCTCCAACCCCCGATCCTTGCAGCTTGCAGCGTTCATAACGGCAGGTAGTTCAAGTACGTGCACTTTAGCCGATGATAAAGAGCACGCTGTTTATAATTGCGGCTATAGTTCTAGTCCGTTATATTCAATGACAGGGTGTTACTGTAATCGCAATGGTATTTCAGGAGATGGAAAATGTTTCTATAAACGTATGCATGGAGACGCTTATTGTACCAGCTGTCCATCATTTTGGTTTTTTACCATACAGTTTAGGATCTCTGGAACATCTTATACGAATTTGTTGACATTTTGCACCGTACTCATAAATGCAGAGAACTAGTTTAAAATGTAATAATAATTTTCCGATAATCCGTTTCAGATCGGTGGACATTTTTTTTTAACTTCAAAAGTAATTTTGTGCAGTTTAATAACTGAAAATTCGAACAAACAGTAAAAAAGCTTGCATTATTGTGCATTTTGAGAGCGTTGTAATGTGATCAAACTAGACAGATTTACTCCTGACTTGTTTTTTTATTGAACATTTATTTTTTTCAAAATAACCGCCATTTTCTAGTGGATTTTTAAAGTAGGTCTTCACATTAGATGAGTATAGTACAAAATTTCAACTTTAATTTACCGTTGCTGAATGGACGGCAAATCGAAAAAAGGAAAATAAACTTTAACCATCGTCGCTTTGGGTTTGATTTTTCGATTTACTTTTAAACCGTCTTTTTTAATACAAAATTTAATACGTCGAGATGAAGCCGTTTTGGTGCTTCATAATATATATATATATATATATATATATATATATATATATATATATATATATATATATATATAAGTAATATTTGAGTAAATATTACGCTGTTCCATATTTCAGCAGGTCTATTCTGTGTTTATGTTTCTAATCTTGTTTTTTTGTTCACAAGTGAGTGTCTCGAAGTTGGTTTTTTGGCAGTTACTTACCTGTGCGTAAGTTTTTCAGTTGTTTTACTAGTAGTTTAAAGAACAGCAGACCTCGCAGTGCTCTATATATTCACTTATATAGAGTGCACTACAAGACAGCGCTTGTAACTTTTTCCACCAATTTAACCGCCAACCGTAATATTTCCGAAAAATGTAACTGAACAACCGTTATTGGAAATTATATGCTCTTTCTCCACTAAGCGGTTAAAATTATAGGTTGTGCCGTTCAGACGGTATTACAGGAAATAACCAACAACTATACTTTCAACGTTGAATCAGAGCTCGCCATTTTGAAACGGAAGTGCATAGGGAAAATCCTTCACATACCTTTTGGGCTTTATGGAAGGTACCTTGCATATAAAATTCTAAAACAATAGGCTAATGCGTTTCATTAAAATTGCGTACACTCGTCATCGTTAAATCTAAGGTTGCCATTTTGAAACGGAGGTAAATAAGGAAAATGTTACACATACGTCATTTGGTCTACATACAATCTTTACATTGGTTACATACATCTTTGTAACAATCGGTCAGTATGTTTAGCTAATACAGCGTACACACGTCATTGTAAATCAGAGGCCGCCATCTTGAAACGGAAGTGAATGGAAAA
Organism: Callitettix versicolor; assembly: GCA_022606455.1. Lineage (NCBI taxonomy): Eukaryota > Metazoa > Arthropoda > Insecta > Hemiptera > Cercopidae > Callitettix > Callitettix versicolor. Next base: position 64,225,998 of record CM040186.1, on the reverse strand, counting down.
AATCTTACACATACGTCGTTCGGGCTTTGTACAAGGTACCTCCGTACCAAATTTCGAAATAATCAGTCAATGCGTTTGGCCAAAACTGCGTAACAAACGTACAAACAAATTCCTAACTGTCGAGTTGAAACAGATTCCTAATTTCGCTCGTCAAAGATTACAAAAAGGTTAGAAGTAACTTTATGTCTCAGGTGTAACAACAATACGTGCGTGCTATTTGTTTATTTTAGAAATTATTAGCGACTTTACCAAGGAAGTGAAATATTGGAGTGCCATCATGGTAAGAGCAAGACCTGGGTCCTTGAAATGAGTGCCGATATGTCACTTAAAAATAGTTGATAAATTTGAGTGTGTGTGTGTGTGTGTGTGTGTGTGTGTGCGCGCGCGCGCGCGCGCTCGCTCGCTCGCTCGCGTGTACGTGTGCGTGAGTGAGGGGAAAAGAATAGCACGAGTAACGTGTATAAAAGCGTCATCCTTGCCGTAAATACAAGTTATTAGTATTCTTAAAGTGGATTTTAATCTACCAGTGAGCTGAGCGTTTTTAGTCATAGTCGAGTGCATTCTTGGCTCAGTGCTGTGATCTCTGCTTATGAAACTAAAGGACGTGAGTTCAAAACCAGCTACAGAGTTTAACTTTTTTAAATTAGTATTTATTTATTTAAAATTATGTATATTAATAAGTTTAATAAGATATATTTAAGTTATAATTAACGCCACTATACTACTTTTCCATATATGTGACACAAAATTGTATATAACGTTTACAGTTGTGTACCTTGCGCACATCTTAATATATAAAAGAAGTCCTGACTGACTGACTGATTTATAATCAACGCAGAGCCAAAACTATTTTAGCTAGCGACTTGAAATTTTCAGGGTACATTTATGTTAACATATAGGTGTGCACTAAGAAAGGATTTTGTGAAAATTTCATTTCAACGCCATTAAACTACTTACCCAGTCCAAATTTAATAATCAACATACAGCCAATACTATTATAGCTAGAGACTTCAAGTTTTCAGAGTATCTTCTAACAAGAATGTCAAGCTGCATTTAGAAAGGATTTTGCAAAAAATTAATTTTAACGCCATTAAAATACTAACCCAGTACAACTTTAATGATCAACGTATAGCCGAGACTATAATAGCTAAAGATTTGAAATTTTCAGGGTTACCACCACATGTGTAGGGGTGCACTGAAAAACGATTTTCCAGTATTCAACCCCTAAAGAGGTAAAAATGAGGTACAACAATTTTTATTGGAAAAATATATTTTTCGTTTGACCTTCTTAAAACGTAACATAGTCACTCTTAAATATAAGTAATGAAATATACCCCACAAGGAGGGGTGCAGACTAGCTGAACCTATTGAGAGCGTCCCTCGCGGTACCCGAGTCTAACATACTATTACACTTACAACACTACACTTACGACTGTAACACTTTACACTCACGCTTACATTTAGGCGGCGATAAAAGCCTTAATGTGCTTTTCGCCTTAAAATAACAACAAAAAATGAAATATATTTTTCACCTATTCCCAAAACTCATCCCCTAAAGAGATTGAAAGGGGGTAGAAAATGTAAAAAAGGGGGTTTTGCATTGAAAAATATTTGTTTTGGATCTTATATTCTAGAAATATAGGCTACTATGAAACACGAATAATGAAACACATATTTCTAACGTTTTCCGAATTCATTCCATAAAAGATAAAAAATGTAAAAAAGATGTATAATTGGAGAAAAAGAGTGTTTTCATTGGAGAAAAATATTTTTTATCGGCTTTTCTTAAAAGTAAACAAAATATTTTAAAACACAAATTATGATACACATTCCCCTACACCGAATACATCCCCTAAAAGGACAAAAATATAAAAGAGGTATAAATGTTTGTATTGGAGAAAAATATTTTTTATCAGATTTTCTTAAATTCTAATGGAACACTTTTGAATAAATCAACATATTCACTTTATATTTTTCATATTCACTGTAAAAAAATCACGAGTTTAGATGATCACGCTTTTATTAATATTTTTTTATGTTTCTAAATTATTACATTACTGAAACAGTTTTAAGTTTCGTGGGCGAAGCCACGAAGGATAATACTAGTTGTTTATAAATAAGTTTATTAATAAATATTAAAATTATTAACGAACGCAGTTGTACTACATTGCACAGCCTAGCCTTAACAAAGATATATATTGTACAAGATTGGATTTGTATATTGCGTAGATTGCCCATTTCCTTTATTGCCAGTTGTGTATATTTTCATTTCAGCAATAAGATAATTAAAACAGTGGAACAATATAAACCAGCAATGAACACTGATTATTTTAGTTTTTAAATTTTTACTTATTCGTCGGTCCCAGACTGCTACATTTTTTATATTTAAACTAACAGCCATTTTAAAATTCTTAAACTATTTTTTTCTGTCGAAGATATTACCAAAATCGATTTTCGCTTCAAGTTTGAATCAAATCGAACCAAAATTGCGACCATTAGCTTGCAATTATAATACGCACTTAATATTAACATACACGCGCGCGCGCGCACGCACGTACACACTTAGACATTTATATATTCAGTTTTAGCAATTCCTCAAAATGTAATAAAACGGTCGAGATCAGGCTCATTTCAAGTTCCCAGATCTGTGGCTTACCATAATACCTTATTTTCCAATGGATGTTGGCTAACAAATAACGCTGTACAAGGATACACCTTGCGCGTGACAGACACGGCCACCAGGTGTATTTGCAACGCGATTCCAAGAGAAGTGCATTACTGTTACAAGTGACTGTACATTTTATGACAAAGGTGGTTTACTTAAGGTCAACTGCTTCAACAAACTGGCCACGCAGCAACCGTATTATTTCCCTTTTTATTCCCTCTGTGGCTGCACTGCCACCTTACCTGCAGGTTGTACAAATACCTTTACTTTCATTTTAATACGAAAATTCTCCAACGTTTATTTTTCTTATCTCGATAGACTGTGTTCTAACATTTGTCGTCTTCTTATAGTAACGTGTACACTTCGTGTGTTGTGTGAAGCAAACACACACACACACACAAACGCGCGCGCGAAGCTAAACCCTAATGTAACCTCGAGTTCGTAATTAAAATTATTTTTATATAACCTACTTACAAGAGGAAGAAACTTAAATACGCCGATTTTTTTATTCGCGTATAATTTTAATTAATTTTAAAACTCTCCTAATTTACAAATAAAAGTACTCCCTTGTACTCTGTAATATTTGTATTCTGTAATATTAAACGAGCAATTTTCGCGTCAATATTTTTTTCTTTCCGAAAAAGCTCTTGGATTTTTTTGAAATTTTGGCATTGTACTTTTCGATACAAAAATTCATTGTTCAAGGCCTGATTTTCGGTAAATTCAAATTTCCTGTTTTCCCGAGAAATGATTGTCTATTTGTCGCCCCCCCCCAAAAAAAAAAAACTTGAGGGATTTATTTGAAATTTTGGTATTAAGGGTTTTCCAATGTGAAAAATTCATTGGTTAAGGTCTAAATTTTCCCGCTTTTGAGACTTTGGTATTAAGAGGTGATGCAATACTCGAAATTCGTTATTCAAGGATTTTTTTGTCCGGGAAATAATTGCCTGTTTATCGCTACCCCGAAACAGCTTGAAGGATTTCTTTGAAACTTTGGCATTGGTGGTTTTCAAATACGAGAAAGTTATGATTTTTCTTGTACGTGCGAAACTTGAAAAAAAAATTGATGAGCCGATGTTGCGATTTTTTCGACTGTAGATACCAAACCATGTTTCTTTGATGCAATAATTGGATATGAGAATATTTGTGTACTGTGTCTACACCAGTTATTAAATTAGCAATTAAAACTGTAAATGTAGTTTTTGTCTGTCTGTATTTGGGATTAATTTTAAAATAAATGTAAATGTAATTCTATTACGTAGGCTATAATATCGATCCTTTTATATATATATATATATATATATATATATATATATATATATATATATATATATATGGTATTAAATTATAAGCTGCTCATTATTAATATCGATTGTTCTGATTATTTGCAAGGTAATCGAAACCTGCCTGTGATATAATCTCTCTTCATGTTTGTAATGATTATTTGTTTCGCGTTCGTAGTTAGGTTACGATCACACTGTCAAATCAGTATGACGTATTTTAATTATTATTAATTGTAATCATTTTAATTATCACCGCTACTGCTGACCAAAGGGAGGGCACCTGTATGCTCTGATGTTTTGTTCGTGTGTGTTTGTTTAGATGTTCCGCTGTTTTTATTTGCCTAATGTCTATACATTATGCCAGTTAAACGTAATGCTACGGCAGTAACTGCGTCTCGAACGTACGACCTTGAGGTGCTCAGTTCAGAGGCGCAACAGTCTGGCCGGTGCCTTGGGCACATCGACCTCGAGCTCTCTATTCAATACAATACGAATGAAAATTAACGAAACAGCTTTTGTTAACTCCACTATTTGTACACAAAATTATGTTATATATAACATTTCTAATGTCTTTAATGTGGGGTCCACTTTTTACATTTGTATACAGGGTGTCTCGTAGCTTTCTGGACACACTTTATAGAATTGTTCTTTGATTCGCGACAAACACATTTGATTGTCTGTTTTTTACAAATATTTTTAAAACTATTGAACCGACTTAAACCAAACTTTGGTCAACTCTTTTTACTAACAGGGTTTACCAATAAAAAATATTGTTGAAAGTTACTGTGCAAATTTCAAAATGGCGGCACTGAAATTGTTTTAACTTTAATAACTCTAGAAAGCTAGTCGTCTTACAAGGAGGATTGGAAGAATCACTATTTTTAAAGAAATTTTCTAGTAAATCTAATGGCACTTCAATTTTTTTACATAGGATTAAAAATAACAGAGTTGTTACAACTTTTTTGTCTGGGCACGGCCCCACAATGAGAGTAATGAAATCAATACGATTCCCAAATATCTGGAATTTGTTAATTTTTCTATATACAATACAGCTGTAGTAGTATTTAAACACCTTGTTTAGGTCTATAGGGCGAAGATTAAGTAAAATATTCATTTTAAAATAACAATTTAACTGTAAGATTTGTTCCCAGGAGACTTTATTTAATTTAAATAAATCAAAGAATTAATAATAGTTTTTTATTATAGTTAACATTTGAAAGAGGGCAACCATGTGATTATAATGTATTTATAGACCAATAATTGCTCGAACTGACGACCTGTTCAACTAGATGCCGTAACCTAAATCGAACAATCATTAATCGTCGAACACGTTCGAAAACTGGGACGTCTTCTTGAATTGCAGCTGCTTCAGTTACTCGAGCAACTAGATCGATTTCTCTTGTAACTGTTAAGTATAAAAAAAAGAATATCAATGTATTAACTCGTAAATAAAATAAACAGTCACCTAGCAACAAATTTCACAGTTGTATTAAGTTTCCTTAATCATCACCGTATAGGTCTAAACAAAGTGTTTAAATACCATCACAATTGTACTGTAAATAGAAAATCAACGTATTCCAGATTGTTTAACTTACTCTTTTTACGTTTACTTGTTTTTAAGTTTCTCTTTTTTGGAAAATCTAACCATTATTATAATCAGCGTTGAAATCTACATAAAAAGCTTTTTGAATTTTTAAAATCTATTGAAATTTGGAAAATGAATTTGTCAACAGTAAGTCTTAATTTTTTATATTTTCAATCCAATTTGAAAGTTTACTGCAAAATTTTCATGTTTATTGTTGAACGTGAAATCAGATTTTCAAGTGTTTGTAAGATAAAAAGATAATATTAGAAAGACCCTTCCGTTACGTCAGCGAGACAGCTGCGTGGGCAATAAGAATTGAAATAATCGTAAAAGTAAATAAGTGAGATGTCTGCATTCGGATAAGAGAGTTTCCCAAAGAAGTGAGAATGCCGCGTAATCCCTGGACCAATTACGATTGCATGTACTGTAAATAAAACAACGGAGGAGGTAACGCGATACCTTTATCAAATTTTAATCCCTTTACCTTGACTCGAGGCAGCCTCTCGCTAACCGGCTCAGTTCGTGCAATTGTAGTAAGGAAACGGGACATTAGGGGAAAGTGTTGGGGAGGGGATTTTGTTTAATGTAACAGCTAAGTGAACAAAGATGCAATTTTACAGTCATTAAATTTTGGCCGGCTGTGGGAAAACTTTCACTTCGGTTAGACTCGTTTAGATTGTGCGGTAATTTTAGTTTTATGTTGTTGTAGGGAATTTATTAGCCAATTTCTAATGAGCGGCCGTCATGGTACGACCCAGACCGGGGAATTAGCGCTGTTCTTTAACTAGATATATTGTGTTAGCACGCTTTTTCGCGATTTTTGTCCGATTTGATTCAAACTTGGAACAAAAATCGATTTTCTTCTGAAATATTTTTGAAATTCTGATTTCACTGTCGAAAATGGCGTTAAAATCTGCAAAAAATGTTTAAAACTCGCTGAAATATATGTGACGTCGGTCAGGGTTCGTTTTCGTATTTTCGAATGTTTATTTAATCCGATTTTATTTAAACTTCACACAAAATTGTATTTTGGCCGATAGTTTATGAAAATATTATTATTTTTTAATTGATTTCACCATCGTAAGCAATGCTAAAGTCTATATAAAAAAGTTTGAAATTAATAAATTCTATTTCATAATACGGAAGTAATCATGACGGCGGTCAGGGTTTACGTTCAGATGTAATTTGAAAGTTCGCCAACTGCATTTTCGTTTATGATATTGTTATTAGTGAATTTCCATTGGAACGGCCGTCGTAGTAAGACCTGGATCTTGATATGAGCACCGATATGACCTCCAATTATTTTACTTGCTTGGACAAGTTCGTTAAACCGGCAGAATTCGTTCAACAGTTTCAAAATGGCGGCACTTTAAAATTCATTTAATGTTCGACTTTTTTTGTAAATTTGATTTCACCGTCGTAATGAGCGTTAAAAACTGTATAAATCAGCATTTTTAATTTTCAAATTTTTTTTTAAATTAGAAATTTGTTGACGGCGGTCAGGGTTCGATTTCGTATTTTCAGCGTAATTTGAAAATTTGAAATGCTTAAATATGCAGGTTTTAATGCTCTTTATGATGGTTAAATTAGAATTTCAAAAATGGTAAGATAAAGAAAAACACTTTCGAAAATCCGTTTCTATCACGTTAGCGAGACAGTTGCGTGCCGTGATTATACATTTATTGAACGTGTTTTAGTTGTTAACTACAAATAGTTACTCTGCAAAAATTGGGTGAGGTTCATAAAAAGTATATTATATATAGCCTATGCAGTAGGCCTACTGTTGTTATCAGTTAGATAACCACAACCAAACTATTTATTCCGTTTACCGCTGGGCTGCAGTAATTGTGTTTGCTTGCATGCAATCACTGTATTTTGATTAGGCCTATCTACTGGTACGCTTATTGCAACATTAACAGTTAACAGTATTATTTGGATAATTAGCAAATTTCCAATGGGAAAGAAACTATTGGTAACACCCATACATTGAAATAAGAGCGATCCTAACCTCTAAGTCATATATATATATATATATATAAAGTCATATTCCCCGCAGGAGGGTGCAGACTAGCTGCACCTATTGAGAGGATTTAGACGTCCCTCGCGGTACCAGAGTCTAACACACACTTACACATACAACACTACACTTACGATTTTAACACTTTACACTCACACTTACATTTAGGGAGGCGATAATAGCCTCAATGTTTAATATATATATATATATATATATATATATATATATATATATATATATATATATATTGTTTATGTAATAGTAGGCTAATTCAAAGGAAAATAGACCTCGTAGTATATTCTTAATTGATATTAACTTCTGCACAACAGCGCTCGTAACCTTTTCTACCAATTTAACCGGTAACCGTAATATTTACGACAAATATTACCGGACCAACTTTATATTGAAAATTTTGTAATCTTTCTTCATGAAGCGGTCGAATTTATGTTAGGTTTTGCCGTTCAGTTAGTGTTACAAAAAATAAAAAGCAATTACACTTCAACTTTGAATCAGAGTCTGCCATCTTGAAACGGAAGTAAGTGGAAACAAAAGCTTATAGAGTCTTTCATGCTTCACACCTTCGTACCATATTTTAAAACAATCTGCTAATGTGTTTGATTAAAATTGCGTGTACCTGTCATCTTCAAATGAGAGGCCGCCATCTTGAAAAGGAAATAAATAAGAAGAATGTTAAACATACGTCATTTTGTCCTCATACACGATATATTCGCTCCAAATTTGAAAACAATTGGTCAATGCGTTTGGCCAAAATTGCGTGACAAACAAACACACAAACCAAATGCCAAATGGTTCAAACAGAGACCTCGTTTCGATCGGTCAATAAATAGGTTTGTGTATTAACAGTTCATCATTTGCTACGTTGTACAAATTTAGTAAAAAAAAAACTTTCGGCAAATTCGCTACTCAGTAAAATCATTTCAATATTTTCAAAATTGTGGCCATTTTAAAAATCTGATTTCACCATCGTAATCAGCGTAAAACATGTGTAAAGTAGCATTTTTTTTTTAAATTTCGAAAGTCAACGAACCTGACGGCGGTAAGGTCCATCATCCAGTGTGATTTGGAAGTTTATTATGCTAATTTATGCAAATTTTATTACTGATTATTATGACGTGTGAGATAAGATTTTCAAAAAGAAAAAAACGGATATTCGCTACTATCACGACAGCGAGACATTTTTGAACTTTATGTTCTAGAACATGTTCTAGAACGCTTTGTCTAGAACTTTATGAAGTTTAGACGTATTGTGTATGCACTAAAGGTGCCTTACATTGTGTTTAATTTTTTATTTAAAAATTTGAAATCGTTGTCACTAATGAGTGTTGTTAAAGTTCTCCTCTAGATTGATTGTCATGTTGTCGATATGCAATAATAAATACATCACCTATCTTTATTGTCGACCCGTCAACTCTTGCCACACACGTCATACTGCCTGTATACATTGGAAATATGCAACTGAACCATGACCGCCGTCAAATTAGTTTTCTTATTTTCAATGGAATTTCGAAAAATTAAAATGTGTGGGTGCATATTTTAACGCCGATTACAGTTTTTAAATAAGATTTTAAAAATATAAGAAGTTTAAAAATATTTTATTAAATTGTAAATTGCGCCATTTTGAAACTGTTGAACGGATTTCGCTGCTTAACAAATTTGTTAAATTTAATAATGTGTAATTTAAAAAATTTAGAATTTTTTTAAGTTTTACGAATTTGTGAACATGTTAAAACATCAGACTAGAAGTTTTTTAAGACAACAAAGCAAGTTACATTTTCTGTTTACGTTTTCTTACGTTAATTAGATTTGATTAGATTATATACTGGAGGAAGGGATTATAAAACCCTAAGTACTGCGTTCAACGGACCTATTGTGCAAATAAACCCCTCAAGTACTATCTTAAGCATATTGGAGCTTTTAGTAAGGTATAACAATACACTGACTAGCTCATCTTGCAGGAGGTCCCTAGTGTCCTGGAAACCAAAAATCTTTAGCCTCCTGCTAGCTAGAGCCACACAATCATGAATATGTCCTGCAGTTTCCTCCTCTTCACTGCATAACCTACACACGGTTTCTCCGTGGTACACTTCTACCTATCCTGTTCATTGGCACCCTCACACCGTAGAGTCCAGTTATGAGCCCCATGATTTTCCTGAGTTGTGCTCTGCCCAAGACATCTGCCGCCCCTTTAAACCCTCCATAAGGAACCTTACGTAAGAGACGCTTGCTGTGGGAATGCCCATAAAGAAAGGATCCCATCTTGCCGGCTCGGGTCCGATAAACTCGGATGTAGATCCTAGTCCAGCTAGTTGGTCTGCCTCCTCGTTATCTTCATTCCCCTTATGGCCCGGAACCCAGTGAAGATTAACTCAGTTTTCCAGAAGAGAGCATTGAAATTTCCTCGATACTCACAGACCAGCTTGGACCAAATTATAGGACCCACAAGTACTTTTATTGCTGCCTGACTATCGGTGTAAATATGAATGCGAGTCTTCTTGAAGTTCCGTTTCAAATTCTCCCGAACGCAGACATTAATGACCATTACTTCAGCCTGGAATACTGTTGTATACTGACCTAAGGCAACAGCTTTCTTTGCCTTTAGTCTCAGGCAGTACACCCCAGCACCAGTGCCTATTTTCGTCTTGCAGTCATCTGCATACTAGGTTTTCAGAGTCCCAACACACGATCTTCCACCCCAAGTGTCATCTTGACATCGAAGGGTCTAAAAACCATATGTCGTTCTTACTTTAAAAATCATATTTTTTTAACTTATTACGTGCAGGGTTAGTTTTTTATATTCTCTATGCAAATGTGTGCAGATTTTAACGCTGACTGTATCTTAAAAAAATATAGGATATTGTGATGTTTTAAGGAGTTTAATAGTCGCCATTTTGAAACGGCTAAGTTATTAAATTCAATTTATGTGACAAGATTGATTGAAGGATACTTTTGTTTATGAGTTGTTGGAAAAACGTTAGCGTGCTGCGTGTCCGAATCTGTGCTCCTCAAGGACGTAGGTTCGATACTGCAGTTACTGTCGTAGGATTTTTTCTTGCCATGGTGGTTATTTCTAACCGACAAATTACTGGCGTTAAACAAGCAAATAAATAATGGAAATTGAGCGAGACAGTTGCGTGCCGCCATTATTCAATACTCGCGGCGTGCAGGTGTGCAGGAGTAGGTAATTCTTGTCGAAGAATGTTGTTTTAATTGTGGGAACGTGTAGACTATACCATTGTTTGGTCGTGTGATAGTACGCCAAGTGTCAAACAAACACGAGGTCACACGTCTCTAGAATGCATATTCTTTCTTTCGTACGCCTTGGGGGAGAGAGAGAGAGAGAGAGAGAGAGAGAGAGAGAGAGAGAGAGAGAGGGGGAGGGAGAGAGAGAGAGAGAGAGAATTGTGGTAGTGTTGAAAATTCCATTTTTTAGGTTTTCCTGGAATTGATCAGTACCAGTTTTCGAGTCTTTAGTATAAAATCCTTGTTTATTTTTTATTTTTTTATTTTATTATTTTTTTTTTTTGTAAAAAGATCTGAACCATACAGCGAAAGCAGTTAGGTCGTATTTGCTCAAATTTACATCAAACGTCATCCATTTTTAATATATATATATATATATATATATATATATATATATATTGAATATTTAATATATTAAATATTTCCAGATAATTCTGTAAAGCCCCCGCAGGGGGTAACACTAGCTACACCTATTGAGAGAATTTAGGCGTCCCTCGCGGTACCCGAATCTAACACACACTTACATTTAGGGAGGCGATAATAGCCTCAATGTACTTTTCGCCTTAAATTAAAAAATAAAATTCTGTAAAGCCCGTACATAATTCAGGAAGCTGTAATATGAGCCAAAAATAAAGACAAATGTTTCCAACTAATATTAACTACTGTAGAAACATATGCTGACGATATAGTTAATTATGTCTGTGCATAATGTTTTATCAAAATCAGCAACTGGCCTCCCTTAATCAAATAACACAGAGGATGCAAAATTGGGAGATAGCAATCAATAAATCGAAATCAACGCACATAATATTTGTTTTGAGACATGTTTATCGTGGCCAAACAGTTTCCATATCTGATCAAAATAAACGGCAACTTAACAATTGTAACCGTAAATGTAAAATATATTAATTTGCGAATGCACTTGGATAAATGTTTAGATAAAATTAGATCAGATTCAAATTAGAGGAAGGGAATCCTTTGACAACAATTGACAAATTGATTGCAACCCGAGACAGTGCGATCAACAGACCTATTGTGCAACTAAACCTCTTGAGTACTAGTTTAGCTGACTGATGCCCTTAGTAAGTTCCAACAATCCACTGACTAGCTCATTCTCCTGAAGATCCCTAGGGTCCTGGAAACCAAAAACCCTTAGTGTCCTACCAGCAAGAGCTTCACAATTAAGGATTATGTGTCCTGCAGTCTCCTCCTCTTTCCTGCACAACCTACACGTGGTTTCACCATGGTACATACCTATCCTGTTCATGTGCACCCTCAGACTACAGTGCTCAGTAATAAGCCTCATGATTTTCCTGAGGTGTGCTCTGTTCAAGATGTCTGCTGCCCCTTTAAGCCCTCCACATGAAACCATGCTTAAGAGGCGCTTAGTAATGGAATTCCCATGAAGGTTATCCCATCTTGCCTGGTGTTGGTTATTAATCCACCTATTAATAGCAAAACCAATAGACCTGACCATAGCAACATTAATAGACCTGACCAACGACAGAGAGATCCCTAAAGCCGACTCAGGTCCGATGAACTCAGATGCAGATCCCAGTCCAGCCAGTCGGTTTGCGTCCTAATAACCCTCAACACCCTTATGCCCCGAAATCCAGTAAAGAGGGTTATTATCCGGTTATCTAGGGACAGAGCGTTGAGGTTCTCCCAACACTCCCAGACCAACTTGGACTGAGTAGTAGCACCCATAATTGCTTTTTTGCTGCCTGACTATCGGTATAAATGTAAATACGAGCTTTCTTGAAGGCCCGTTTCAAGTTCTCCCGAATACAGTCATTAATGGCCATCACTTCAGCCTGGAATACTGTTTTATGCTGCCCCAGAGTAATAACTTTCTTTAACCCCGGTCTCAGAGGACGTAGTATACCCAGCACCAGTGCCTAAAGATAAATGTTAACTAGATAGATAACTTATACCCCAGCAAGTTAAGATAAATGTTTAACTTGGAAAATCGTGCTAGTAAAAATTTAGAGCAAATGAATCAAATATTTCGACTATAGTATTGACTGATTGGAAGAATATCGCGATTAAATATTTGCAACACAAAGCTATTATGCCAATCTGTCATTAAACCCGTTTGGACGTATGGTTGTCAAATTTGAAGGATGTACGAGGAAATCTTACAGCATAATATTTCAGTGAGCACTGAACACGATCATTCTAGCAACTATAAATGCCAACGTAATGATGTCTTGAATTTAAATTTTGTGAAAAATACAATCAAAACATTCGCTATGCTTTGTAAAAGAAGAGTGCAGTGTGGAAACCCATCAACTTGTTAATATAAATTATCCGCAACGCCTGAAGCGAAGAAACCCTTTAGATTTAACATAATAGCGTAATTTATTTAAGTTTTATATGTATATATTTAATATTTTTACGTGTACTTTTCTCGTTAAATGTCTCACTTTGTCAATGTGTTAGAGTTAGGTTGAAGTTAAATAGATATTTAATTTTAATTGTTATAAGTTGTTAGTTCCGTTTCGATGTTCAGGCTATTACTTACTTGAAGTTTTTGTTTAACATTGTAGTAAACAACAAAATAAACATAATTAAAACAAAATCAATAATCCGTTTGAAAATGGCGGTCATTTATCAATTTTTAAATTCGAATTACTCAAAAGCAGTCAGATTCTTTCAAAAAAAAAACCTTTTGTAAAGTTTGTTCGATTTCCTGTCGAGTGGTGTCCCTTAGTATGCAAAACAGCTGATCTGGTACAATAATAAAATTGCATTAATTAGCATTTCAATTTAATTGAAGTCGCGAAAAAATGAACCCTCCTCCGCGACATTAATTTTCGTATTTTCACTTTAATTTAGAAAGTGAAAATGTTACTTTATCCAGATTTTAACAACACAACAATCGAATTTTCAAAAAAACGTTTTAGGTAAAAATTTAATTAACTCCATTTTTAAAATATTCTACTTACTACTACTAAAATATATTGCTGGGGCCCAAGCTATTACCAGAATCGATTTTTGTACCAATTTTAGGACCAAAATTGTGAACTGGTTTAAGTTTTTAATGTAATAATTTTTTTCACTAGAAATGTTATTTTGTAGAATACATATGCCATTCCTAGCTTCTGATACTTTATATTTGTTGACGCGTTTCGGAATACTTCCATTTCGAAACGTTTTACTGTACTGCACGCTCAAGTCTAGATTCGTTATTAGAAGTAGATGGGTGTCGGTGACTGTACAAAAACGGGCCGAGAAGCAATCAAAGAATATAGCGTAACTTGACTGGACTGAGATTAATTAAGAGTAAACGTCATGAGATGCGACCCTTGACCTGACGAATTAATCAGGGCAGAGACAGTTAAGACAACCAAGTACTGTAGCCTGTATTTCTTCTTTCTTTCTAGGGTTCGTTTCGAAACCCCCCTATAATTTCGCGCGCATATCCGTCTCTCTGTCTTTAACGTATATTTAACTTGTAAATGAGCAACCAATCACTAACTGGTAAAGGCAGTTAATGTGATGGGCCCATGCTATTACGTATTCGATTTGAATCAAGTCTGACCAAAATTTCGAACTTGAGCGTGCTAAAACACACACATATACACACACACACACACACACACACACACACATACTTTTTAAATTTTAACGACCCCTAAAAGAAGTGATGTTAAGGTCAGGATCGATGCTCATTCCAAGGTCCCGGGTCTGACCGTTCTTAGCTGATTTTTCCAATGGAAATTTGCAAGTAAAGGCGAAACATTAAAATTTTTATTTCAGCAGTCGATACCGGGGTTTACATTTCAATCTGGCGCCTCATGCGACTGTCCACAGCTGTCCACAGCTGTCCACAGTGGCTCATGCGCCATTTACAGCTTTCTTTACCATTTTATTATGATCGGTAAATTCGATTTCTCTAGATTTAGTCGTTTAAACGAAATTTACACTGTTCCTAACCTCAAAATGCTTCAACACGTTTGGGTTTATGGGAATGCTTCGTATAAATGTCTTTCTACTTTCAGCTTCCATTAATCATCAGCTGCAATATAAAAATCATCTCGTCCAGCCACCACCGCCCTCACAGCGCCGCGTCTTCTTGTAAATTTGAATAAAAGCACAGCCAAATAACTCGGTTAACCTTAATTCTTGTGCAAATTCTGTGGAAATGCATTTGCTTTCGTACAAAGTAATATTTAAATTTAGCATTACTTATTGCCGTGTTGCCAATTCTTTTATATAATAAGAGCTGCTCATGTTTTATTCATTACGGCAACGTTGGAACTGTGAAATCTAAATTTTAAAACGCTGCAGCAGGACAGTTGGGTACATCCTGTAGCCTGAAGTGTGGACTAGGTATGGTCTTAATCAGGGTTGTGCAGCAATGGATTACTAACCTGCGGAAGAGGTTTTTGTATGTGATGATTCATCTATGCGTGGATTTGCTGAATTCTAGGGATCATTTCATAATGTACTTCTTTTCCCATTGAGACAATGGGAAGAGCCAGTAAAGAAAAGTTATAATCAGGGTTGATCTAATTTTTTAAAAATCAATTGAAAAAAGTGCAAAACTCGAGAACACAAGCCTAGATGTTTAGGCCTTAGATGTTAGATGTTGAAATATTAAACACTGAAAACAAAACACTCAGACGTAAAAATAGTCAGGGAATGAAAAGAAAGTCATCAAGAAAACGAAAAGCAGCTGACAATACCGTTTCTAAACTTACTCCGAACTAAGTGTGTGTAGCATTATTTCCCATTCTATTACGTTTCAAGATGCAATTTCCGATTGTTTTGGAATTTGATACGGTGATACCTTGTGTAAAGCCCGAACGAATTTTGTTTAAGATTTTTTCCCATTCACTTCCGTTTCAAGATGGCTCTCTGATTTAACGCAAACGAATGTACGCAGTTTTGACCAAATGCACTGACCGATTATTTTGAAATTGGTTACGAAGGTACCTTATATAAAGCCCGAAAGACGTACAGGTAAGATTTTTCCCCATTCACTTCCGTTTTAAGATGGCAGCCCTTGATTTAATGAAGACGAATGTAGGCTACGCAGTTTTGGCCAAAGGCAATGACCCATTATTTTGAAATTTGTTACATACTTACATACATAATACTTACATGCGTACTAACATACTTATATATTTACAGACTTATATACTCACATATAAATCCCGAAAGACGTATATATAAGATTTTTCCCTGTTCATTCCAGTTTTAAGATGGCGGCCCTTTATTTAATGAAGACGAATATTGCAATTTTGGCCTAATGAAATCACCGTTTGTCGTGATGTTTGGTACGATGACCAACATTTGGCTTTGCATAAAAACCAAATTATGATTTTTTTCATATTCACTTCCGTTAAAAAGGACGATGGCCTTTTATTTAATGAAGACGAAAGTACGCAGTTTTTGACCAAACTCATCGACCGATCGTTTTGAAATTTGGTACAAAAGTATCTTGTACAAAAAAATCCGAACGACGTACGTGTAAATTTTCCCCCCATTTACTTTCGTTTCAAGATGGCGGGCTCTAATGCAACGTTGAGAATTTAGTTGCTGGATATTCCCTGTAATACTGGCTGAACAACAAGACCTGTCGTAAGTTTGACCATTTCATTGAGAGACAGCATGAAATTTGAAATAAATTTGGTCCGGTAACATTTCTCTAAATATTACGGTTACCAAGCAATATGCTGCGAGTTCTGCTGTTCATTGAACTATTAGGCACTTAAGATTAGGCAGAGTGAGTTGATCACAAACGTCGTATTTTGTTTCTGTGTGCACAATACTTGCTGTTCTTTGCTTACCTGTGTAATATTATTATGCGCACCAGTTTAACGGAAGCCGTGTCACGCTATCTGGAAGACATTTAAAACACTAATTTATTCAACGGCAAATCAAGTCGGAGATAAGTTGGAAGCCAGTTTTATTCAACTTGTATTTCAGTTGATCAATTATACAGTATCGGGGTTAAGGGGTGTTTGTTGAGGGTTTCACGTACCCTAATTTAGCTCGGATAAATTATAGACTTGAAAGGAGAAAGTTTGGTTTTGGAAATAAGTCCGTAACAAAAAAGCGGAGTTGTATGTACTATTCGTAGATTTTGAAACAAGATTTTTTTCGAAAATCGATGAAATTAAGTTAAATTTGTGAATAATAATAATTTTGCTGTTGCAAAAAACGAGAAAAATCGGGTTATGGAGATAATCTTAGTGAAGTGATTATTTTCAGAATAGTGGAAGTTCAAACAGTAGCCTAATTTCGTTATTTTTACACATTTAAAAAAGATGTTATTTCAAAACCAACATTAAAATCTTCATAAGTTATCATTAGCGAATTTTCATTGAAAAATCATCATTATAACACACACCCAGACCACCCATTATTTAAACACTGATCCTGACCTCAAGATCACTTTTTGGTGGATTGTGTGTGTGGGGGTGCGATGCTAAAAAAACTATGGAAACAAGTTGTATAGACTACCTATAGTAGGGTACCGTCACTCCCCGGAGTGTGGGACACAAGTTAAGTTAAAATTCAAGTTAAATTCAAGATATTGCTGCCCACTAAAACACCACCTAAAGCATTCCTCTTCTGCAAACCAACCCACGGAACCGTCGCCAGGCATTAATTAATGGGGATTAATTCGTCTACAGTATTTATTGGCTTTCCTTTCTTGATCTTCAATACTTAGTCTCTTCATGACCACTGCGGTGAATCCTGCAATGACCCTCCAGTTGGCCTCTAAAGTCATCATTGTCGCAACCAGATTTTCCGGTGTAATGCTGCCTCGCAGATATTTTTGCAGTTTCCTCCTGTCCTCGTCGAGTCTCTGATAGCGGAAAAATTCGTACTCCGCGTCTTCCTCCACTGCTGGAAGACAGACGGGACAAGCCGAGTCTGTTTCCAGCCTGAAACGGAACAGGTAAGCTTGGCCGATACCATGTCCAGTTAGAACCTGTGATGTAGAAGTCCACTCCACCTCCTCATGCTCCCTGATGCACCAATCCTGGGAATTGCTTAGAGTTGGTGCGTCCTACCGTCGCTGCCAGGTACTCAGGTTCCGATTCAGTTCCTCTTTAATTGCACTGCGTGACTATACCGCTGCTCAGCCGCTCGCTTGTGTCGGTAGAGCCTCGCTCTTTCATTGGCTATGAGCTCCATTGGGGGCTCGACAGTTACTATTCATGCAGCTTCGTATGAAACTGTTCGATAACCACTTACGACAAGCAGCAACATACGACTGTGCACGGCGCTGACCTTGCGCTCATACCTCGCGACCGTCATAGCCTGGCTCCACATTGGCGCTCCGTAAAGAAGCACTGCACTCACTACCCCGGCCAGGAGTCAGCGACATGAATTGGGCCTCCCAGATTCGGCATGAGTCTGCAGAGGGCTCCTGCCACGTTCGCCGCCTTTTAACTAGCTTCCTGGAGATGTTCTTTGAAGTAGAGTCTTGAATCAACCCTCACTCCAAAGTACCGGACTGCTTTTCGTGCGCGCGTGTGTGTGTGTGTGTGTGTGCGCGCGCGCAAATACATGCTCACGTTCGCAATTTCACTCCAATTATTTGGCACAAAAATCGAAAAATTGATTTTGGTAACAGTTAGGTTTACCAGCACCGGTTCGTACAAGAATTTTGAAACTATTATACGATTTAATGGCGGCCGTTTCGGACCTTTCAATATTCGAAACATTTTTGTCTTAAAAGGTTTTCGAAAATCTGATATTACTGAGGTAATCAGCATTACAAACTGTATAAATTAGGATTTTGTAATTTCAATATGACGGCGGTCAGAGTTCATTTTCGTATTTTCACTGTTAAATTGCTGGTAAGTGAAGATTTTATTAACGTACTAGATAGCCTGTATATTGTTTTCGGAAGTTTTTCCAACTTTCGCCCGCTCCGCCACGAACAATCAATCAGAAGTTCCTAATGCGTGTCTTGTCGCATTGCAGGCGGTGTGTTTTAGCAGGTGTTTAAAACGTAGGGTCATTGTTGGGATGGGCAGTGTCGCAGCCCCGCAGCCCGTACTCCGCCACTCGTTACGCGTGCCTATCGATTTTGCATAAACTTATCTTCATTTCAATTTGTCGACGTTAAGGACCGATAAATAAAATTTTAAATGCGCACTCAGACGTGAGGAGTTTCCTCTTCGCCTTCCGGTTTTCTTTATGAAATCGTTAAATCATTTTCAACAAAAGAATATTGTACCTAGTAAAAAAAGTGAAATACTTAAAGGTATTGTCGATTGTGATTTATTACCATGTAAAATATTACGAATATTGACTCAGTTTGGGAATTTCGTATAATTTAGTAATAAATAATCACGTCTAGCAGACGTGATGGAAGCGAATTCCGAAAAGTATTTTCGTGTAAACATCTTTCAGCATTAAAAGTATTAGGCCTACAATACATCACACTGAAAATACAAAAATGAACCCTGACCACTGCCATACGCAAATTCATGCAGTTTTGGTACTCTGATTGCGATGTGTGAGACAGATTTTCAAAAAAACTTCTCGCACAAAAGTTATGAATTATTTAAAGATTTTTTGCCATTTCCGCCATTTTAAAAACTGTTGAACGAAATTTTGTTGGTTAACGAACTTGTCTAATTTATTACTAAAATCAATTTTTGTGCCAAATTGGTTTTGAATCAAATAGGTCTAAAATTGCAAAGGTGAGCGTTCAATTCCCACAACCAGCGAAATAATTTCAAAATGACGGTTAGGTCATTTATCGTTACTTTTTTGTCTTGAATATTTTTTTAAATCTGATTTCACCGTTGTTATCAGCTGTATATTTTGTATGAAAACTGTACAAAACAAAATCCGTTTGAAATTAAGAAATTCAATTTGACGGCGGTCAGGGTTAGTTTTCGTATTTTCTATGCAATTTTAAAGTTCAAAGTGCCAATGTATGCAGGTTAGTGATATGATGGCGAAATCAGGGTTCAAAAAGAGGATAATGTGAACAAATTACTTTCGAGATTGCGCTGCCATCACGTCAGCAAGACAGCTGCGTGCCGGGTGTATAAATACAAAGCAAAAACACACTTTTAAATTATGTAAACTAAGCGAAATATTGTTGAGATAATTAAAGGGCCGATAAACTGGTAAATGAACTCTTGAACATAGTTTATGCCGTGTAGAGCGGGCCACCACGCAACCCCTATAACTCCCAAAGCAGTGACGTGTTTGGCGGAAAACTTTATTAAAACGGCTTTGCTTGTCTAGCCTTTGTCGTCGGTTGTTACTTCAATTCCTTTACATCCTTTTTTAAAAGTAATTGTTAGCATACGTTTCATATACATATATATAATACAACAAAAAGCAGTAGGACGTCTTCTGTTTTAAATGAAACCGCATGTTACTAGTATTATTTAAACATTTCAGACACTTCTTACATAATTTACATAAAACTTTATCTTTTTCTGTACTCTCAAAATATTCTCAAACTATTGATCTTTTTGGAAACATTTTAATACTATTACATTACAAAAAAAAGTACGATCACTACTTTTAGTAAAGAGTAACGAGCATTACTAAATAGTAACTTATTTACACTCTATTTAACACTATTTATATAAACTCTGAAATCCTGAAATCATACTATTAAATTACAAGAAAAACTTTAACTTTAAAAATCTTAATCTCTCAAAAGAATCACTGAATCAAATACTGCAGAATATTGAATAATACGTCTTGTGGTATCAATACTTTGATAACAATTTCACGAATTTTGCACACTTTTCCGTTTGCTCCAGGAAAAATGAACACCGAGCGTGCTCTTACAACTGATTAAGCTAATACTACTCGAATAGTTGACCTAATCAATGGAATTGGCATTACCGAATAAGGATATTGGATCCGTAACAATCAAACAGACAAAGAATTAAAAGTAGTCGACTAATTTATTCGATGTTTGAATCTAGTCGATATTCCTATCATTAACTAAGAACCTTAAGGTGCGCAGTACAGAACGCAGCAGACTGACTCGGTGCTTTAGCCATATCGAAACAGAATTCCCAATCTGACGTTAAGCCATTGACTATAATTACCTTGTGGCTAGTGTCACAAATTACAAAACAGAATGAGGAAGTTTATGTCTGAGAACAAGGGCACATTGTGAATAATTTCACACACTGTTTAGTGGCTAATTACAAACATTTTAAAATTATTTCCTTAAAACGTATTGGAAGCTTATTACCGTATCGTAATGCCTGAGATATTGTTCTGGGTTAGAGGTGAGACTGTGAATGCTATCACTGCTACTGAGAACACTGTTCTTGGCACTGAGCAGTGAGCAGTGAGCAGTTGTGATTACTCTTCAAGTACCCTGCTCTCTGCTCACTGCTCTTTGCTTTACAGGGAATTAAATACTGAAAATTATGTGAAATAAAAGTTAGCGTATTATTAATGTTTATTAACTAATAACATATTGTTTATTTTACTATAACCAATAATTATGGCATAGTTGTTTCTTTTAAATTAACAGTAGTTACTTGTACTGTTATTAACTCATCCTTTAGTTTGAGATTCTTAGGATAATTAATAAAAATCATACAAATTATTATTTATATTCCGTATTTTACGGCTCCAAAGGTTTACATTTGAAAATTTTTGTATTTATTAATTTTTATTTTATTTATTTATTTATTTTGCGATACGTAATGTTAGGTATGATAGCTTATAATTTTATGAATATTTTTGCACAATAATAAATTGTACGCACTTATTTTACTAATTTTATAATATACCTCTATCTTCATTTTAAAATGTTGTAATAGTTGTCATAAGAAATTTACTAGCGTAATAAAAATCACTTAGTAGTGAGCAGTTAGCGCACGGCAGCTCGTTGTCTTATTAGCAAACTGTTCTCTAAACTGTGATTAAATCACTGCTACTGTTCACTGCTCAGAGCATTCACTGCTAACAGCAAAACACTTGTAAGACCACCACTAGACAGAACTGAGCAGTGAACAGTTAGAAACGGCAGCACACAAATTTATTCGTAAACTGTTCTCTAAACTGTGATTAAATCACTGTTACCATTCACTGCTATCAGGCAAACACTATCAGGCCCACCATTATTCTGGGTTCTATTTTTAGCGTCATGTGTTTACGCAGCGCGCGGCATGTGTCGTGTATGTTTATATATCACTAACAGTTGCTATTAGTTACACGGTTGTTTTAAGCAACCACTCAGACGAAACACTTTAAAAGTTAAACGGTTTTTAATCTCCGCTTATCCGCGTTCGTTTCAGGATGCATTTTAAGAATAGCGCGCGACCATCGGGTGACCTTGGAGGTCATTCAACTTGGGATCACCCGTCAGTGCAGACCAGACTAGCGGATCGTTTACGTTTTCAGTACCAGTTTAGTGTAGTTCTGAGTACTGTGGAACTTGGTTATAACGTCACTGAAAATGGGACCAAATGTGTTTAAAAGTTTGGACATGCAGCTGTCTTGTTGACGGGACGGATATGAATTTCCAAGATAATTTCTTTTATGAACTGTGATTTTGCCATCATAAACAGCATTAAAAACCATGTATATTGAGATTTCAAACTTTCAAATCGCATTAGAAATACGAAAATGAACCCTGGCAACTATCAAAATTTATGCTCGTCATCATAAATCAGAGGTCGTCATCTTGAAATGGAAGTGAGTGAAGAAAATCTTACTCGTATATCGTTCGGGCTTTATACAGAGTACCTTCATACCAAACTTTAAAACAATCGGTCAAATCTGTGTAACAAACGAACACATAACCAAATGTCGAACGGTCGAATTGAAACAGGGACCGCTTCGATCCAAATTTAAAAACAATGATCAGTACTTTTAGCCAAAACCACGGCTCTCATCATCAGAGGCCGCCATCTTGGAACGAAAGTGAGTGGGGAAAAATCTTACTCATACGTCGTTCGGGCTTCATATAAATTATCTTCATAAAAAATTTCAGAACAATCGGTCGGTTTAGCCAAAACTGTGTAACAAACACACAAACAAATATCGACCAGTCGAGTTGAAACAGAAACCGCGTCACTCGTTCAATTAACATTTAACAAAATTATAGGCAGACAAATAAAGGTGCTAAAATTTAAATGCGAAACTTTCTTACTGGACCCATCGTACTTACGTGTCGCAAAGAATTTATACGATTATTAAATGTCAAATGTCAAGTTAAAACACAGGTGAGGGTTGTTAACCCTTGAGTTTAGGACAAAGAATAAGAGATCAGGAATGCACCGTGCGTCTGACGGAGGTATGTACCGGACGTCATCGGCCAAGAATGCCTAACTTCTCCCAGAGCCGAGGCGCAGGCTACTGGACAGACATTCGACATTATTATGCCGTGCGGTAAAATGTCATGACAAAGTTATGCGGCCTTTATCAATCTCAGAGAGGAAATGTTTTGTGACGGAAAGCTGAACCCGGATTCGTTTTGTAACATTCTGTGTTTCTTTATTGTCAATTATTGCGTTTGTTTTTAGGTAATTTCCGATAGAATGCCATTCAGGTGCGATAAACCCCGGCCCTCTAAAATGAGCGCCAATCCGTACTTATAGGTTGCTTTTTAAGTGCTTGTTATAATGTTTACGTACGCGCGCGCGCACACACACACACACACACACACACACACGTGTATATAGTATATATATATATATATATATATATATATATATATATATATATATATATATATACCATATGTAGTACATAGTTTAATATACTATGAAAGAAGGTATAGTAAATCATTAAAATAGTTTCAAATGCGTGTGTGTGGGGGGGGGTTGTTTTAGGGCTCACATTAGCAATTTTTACCCGATTTGATTAAAAATTGATTTTGTTAATATTTCGGTCAAATATCCATTAAAATCCTTTAAACAGTTCCAAAATGGCGGCCATTTCAAATCTTTGAAAACTCTTTGTCATACGGTACACTTTGAAAATGTGGTTTTACAATTGCAGTCTGCTTTAAAATCTGCTTAAATCATCATTTTTAATGTTCAAATTGCTGTCAAACCTAATCTGACCAGTATATGAAATTTTAAAATGATATATATACGGATCTTAGTGTTGAGGATGAAATTGTTTTGATGGCTGGAATTCGCGACTGTCACGTCAAGAAGACAGGTACTTGCAGCGGTTGTTTTAATACGGGCGTAGTGTAAGTGTGGGTACATTCCACAGAGACCGAAGTGAGGTTATGTAAGAGACTTTCTTTTCCGCACGTCGGCTTGTTAGAACACGTTTTTCAGGTGATTGGAGAGCGTCAGGCTTGTTGTATTTGCAGCATCGCGGCTAACGTGCCCCGTATTGTAAACATCCGACGTGTCGCCACTTGCCAGGATAAATACACACACTGCTCGTGTTTGGGATAAACACATCTGATTAGTGTCTGAACGCCAGGTGTGACTGTTTATTGTGCATAAACTGCGGACGCCAGAGGTTAGGTTGCTTGAAATAGCCTCCGCTGTTTGTTTACAATCTGTGCGTTCAACAAGGCAAAACGTATCACAGATTAGTTTGTTTGAAATTTTTATTAGTTTGGTGCACAATCGGCACATTTCGCAAGCACTCTGTGATTTCAAGATCGTAAACAATTTTGTGAAAAAGCATCCATGTTTTCTAACTATAGATTGGCTTGAGAGCGTTTTCCGGTTACCAGTGAACAGCAGCAGTGATTTAATCACAGTTTAAAGATCAGTTTACTAATAAGACAACGTGCTGCCGTACGTTAACTGCTCACTGCTGTTTATTACGCTAGTAAATGTCTAATGAAAAATAGTTAATAAGACAAAATTTTAAAATGAAAATAGAAGTATTTATGAAATTAGTAAATAAGTGCTGACAATTTGTTATTGTGCAAAAATATATATAAAATTATATGCTACCGTACCGTGCCATAATAATTATGTATCCGCAATAAATAAATAAACTGACAAGAAATTTTTGTTCAAAATAAATATTATTGTAATCGAAATAATAGGGCAACTTTTAGATGTTTTCACAGTAGTCTGTGTGAAGCAAAAATAAATATAAAATTTAACAAATATAACACTTACGTCGTATTGTACAAGCGGTTCAATGAGCAACGCTGCATTGTTGAAAACAAGTCAGCTGATCTGTTCGTGTAAATGTTTAGTTTGTATTTTTAAACAGGACACCTATAAACCATCACTCAGTACGTTTTTATGTACCCTTGCTTGACCGTTTTATGTGTTTTATATTATCTGTCGCTTTTGTAAGCTGAAATTATTCCAACAATTTTTTTACATTTAAAATATACATATCTATTTACAGCTTAAATTTTAACTCAAAAGAAATAACTATCAGTTATTAATACTTTTATAACCAGTTTAAGATTAATATTCGGGAATTCTCTTTTGAACAACAAACGATTTTGATTTCCAGACTGCTGTTTCTTACTTAGTTTAAGCTTACATTATTGCATCAATTTGAAGCTGCGGTCGTGGTTAAAAAATACAAAAAATGAACATTAACCACCGTTAAATTTGTTTTATTAACTTTAACGGATTTTGAAAATTTAAAATATTTATTAAAGTTTTTAACACTGGTTACAATGGTGAAATCAATTGTTCAAACAACAATTTATGTTGCTAACGTTTTTTTTTTTTTGAAGATTTGGAATTGCCGCCATTTTGAAAGTGTTAAACGTATTTACTGATTTTTTGTGCCAAGTGTGAATCAAATCGGATCAAAATTGCGATCGTATGAGAGCTTAAACACTCTCTTTCTCTCTCTCTCACACACACCACAAAATGTAATATTGGATCAAGATTGGTCTAGGTTCCTGGGTCTTACCTTGATGACTCCAACAGCTCATTTTCTATTGGAAATTCACTAGAAAACTGTGTTCTTAAAGAGCCAACCCGTTAAATTATGTTTTCCAGCATGTACAGGATAAACAAAGCACATAAATACGATCCTTGACATATAAACACGTTTGACGTTTTGTGCTGGTTCCGGCGGAAACGCGATGTAAACAATGGCCGATAGGTTGCGTTAGCGTCAGTATTACAACATTCAAATTAGTGAACATCTTTTGTACGTTGCAAGAACATTGTAAACAATTTCGCCACTGGAAACATTTCCCGTTTCCGAAATGGGTTAATTCCGTTCTAGATTCCTTTGTAATGGCTTTTTAATATCTCGCAATAAAAGTAGCAAGTAATATCGTTACTGGTTTCTTTAAGGGTAACAAATACCATACGCTTTGTGCAAATAATAAACATATACGGGGTTTTGAAAACAACCATATACGCCTTATGGAACAATGTATTCTGTTTTTTTATGTTTAATAATGAAAATTATTCACTCTTAATTTATGAAGCATATTTTAACAACTGGCCAGTTTGGTCTCCCAGTTGGTAGTGCCCACACGGCAACGCATTGTTTTCTTTTATATATATATATATATATATATATATATATATATATATATATATATATATATATCGAAATTTGATTAGTCTTTGCCTATTTGATCGAACCGAATATTTTGTGAAAACAATTCAACGTCAGAAAGTTTGTATAATGTTTTTACTAAATTACAGATAAATGGAAAACCGGAAGTTGGGGGTACATGCACAGATTACAGATTGCATAATTAAGACCTAATGATAATCTTTAAAGAGAATATAAAATGTTATCGTTATCAAAATTTGGATTAAAAGTGCGCATGTTCGTTAATTGTTGGACTGTTAATGCACTGCTATCAGTTCAAACTAATCAACACCTTTTTTTCAAACATGCTAATTATTAAGCTCTTTGTTGCATTATAATTTTACCTTAACCTTTAATCTTTTGTCGAACACGGTTATCGTATACTGTGATTAAAGTTTTTTTTAATTCAAAACGCTAATTGCATTTCTGTTGTAAGTAAATTTCCCGTTTTATAAGCACGCTACCTTCGCTAAGTAGAATCATGTATTTGTTATTTTTAAAATATCGCTCTTTATTTTTAAACAAGAGGAAGGAACATTCCTTTATTTATTAACCGTCTGAATGCTAACTTTCAATAGAAATACTCACTTCAGTATAAAATAATTCTATAGGTTTATGTGCATTTACTGTATTTTTTACAAGCACTGCTTTCTTGATTTGTACGTTCATTATTGGATGTTATTTTTAAGGTTAGCACCGGTACGGCGTTACCCGTGAAATTTAAACAATAGCAAAGCAAATTACATTGTATAATTTTAAAGAAATATTTAATGTAATAAAATAAGCTGCGTAACCGTGACGACCAAAACCTTACATGTCAGCTCGCTTTATCACCATCGAAATAGGTAAATTCTCTGGCGGTTCATGTGTGTCTATAGACCTTTTCACTTCAATAATTGGACTAAAGCAGGGGTTCTCAACTTTTTTTCTGCTTCGACCCACTAAATAATTTTTAGACCCCCATATGTTTACAATGTGTAGCACAAATATTACCGCAAATGAAGCTTTTATTTGGAGCAATTTAGTAATACAATTTTTTTTAATAATTTGTATTTTGTATTATTAGACGTACATTAAAGACATAATTATGTTTATAAAGACAGAAATTTAAATAAAATATAAATCATTGAAATAACGTAAGTACATACAATTTTAATGAGATGGCTGCGGTTGATGTCTTTCGACTTTCTTACTTATATCCGGAGAAATATTTGTTAATATTAATCGTAAATCACCACGTTCTGATATCGTGAATCGATTTCTCGTCTTTCGCAATAAATTATTTACATAGCTAAATCCTGCCTCAACCAAGTAAGAACTAGGAAATGCTAACAATAGTGGTTCGCTGATACTTGTTAATCTGACGTATTTTGTGCGGATGTCTTTAGAAATGGAATTTATTTCATCGACCCCAATAGACCCCCAAGGTTCCGCCAGGATCCCGTTAAGAACCCCTGGACTAAAGCAAAATTTGGGTTAAACCCACAAACAGAATCGCACACGGCAATTTACGACATACTTAGGATTTTTGTATTGTATTTCTAAGTTTCTTCCTCAAACTTAGTTTTTATTCACGAAGCAAATGTTTAGAAATTATTTTTATAAGAAAGCGAATCCAAAGGGAAGTTAGCAAAACTTTTCGTTAAGTCGTTTCTTTCAGTTCAACTTTGTTTAATAATAAGTTCTCCTGGGACTAAAACAATATACGTATATTGTAGAGCATACAGTTCAGTAGGGGAGTGTTACAGTTTTTAAAATCCACTTGACGTTGAACAAATTAAAAACAAAAGTTTAGACAGCTCGCTTTTGTTACCTAATTTAAACGTATGCGGGCTGCTTCTCTCACCCGTCCGCTACTACCGGCTTTTGTTTTATGCTTTGATTGTTTTGTCGTAGTAAGACAGGGTGTTTTTTCAAAAATAGAGAAAAACGTTCCTGCAAACATATGTACAGAAACACGTTTTTTACCAGATTTCTTTACAAATCATTTATCTGTAAAACGGTTTAAACGATTGTGTTAAAATGTTTCACCGTACTTATCAATAGAAAATGACGGACATTTTAAAACTTTAAATATAATTTACTCAAATCATTAATTTTTTATATAAAAAGTCATGATTAAATTTGTGCAGTTAGTTTAGTTTTCTATCGAATGGTACAAATAAAAAAAACTGAAACAGAGAATAACAATAAAGAAGCGTCCATTAGTGTGTATTGTGAACGGTAAACTAACAGCTTCTGCCCAGAAGTTAGGGAACTTGGAATTCCGCGCTGAAACCCTTTGTGGTATGACTTGTTGGCCAGTAGAGTGAGCGACTAGTACTCTCGTGAAAAGTGTGCTAACAGCTCTGACGGTGAGAGGCCGCGTTCTTGAATGTCGTGCGTTTGTGTAACGTTGTGTTTTAGTGTTGTGGGGATTTTCAAACGACAGAAAATAAGAAATTTTAAGCAACAAAAAACCTGCATCAAATGTTTCTTCAAGCTTAAAAAACTGGAGCTGAAATCCATTGCATCGTAACACACACAAATACAAATACACACACACTCTCTCTCTCTCTCTCACTCACACACACACACACACACACACACACACACACACACACACACACACACACACACACACACACACACACACACACACACACACACACACACACACACCTTAACGGATGGAAAAAGTGGATTACATTGAAATCCGATTTTATGGTTCGACACAAGTGTTTCTAGAAAAAAACATAGTTCCCACATTTATCCAAAATCGTTTGTGACATCTTTGAGGTGGTTCTCGCTCCATGTCTGAAGTTCGAGTGAAGAAATAGGCCTAATGTATGTGTTAGTAACGATTTTAGCCAAAAGTCGCAAATAAGAACAGTATTTTTAAAGAATGTACACCGGATCACACACGCTCTCGCCTGAAAGGGTTGCTATACAAAAGTTCGGGGAATTTGAATTACGTGTGCGAATTCTTTGTTGTATGACCTGCTGCGGGCGAACAGTGAATTAGTGCGCCAATAGCTGTGATGGTGAGAGGCCGCGTTCTTGAGTTTCGTGCCTTTGTGTAACGTTGTGTTTTAGTGTTGCATGGATTTTTTTTTAACTAGTGTGAATAGCAAATTTTAAGAAGCAAAGAAAGTGCATCACATTTTGTTTCAAACTTGAAAAAACTGCTGCAGAAACCCATCGCTTGCTTTTGGAAACATTTGGTGTCAATGCTACGAATGTAAAACGTTTTTGTGGTGACGACGATCATCGATAAGCACAACACCGGAAATCATCGCGAAAGTGCAAGAGGTTATTGTTGCAGATCGCAGACGAACAATCCGTGATGTTTGTGCGATCGTAGGAATGTTGTTACAGGTCCGTGCAAGGCATCTTGTCAGATAATTCGGGCATGAGTCACACTGCTGCAAATTTGTACCGAGACTGCCGATAATCGCGTAGCTGTCTGCACTGAACTGAAAATTACAAGAGATGACCCCAACTTCATCTCTGTTGTAACCGGTAATGAGACATGGGTTTACGGTTATGGGGTTATGAGACATGGGTTTACCCTGCAATTAAACAACAGTTGTCACAGTGAAAGTTGCCATCTTCACCGCGGCCATATAAAAAAAAGCAGGTCAAGTTTGCAGCAACGTGAAGTCCATGTTTGTTTTTGTGACATTAAAGCCTTTTCCACAAGTAATTTGTACTCCTTGGTCAAACTGTCAGTAGAAAAGTTCACTGTGAAGTTTTTGAGAGCACTAGACGCAAACGTTCAGAACAGGGGGAGAATTAGAGATGGGTTTTCACCACGACAACGCGCATGCGCACACGTCGCTAGTCGTTAGAAATATTTTGACTTCCAAAAACAGGATAGTGATTCCCCGTCCACCCTATTCGCCTGACCTCGCTCCTTGTGGCTTTTTTCTGTTTTCCAAAATAAAGTTGAGATTGAATAGCCGTCATTTTAACACAGTTGAGGAGGCAGACTTCCAAGGATGCGTAGAGTCATGTGGAAACGCTGGGATCACTGTATCCATACTTAGAGAGACAATTTTGCAGCAATTTTATTTTCATGGTAAAATTCACCGAACTTTTGGGTAGTACCTGTTACACCATACGACCTTTGATTGGTATACCGGTCTTAGCAAAGCACCTTAATGGACGCTGTTTTTTTTTTACCTTACCCTTTGTTCGATAGTTACACCAGTCGATACGAAATTAAATGTGCTACAAAAATTTGCAATTACGTTTTATTGTAGAGGTTTTCTGTTTTTTTGGCCGCCATTTTGAAACGAAATATAGTAACAAGTTATGTCTTTTAAACATTCGTAACACTTCAAATAATAATGATTTTCCAGTGAAAATTTGTTTCATAAAGTTTTAAAGCGTGTAAACGTTAAAGTAATTTTAGCATCATAAAATTTTATTTTTGTGTGTAAAATACCTAGTGTTCTTGCCAAAAGTAATTTTAATTACAGTATAATACTGTGTCTGGCTCACGTTTGTAACGTGGCTGTATTAAAATAGAATACTGTACTGCGCGTCTTGTTTCCGGAGCCGCACTCTAGCATAGCTCTTGAATACATTACGTGCGAGGTGCGGTGTCGTCTTCAATAAAGCCTTTTTATAAACCTAATCAATATTACTTGCTCTACTTAAATTTTATTAGCGAATTTCCACTGGAAAATGAGCTATTGTTGCGGCTATCGCTGTAAGACCCAGACCTGGGACCTTGAATGTTAGCGCTGATCCTGACCTCTATATCACCATGTCAGTTCTTTAAGGGATAGCTAAAAAAGTGTGTGTGTGTGTGTGTGTGTGTGATTGATGGGTGGATGATTCAGGATCGAGCATTCTCTAAGAGACTTGGATTCACCTTGATAGTATAGATTCAATATTTCATATTGCTAAACGCGCAGTTCTTTCAGCGATTAACCTCGATATATTGTCTTGCTGCTAGTAATAAATCACATGTTTCCAGTTATAAATCTGTTAGTGCAATACCCCAGAAGAGCCCTGTCAAGTACCGAAGTGTTGCCGGAATCTATGCGAGCGTGTCAAGCTTGTACAGGTAAATTTGCTAGATTTTTTTAATAGCGCTCGGACACGCGAACTTTAATTTATTCCTAACATCCTACATGATTGCTTGTATTAGCGTATACTGTAATCTGAAGTCTGGTATCCGTTTAAATACCCCGCTAATCGATCCGTCGCTGTGTGCAGTTCATGCAAGCCGAACACGTGAAGTCCAGTGTGGAGACCATCTCGGTGACAACTTACTTAGCCTGTATTGGGAAATTACAACAAATACCGTTTACCGTTATTGCCTCTATAAGAAATTTTGTGTGTGTGTGTGTGTGTGTGTGTGTGTGTGTGTGTGTCCTATATTGATGAACTAGACACTTACTACACTTATGAGAAGTAAGTATACAGTCTCATAAGACTGTATAGGTTTGATTGGCTAATTTTTCGTGATCTGTTTTTTTAATAAAATACTCGTTTTTGAAGCCCCTATTTGGTAAAGAAAGTTCTCAGTTGAAACTTTTGTCTCTGTAGGCCCAAAATACCCGGTTCGGCAGCTGTTGAAAACAGCCTATTTAAAAAAAAAATATTTTAAAGATTTCTATCAAATGTTTGCCGTATAACTTAAGCCAATGTAGTAAATAGAGACGGGAGTGTCTAATAAAGCTCCATAGTGGATTGAAACTGTTTTAATGTGTATAGACCTAATGTTTTTAGGGCTGGTTGTGTTGTTTGATTTTGCCCGTCGCGTGATGCGAGTGCACAAATTTATGTTGGTAGTTTTAATAAAAGATTTCCTTTTTGTTTTTGGTTCAATAACAAATTAGTTTTTTATGTCATAAAAGTATTTTTTAAGGCTTTAGTTTATGATTAATCAATAGTGCACATTGTAAAGAATCACTATTTAGTATAGGCCTAAGTAGGCTGAAATACTGTGAGCAAATAACTCCAAGGTTTTTATAAATTGTTTATACAAAATATTTTGTGGGCGAAAAGAAAACTAATTAATTTTTAAGCTGTCAAGCGCGTTATTGAAGAGAAATTGCCTTCAGGTATCTAGGCCTACTGTCAGTCATAATATGAGATTGGATTTTTTAAGTCCTACGCCTCTTGTAACAACATTTCCTCTGTTTTTAACAAAATAAAACGATTAATGTGAAAATTAGTTCGCGATAAATCCGTAATTGGCGCTTCGAACACCAATCGACAGGTGTAATTAAATTATGAATACACAGCGGCGGAATCAGTCGTATTTTATAAGCGATTTTCTGTTTCTGAAAATGAAACCGTAAAACATTTGAACTTGCAATATGATATACTTCGAGGTCCACCTTTATTGGTTATATATCTTTTTTAAATGTTCATAGTGTGTATTTGCAATGTATTTAACAGTACTTAGAGTGTGTGGACATTCTCTCGTTTGCAGTTTTGTTCCGATTTGGCACGAAAATTGATTTTGTTAATAACTTGAACAGGTTTGTACTCGGCAAAATCCGTTCGAGTTTCAAAATGGTGGTCATTTCAAAAATTAAAAAAATACATAACCTTTTTTGTCCGACATTTTTTTCCTTTTAAATCCGATTTCACTATCGTAATCAGCCTTAAAATTTGTGTATATTAGCAAAAAATTTTAAATTCTATACTAAATAATAAAATTTATGTGACAAGGTTGACTGTCGTATTTTCATTTAATTGTCGATTATTGGTAACTTGGCCCAAAAATCGATTTTGCAATAGCTTTGTTAAGTTAATACAGTTTTCTTTTTCTTCCTCCTTTTTGATAACAGTACACGCGTATTATATGAAAACGTTGTGTTGCTTTCGTTTCGGTATTTTTCCTTAGTTGAAAAACATGTGCAAGTTGTAACTGTTTATAATACGATTAGTAAACGTTTGTTGTTAATATTGCTAGTTTTTTACAACATAACCTGAAAAATAAAAATTATAGACTATCAGCTGTTCAATGAAATCAGTTTATCGTAACGCATTAATATAAAACAGCTGATCTTTTACTATAACTACAGTAAATAATATCTAAGCTAGGTTTAGGTATTTATTTATTTAAACAAAGCAAAATATTTGTAAACATATTTTCGAATTAATTGTGTATTCAGCAAAGATATCATTAACAAAATCTTCGCTTCTGTCGATAACTCCTCGAGTTTTACAAGTGTACTTTTTTCCATTCGAACTCATTCGCTATGGCGTGATGTAGGCAGTGTTATAAGGCCTCATACATCGTGACATATTTATCTCACTTTTGGAGATATAACGAAATTTGTAAGCAGCAATGGCAACTTTTACACATGTATGTATATTTGTGTTTTCTCCGTAACTCATATTTTCGAAAAAAATATTTATAAGGTCTTAATTGACGTGGATTGTTGTTAGCAATGTATATGCCATTATACATCATTTGTCTGTTACTTCTTAAGATGTATAGAAATACGTGAACGGTAATTTTTATTTTATAACATATTGAAGAAATATAATTTCTACAAAATAATATTTAGTTAAGATTTTAATTTTGTTTTTACCTTTTTTAATTCTGAGTATGATTTTTCAAATCATGAAAAAATTCATGACTACGTATTTCAAAATCAAAATCGATGTTAAAATGGGCTTCACATTTTTAATTTTAAAATTTTATTAAAAATAGGAACGAAAAATATGGACCTGATTATTTTCGGTGTAGTTTGAAAATTTAAAATAATAAATTAGGCAGATTTTAACGCTTGTGGGATCAAATTTTCATAAGACGTTTGGGTAAAAAAGTTTAAAATATAATAATCAGGGTTTTTTGTTAAATGCAGTTTAAAAATTATTTACTCGAAAATTAAAATGTTTGTTTTTGTTATGTCGTTGGATTAGTTACAATACGATACAATACATTAAGATAATACGTTTTGTAACATTTTACATTGTGTTTCTGCCTTACAGTGTATTAATTTGGTTATTTTCACAGGTAAGTCTGAATGCTTGGAATTGCAGGACGGTTACGTAAGTGTTTACTTATATCTGTATCTAACTTACATAGATTTTTTTTTGTGTTTAACGTCCGACTATTGTGCCAAGCCCTGGCCGGGAATCGAACCCTGGTCCTCGGAGTGAAAGCCGGCTTAACTTATATAGAGCTGTATGTACTTAGTCGAAGCTGTGAGCTAGTTATTACAAGTAAAACTACTTCGACATTATTATTGTAACCTTCACAGTTTCCGTGTGCTGTTTACATGCTTTATTTGTTCCGTATTCTTTTTTAAATATATTTACTATACAGAGCTCTCCACGACAACGCTAGTAACTTTTCCGCCAATTGAACCGGTAACCGTATTCACCCGCAGAAAATATTTTTTTAATATATTACTTACCATTTTAGGTCGTTTTTTACGGAACTATATAGTGGCATCATTGTTGTTTACATTGAATTGCTGTCATGCGCGTTATTATTAACTACATATACTTACTGCTCATGCGAATTACACATTCTGACAGCCATTAATAAATGTTAAGTTTAATTCTTTTTTCGTTGGTTCGTTCTCGTAATGAAAGCATTGTTAAAATGGCGTCCGTTATTTGTGAATTTCGCAGTTTGCCTCTTTTTTCTTAGGTTCACCACTTAACAACCGTATCAGTTAGGTTGAGTATTTTTTTTAAAGTAAAGTTTTTTTATCGTTTTAGCGATCAAGAACACGTTACCTACACAATAACCACTAGTTCAATGAAATAGCTTTTTCACCCAACGCTGTGTCAGGTTATCGAGTGTTACGTCTTTTAAATAAAAGTGTTTTTTCATGCAACAACAGTGTCAGGTTGTTAAGTATTTTTTTTAAGTAAAAGGTTTTTTATCATTTTAACGATCAAAAACACGTTACCTACTTTCACGCGGTAGCAATTTTGAGGTTATGCAAGTCACCTTTATTTTCGATTTTTATCGTACTTCTCGTGCTTTCCGCGCTTTTATATTTTGGACTATTGCTTTTGGGCATGTAATGAAGTGTTTTAAAAAATACCGAAAAATCGAAGGCAACCTACATTACATATTTACCAGTGGATTATTTATAGTTACATAACTTCTTCAATGAGTTCTACAGGTCAGGATCGGTGCACGTTTTAAAGTACCGGGTCTGAGTCTTATCTTAATGGCGCTGCAATAGCTCTTTTCCAATAAAAATTCATTGATAATTAGTACAAGTGAATAACTTTATATTATTAATTTAAAAGTTAAAATTTATTTTTTTGTAATCTAGTGAAAAATTGCCGTTGAGATGAAATGGGTTTTGATAAATTAGTTTTCACTGTTACAGTCAGATTTGTAAAGTGTTAATAATGGGGGTGCGAAACCACCCTTCCGCCCTACCCCCGGAGCGCTGCAATTAAACCTGTCTCTTTTAATAAAATCAATTCAGTTCGCTCTACGATTGTAGCCAGTCACGTGACTCAAATGTTTTGAAATTAATAAATAGTTGAACCTCTGCGATGACTGATTATTAAATACTGCTGTATACAAAGCTGTCTGCCAATTTTGTATTGGTTACTGTAAATATGAACATTAGAAATATTAGGCCGTATGTATGTAACGTGTGTAGATTTGAATCTTGATTGAGTGATTCTTTATAGGTTATGGGTTTGGCTGGCGATCAAAGGTTGTATTGAGCAGCTAAGTATCTTAGATTTTAATTATATAGACTGGTAGGGGCCTACCCTCAATGAATTTTAACAGCCCACTAACTAGCCCATTCTGCTGCAGGTCTTCGGATCCTGGAAGACAAACACATTTTGACTTCTGTTGGTATCCTTATTCAGCCTAAGGGTTCGTTGTTGGTCGATGTGGCTCAAACACTGTACACCGGTTAGTCTGCTGGATCTCTGAACTGCGAACCTCAAGGTTCTTAGTTGAAGCTACAGTTACTCCCGTTATTTTACCCTTATTTACACTGATCTCGTCCTCATTAATCTAATATATATATATATATATATATATATATATATATATATATATATATATATATATTAGATCTCCTCAAAAATCTAAAAATTGAATATAAACGTACTAGAATTGTAACCCTTACGAGAGCTTCGTGAGCTCTCGTTGCTGTTAGTGTCTTACGGTAGAGTGTTTAGCTACAGTTAAATAGATAATATTGGTCTACTTTCTCAAACGTCTTCACCCCTGACCTTTCAGCTTGTGTAGTTCTTAGCGGCAGATACTCAAATTACTTTGAATTTACTCCCTAATAAAGTATGAACGTGAAGAAAAAACATATCCGTCCAGCACAGCCTCTACGTATTGTTCATATCCGTCCAGCACAGCCTCTACGTATTGTTCATATCCGTCCGGCATAGCCTCTACCTATTTTTCATATCCGTCCAGCATAGCCTCTATCTATTGTTCATATCCGTCCAGCATAGCCTCTACCTTGTGTTCATTCCGTCCAGTATAGCCTCTACCTATTGTTCATATCCGTCCAGCATAGCCTCTACGTATTATTCATATCCGTCCAGCATAGCCTCTACCTATTGTTCATATCCGTCCAGCATAGCCTCTACCTATTGTTCATATCCGTCCAGCATAGCCTTTACGTATTTTTCATATCCGTCCAGCATAACCTCTATCTATTGTTCATTCCGTCCAGCACAGCCTCTACCTATTGTTCATATCCGTCCAGCATAGCCTCTACCTATTGTTCATATCCGTCCAGCATAGCCTCTACCTATTGTTCATATCCGTCCAGCATAGCCTCTACCTTGCGTTCATTCCGTCCAGTATAGCCTCTACCTATTGTTCATATCCGTCCAGCATAGCCTCTACGTATTATTCATATCCGTCCAGCATAGCCTCTACCTATTGTTCATATCCGTCCAGCATAGGCTCTACCTATTGTTCATATCCGTCCAGCATAGCCTCTACCTATTGTTCATTCCGTCCAGCATAGCCTCTACCTATTGTTCATATCCGTCCAGCATAGCCTTTATCTATTGTTCATTCCGTCCAGCATAGCCTCTATCTATTGTTCATATCCGTCCAGCATAGCCTCTATCTATTGTTCATTCCGTCCAGCATAGCCTCTACCTATTGTTCATACCCGTCCAGCATAGCCTCTACCTATTGTTCATATCCGTCCAGCATAGCCTCTACCTATTGTTCATACCCGTCCAGCATAGCCTCTACCTAGTGTTCATTCCGTCCAGCATAGCCTCTACCTATTGTTCATATCCGTCCAGCATAGCCTCTACCTATTGTTCATATACGTCCAGCATAGCCTCTACCTATTGTTCGTATCCGTCAAGCATAGCCTCTACCTATTGTTCATTCCGTCCAGCATAGCCTACGTATTGTTCATTTCCTTCCAGCTTAGCCTCTACGTATTGTTCATATCCGTTCAGCATAGCCTCTACGTATTGTTCATATCCGTCCAGCATAGCCTGTATGTATTGTTCCTGGCTCAGTCCTGGAATACTTCCATCAGCAGCGGGTGCAGACTAGCTTCACCTATTGAGAGGATTTAGATGTCCCTCGCGGTACCCGGGTCTTACACTTTCAACATTACACTTACGACTTTAACACTTTACTCACACTTACATTTAGGGAGGCGATAATAGCTTCAATGTGCTTTTCGCCTTAAAATAAAAAATAAATAAATCCATGAGCCTTATAAAAATTGAGTTTCTCAACCCCAACGTTTGATCTCTGGGAGGTTTTCTGATATTTAGTTCAATTGAACCACCTCCTTGCCATTTCCGTTAGACGTTTTTAGACGGTCTTATTGGTTTTAAGGTGTTTGATTTCATCTCTCGCTTCTTGAGTAGATCCGTCTAACGTCCCCAACGTCTACTAAGATTCACTGCTTGTTAGTTTCAGGTATTGTGTTTTCTACGTCTGTGATATACTCATTCCTTATGTCCACTTTTGTCAGTTCCCAGGGTTTTATTGGACTTTGTAGATTTTGGTGATTTTCCCCGCATATAGTTATGGAAGCCAATAGTCTCGTCTATACAGAGCCCAGTACGCATTGGTACGGTCAGATTAAAACTAGAAGTCGCCTGGTATCAAAAGTCCACATACTTAAGCAAAGCTCCTCCTTAGCCACGCAGCCTTCGCCGTATGTTCCCCTTTGGCTTGGGATGAAAGGATCTAACCCAAAGGACAGGTACATACGACTAGGGCATTTCAAGATCGTCACAATATGAGAGCCCTTGAGCGAAGAATTTACTTGAGATTGATAACCACATCTTGTAAGAAGTGTGGTAAAAATTATGAGTATCACTGTGAACAGGGTTTATTTTTGTGTTTTTCTGATAAAAACAAAATGGTGATTAAACATTGAATATAAACGGACTAGAAGTTGAACTACCATTGTAAAAAGTGTGCTCGATATTAGCGGATAAGTAAGTCCAAGTAATTGAACTATCTGCCGCTACGAATACTGCATGCTGCAAGAACAGGCAGTGGAAACGTTTGGGAAAATACACAGTACTGTTACGTACTTTACTGTAATTAAACACTTCGCCGCAAGATGCCACCAGCAGCGAGTGCTCCCAAAGGCCTCATAAGGGTTATCATTCTAGTACGTTTATATCAGTAGTATAAGTTCAATGTGCGATTATTTCTAAACAAAATAATAGTAAAATTGGTGGTTGGTTAACCCCTGTCGCTCACCCTCGGCACGTTCTAGGAGATAGCAAGGCAAGCGGTCACGTGGTGTACACTCTGTACATATAAGGTCGCACGCGTAGCGAGGAAAGTATTGCCGGACAACATGCCAAAGTGGAGAGAGACGAAGGAATTGAAGAAATACGAAGAAGAGACAGTGGCGCAGATTGCAAGGTATGAAGCAACGTCCTGCAACTTCCAAAACCTGTTGTTGAAAGTATGTAAAATTATACAGTCATATTTTTCAGGAGGTGAGACGCATAATAAGATCTGCTAGGAGCATCGATGGCGGAATAGAGGAGATCAACTTACGCAATATTGTGGTCATCTCGTGTAAAGTAGGTACGGGGACCGAAATATCTGAGCACGTGAGCGACTACAGATGGTCACAAAGTTGGCTCGCTCCCAGCAGCTCCGCCAGCGACCTCCTAATGTCCGAGATAGATACACTCTCGGACATGAGCACACAGTTTCTCCACAAGGTGAAGACCTGGATACATTGGAAAGTATCATAGAGCAAGGTATAATAAACCAAGGTCTGTGAGGGAAAATTCAATCACTTTTTGGCATATATTATTTATATTTATTTTTCAAAATTTCCCCGACAAAACTCAGAACGTTGACGTCGTTCGGGGCTTTCGAACTAATGGCTGAGTTAGATTGAATATTTTCCTCACACACACACACACACACACACATACATACACAAACACATAAAAAATATAACAATTTTTCCTCACACAAACACACACACACACACACATACACAAACAAAATATAACAATTGGATTGTCCTCTGTGTTCTACGGGTTGGAACTGTCGAACCTGTGCAGTGAAGCCGTCACAGTCGCCCACATTACAATCCGGGGTAGGCAGAAGGCCTACCCCTTGTGGAAGTAGCTCCAACCATCGCTACTTCCGGTGACTACCACTCCATAACAAAAATGTAGTCCCCCATTTTTTTTTTTGGATTTTTATTTATTTAATTTTTGTATCGATTTACACATTGCAATTTTGCACGGGCCCTATCAATTTAGCCGTAGAATGCGGTGCGGATTTTGCACCAATGGCTTTTGCATTGCTTGACCTTCCTACGTACTTTCACTCTTGGCGGTGATTGTATATATATACTCGCTCTGTACCTGGGAATGTATCATTGTTTTGTACGTCATCGTATACACCACATCTTTCTACAAGCTGTAGTGCTGTGTCATCGTGTCTCTTTGTAAGTATGTATCCGTTAAAGACCGTATTTGAACGATTTAATGCTATTAATCCGGTTGAAACTGTTTCGATTAAGAGTTTAAAAATTGGAGTACCGTTTACAATTTTAGATGTACGAATGGTGCCTACCAAATTTGGGACTTCGGTCCTAGTTGAATTTATAAATGATGATGGTACTATCAATACTTTCTCCCGAGACGTTACGCAGATGTTTTTCGATAACAGAGTTACATGACTTAGTTTCTAAACGGTTGACAGTTACTGAGCATATTTGCCAGTCTGTCAGGCTTTAAATCTCGTTAAAAACAGT
Source organism: Callitettix versicolor (assembly GCA_022606455.1). NCBI lineage: Eukaryota > Metazoa > Arthropoda > Insecta > Hemiptera > Cercopidae > Callitettix > Callitettix versicolor. The sequence continues at coordinate 64,185,527 of CM040186.1, read as the reverse complement.
TTCTAGTGTACTCGTATTATTGTGTGTCTTATTGTGTGTGTGTTGGTCACTGGCGTGGAGTTAATTCTCCCCACGTATGTTATTGCTAACAGTAATAAATCGTTACAAAATTAAATAAAAATCCAAAAAAATGGGGACTACATTTTTTGTTATGGAGTATTAGTCACCGGAAGTAACTTGATGGTTGGAGCTACTTCCACAAAACAAAGCCTTTTACAGTCAATGCTTGCGTATGTGTGTAATGTTGTGTTTTCAAAATTTTTGATTATTTTTGTACAGATCCTGTCCGCATATTACTGTCTCTCTCTCATGGAATTTCGTCAGACTTCCAAAAAAGCATACGGCGGGCAGTTGTTTGAGTTGCACGCTTTTGTAGATAACGACAGTGAATACGCAATCAAGAAATTCGCCGTTATATGCCGATTTTCTTACCAACGTCACTGTTTCCCAGCCCTTCCGTATGGATTTCCATAATCTTAACGGTAAAATTCAGAAAAACTTTGCACGCTGAAAGCCAGACGCGTTACCATCAAATCAGTTAGTACGATACGGGCGTTGTTTCAGATAGTAATACCGTTGAAGGGCACTGAAACCTTTTTCAGCCATTTTGAGTTGGGTTGAAAAAGGCGCGATGTTCGGTCGTTCTTGCTGAACGTGTCTGCATTACCGAGACGGTTAACATTGCTGAAAAATACGATATCATATTTCAAGGTGCGTTTTGCCCCACCACAACAACGCGTCAAGTGGGCGTACGCTCTTAGGAGCGCTAAATAAGTATTTCGATTTACTAATTGTAGGGCGTGTGAGTGTGTGTGTGTGTGTGTGTGTAGGTCAATGGCACCCGGAGTTAGTTCTCTGCCATAAACCTGCAGGTGTGTGTGTGTGTGTGTTGGTCAATGGCACAGAGTTAGTTCTCCTGTAAGCCTGCACACGTGTGTGTGTTGGTCACTGGGCGTGGAGTTAATTCTCCCCTAAACTACGTATGTTGTTACTTTGATAATGTGTAAATCGATACAAAAAAATTAAATAAATAAAATCAAAAAAAAATGAAATTTACGTTTTTGTTAATGGAGTTGGTGGTCACCAGAAGTAGCGATGGTTGGAGCTGCTAGGACAGAAGACGCTTTTACAGATCAATATCTTGCGTGTGTGTGTGTTTTCAAAATTTTTGATTATTTTTGTACAGATCTACTGTGTATACTACGCTCTCTCTCTCTCTCTCTCAGATTTTCTTTTTCAATCAGACTCCTGTTTTAAATAACATTTTTAAATACTTAAAATTTATCACAGTCGGATGATCTTTGCTTATAATGTTACGTGAGATGGATCATCTATTTTTGGTTACTAAGCGCAGAGGCGATCAGTTTGCTGTAAATGAGATTTTAACTTTATATGTGTAGTTGTCTTTCTGGAAAATGTGTTTGAATTGTTAAGCGAGGCTGAATGGGGTCACTTGTCGTCTTGTTTTATCTTCCTATTCCACCGTATACGCTTATAAGCATAAATAAACTGGAATAGAGTATGTGTTTGCCACAATCTATCAGGAGGATTTTATTGAGGAGTTTGAGTCTCTGGTAGGTGGAAATCCGTATGTATACTCAGCGACTTTCGGAAACTTTTAAGAAAATTTCATTATAGGGCTCGACTGGTCTGCTGTTTGCACGTATCAAGTGCTATCTGAAAGTTTCATTAGAGACTTTCAGTTGCAGATGGACTGGGAGGCTGTGTGTTCCCTTGTTTTTTCAAAATTATCCGTCGATTTTTAAAGAATTTGATTCAAGGAGTCGACTGGATGTATGTCTCTACGTGCCAAGTGTTGTCCGAGGATTTCATACGTGAATATCGTTCCAAGGTCTTCTGGACAAAGCGATATCTAAGGCAACAATTATTATCGAGGATTTTATAAGGAGTTTCAGTATAAAGTCGACTGGTCTGTGATGCCTGTTAATCAGCCACTGTCGGTCGACTTTATACTGGGAATTTGACGTCATTGAAGGCTTTTGTCGCTGGTTCCCTAATCCACGTTAAATGCGTTAATAAGCCGTAGTTTTCGTGGGAAGGAGAGGTCAGTAATTGGAAGACGCACCGTGGAGGACGATGCATACTACCTCTTTTATAGGTTGTCTTTGTTTTTCACACGACACACAGTGCGATTGTTTCCATCATAGCCGACAGTGAAACACGTGTAAGTATATCTTCTTTTTTACCGCTTTACTCTCTCTCTGTCTTTCCATCACTCGTTTTTTCTATATTATTGTTTTTAATTTAGAACAATGCATCGCTCTCCATCTACAGCTTCCACGGCCTCAGTTATTGGAGAGGTACGTCTCAGAACAGTAGGGACCAGTGGCAACAGGGGGGCAGACCAGGAAACGACGGCAAGTTGCCACATCATTTTCTCAAACGTTTACTAGCGTTTGAGCGACAACATAGAATACGATCTTCTGTAAAAGTATTTCTTTGTGTGTGTGTGTGTGTTGTGGATTTTCCAATAGAGGTTTTCTGGTTTTAATTATTTTTTCTTTATTTTAAGTGTCTTCATTGTAGCCGAACGTATTCGTACGACGACTTTTGCCCGTCAACCAGAGTCGGACGTCCAGTGCTCAAGAACATTCGCGGATTGCGACATAGCGTAGGCGATTTGGTTACGGCGTACTCACGCACTCCGGTGCTTGTGAGTAGAAGTTTTACCGTGCAGTCTATACGGATGGTGGCGCTTCCAGATATTACAACACCTGCTGAGTGGCTTCAGTCGACTGCACCAATACCGGACTGACTCCATTGAACGTCCCAAACCCACTGTGTTCCTGTCGTCCCTCTACAACGTGCAACGCATGGCCTCCTGCTGCTTGTTGCCCTGTTTGTCTCGGTCCATCTCAGGATCACACTTGCTTGTTCCGTGTGGGCACACTGTTCTATGCCAAGATTGCTCAGAACAATTGCGTAGATGTCCTGTCTGCAGGACCTGGATTGTTAGGACATGCAAATTATTTTTTTGAAACGTCTTTTTTTTTTTTTCACGCAAGCATTGTCTCTTTTTATTGTACCATTTCTTTTAATGTCAATATATTTTCGGCAGATTGTCCCGTTCTCTACGGTTACGTATTTCTGTTTCAGCAATTAAACACCTGTCATGCCTGGTTACTGTTGTGAGCTGAAATGTTTCATCAGCACCCAGTTGTCAAGTGGATGATCTTGCACATGTAAGAATATGCAACTGTTTTTAACCTTCTGCCCATTGCTTATGTAAATCGGCCCAAAAAGTGGAACATGAAGCTTATTATTGTAGGACCAAGTTCTAGCTGGATACGCGTGCTGCAGCAAAATATTGCTAAGGTTAACATTTGAGAATTGGTCAACTGCAGTACATGCGGAAGTTTTTATATGTTGTTTTGAAAAATTGTACCTACGTCAGTACCCTGGTGGCAAGACGTTTAGCCTGATGGCTTAATAATTTGTTGACATTAAATCCTGTTTACACATGCAGGTGTTTGCACAATAAAAAAAAATGAAGCATAAAATGTTGTTTTCATAACCTTTTGTCCTTAGACCAAACAGCGTACGTTGCTGGAGGGGGCGACGTGGAAATGGCGAACAGATTGTTACTACGACGGAAAGTTGGCGGGGCAAAACCACAGGGTGCGTGAACCAGGGAAAGCGGTGGAGGAAAAACCAATCACAATAACCGATCTGGAGGGTGCACCAATCAGAACGATGCCGAGGTGAGCAACCAATCGGAAGGGGATGCATGGAGGAACAACCAACCACCCGCACAGGAGTGCGTCCATAAGAACCAATCACAGCACGAGGGAAAGCGACGGAGGGAGGAGAACCAATCACAAAAAAGCACTCCTGGGAGGGTGGAGGGTGGGGTTAGGGAATTGGATCTTAAAAATTCAAAATACAGCTGCAAGGGTTTCTGGAAGGGAGGGTAAATGGGGGTTGCTTTACCCTCCCCGCCCTTCCTGTCCGTAAGCTATATCGTGTTCCTTACACGCTTCGTCTAAAGGATTTATTCCTTTGTCGCCTCGGGCCAATCTTTTTTTCAGCTTGGTGCCAGGGCCGCAGTAATTGAAATTTGGGAGATGTAATTCGATGGGTAATAAATCGATAGCTTTGTTAACAGCTGACGAAACCAAACCACGACCTTTCTTAACCGTTCTCTTCTTACGACTGACACGTGTTGCTCGTTTCCCGCCCATTATAACACTAATCACCTCTAAATACATTCACCAGCTTAAGTAGACGATAAATAAAATATATCCGAAAGCATAGAGTACAAGTCTTTGAGACGGTGTTCTTTCATACAAACTATATTGAATACATTGAAAATATCGTTTTCCACGCGTACAACACGTCCCAAAAATTCGTTGTACACAAACACGTTCTTTTCGTGGAAAAAGTAGAGATTACCATCCGTATATCGAAAAGCACCCTTAAACGCGGGCGGTATCCTTTAAACAGATCCGTAGTCAGGCCTGCGTTAATGCACTGCCTTTCGCAATCGTCATACCGCAAAACACGAGAGTTGCCGTCAAGGACAAACGTCTGACCCTGATAATTAGTAAACACTGCGTTAATGGGCTTCTTAATGCGCATCCTCGTCCAACTGTCGAGTAGGAAAGTATTTTCTTCTCAAAGTAGGATATTCTATAACGTATACAATGTCGTTTGGAATTAAACGATATCGCTATTAGGAGTCTGGTATATTGCGGTAACGTTTGTAAAACCGTAATGTAAATAACGTATCCAGTCAGTAATTAATTCGGGCTCCACTTCCGCTCGGTCTCTTATCGAATCATCTAAACTCACTTTCCACACGTACTTACCGTAAAAGAAGTAAAACGTGTTTATTCGCAATCAAAACTGTATTAATTTCACGTCTGACTGTACAAAGATCCGGTTTAGGCGTAATCGATGTCTTCGGTGTATCAGTAGTATTGATAATACTACTACTTGCATTAACAGTGGGTGTAGCAATAGTTGTGGTGGTAGTTACAGTAGGTGGGGGTGTAGGTTTAGGTCCGTACAAAGCCTGTATATTTTGAATATCGAGTGGCGCTAGGTCCAATTCGGACATATTTGAAACCGAATACCTAACGGGATACATTATAGAACCGGAAGTATTCGTATGACTTAATCCGAGCGCGTGACCAATTTCATGGACGAGTACTTGATAGAAAGAGGTATGCGAGTCTGCAGGATTGTCTAAAGTAAAGTCCCAATTTTCGTCACTGTCGAAATGAATATCGACTTGTCTAGACCACGGCAAATTAGGTTTGAACGCATGCGCGAGAACTTTCCCTATGCCGTCCTGTAGACACACTGCCCGCCTGTAGACGCGCGTAAATGTTCCTTTTCACCAAACGCTATAATAATATTAGGTTTCACGGGGTCCTGATAAAACGTTAGAGCACAATGTTTACTCCAGACATCGAAAGCTTGTTGAACGATATATCTGTATGCACTTTTCTCGTACATAAACCAAGATATCGAATCACTATCCCATACGTGATTACTTTTATTACCTGTCGAAAGTGAAACAGGCTCATCAACATAGCCGCAAAAGACATAGGCGGGACCGGTTTCGCCCGAGGCGCGGACAAATAACACGGAGCCAATTAACGCGAGAACCTTCACGAACAAACCCATTATAAAGACTGGCCTCCAGAGTCTCGAACCTGTCATTATTATAATTAATACCCACGGTCTAGAGACTGTATAGACCCGTCTAAAAAACAAATTACATCCAATGCAATATTCTTAATCTTTAAACACTTCACTCCAATGAGTTACAACTTGTTTCGACGGCGCGTCGCGGCTGTAATGTTTTCTTATTGCCAAAGCCATAGTTATTAGTTCGTCGTGAAAGGAATGTTTTAACGTTGCCAAGGCGTGATTAAAATTTTTATTTTCAATCAATTCGATAGCTCTAGTCATCTGATTAAAAGTCACAGCATCATTTTCAGCGAGACCTCTAGCCAAGTTACTTATACGCTTAGCATTAGCATCAAAATAGCCTTTTACACTACCACCGTTTAACGTGTTGAAGCTGACCCACTTTTTAAGAGCCGAATCTTGTTTGAGCAACTGACCTAGATTTATAGCGTCCACGGTTGTTATACCGTCGGCCAAGTTTGTAATTCGTTTAGTGTTGGCATTAAAAAGGTCGACGTCCTCGGAAGGTAATTTATTCAGACAAAGCGTGTTTTGTGTTAGAATATGTAAATTAACTGCGTCTCTAGCGTGCAAAGGATCCTGTACGTTGCCTACACGTTTGTTTTGTAGATTCCAGGTGTGATCCGAACTAACACTTAAAACGCGATCGTCCACATAAGACTTTATAGCGGCATCGCCATTATCCGTAGGCGTTTTAACGTTACAAATTGCAAACTCACGCGCGTCGAATTTTTCGTTTTTTTTTTATAAGCATATTCTCACTCGCGTAATGCAAGTTAATCGCATCCCCCATCGAGCGAGGAGAACCGACATCTTGCAGCCGATGCTGTTCAAATGAATAACTATCTGCAAGTTTAATGGGTATCAAAGCTTCCAAATATTCTTTAGTCACGGCGTCGTCTTTGTCTATCGGTTTGGCTAGACCCCCGATCGGAATATTTTTCGCATGTTATTTCGAAACGGCAGGGTTAAATGTTACGCAACGTTTCACAACTGTACCCAAATTTACAGCTGCGTCTGGTTCTTCCGACGCACCCACGTGACGTATTACTTTCCCTTTCATGTTGTAATCGCCGTTCGGTGTAAGAGAAAAACCGACCCCTGGAGGACCGCGTTGAAGACGCGCCGCATTTTCCCCTGAATAACGCCCAAACTTGTCGACACTCATTGTATTAATGCTCGAATTTTTCTATTACCACTACCTTTTATTAGTCCCGCATCTTTGAGTTCTTCTACGATGGATGCGATCTCGTGGGCGTGTCCCGTGTGCCCTGCATCGTGTGACATTAGCAAAAGCCTTAATCTGTCGCACAATTCGTTCGGATTGTCCCAGTATGAGTAGTGTTTGTGACCCAATCCCTGTTTAACACGTGTTTTTTTCTTGCTTACCGGCGGGAACAAGTACTGTATAACTCGTTTGTATTTATCTGATTTTGGGTTTCGGTTGACCGCTCCGTGGGACTTGTATTTCTGTAGGTGTGCATTTGTTTGCACGCAAATTGTTTTATACGTTTCCAAGTCGCGCGACGTGTAAGATTCGGGAATCCTCATAAACAGTATTTCGTAGAGACCAGGTGTACCTTTATAGCTCTCGCCATCGATAATTATGTCACCGTCATCGTTAAACTGTATTACCTTGGAACCGACCATTACAGTGTCGTTTTCGATTCGCGGGCCGTACAAGTGATCGATTTTCTTTGTTTTGGCTGTGTCGGTTATCATTTCCGTGATATATTTACGTACTAGATGGTGCTTAAATGTAGCATTTATCCATTCTATCGACCGGCTGCGTCCTTGGGGTGTTGCTACAACGCTAGTTATACTGGAGGGAGTTACTGTAGTTTCCCTATCAGGGAACTTTCCGCAATCACGGACGTGTCCAGAAAGCTCGGATAGGATATTTTTCTCCTGGTGTCGATGACACGGGCGTCGAAAACCCTTCGTCTTCGTGTTTTTCAATTTTCATAACAGGGACCTGCGATGCGTCTTTAATTTTCGTCAACTCTGTAATAATAGGCTTATATTGTCTGGTCAACTGCACTTCCATGTCGGCATCTCCGACCTTTATCTGCATATATTTCCGCTTCAGGGCGTTTCTCAATCTTTCCATCTCGAGTGTAGCCAGATTATCGGATAACGTCATATCGAGAAATGGTTAGATACGGGGTGGTGTAACGGTATTTATAATCAGTGTAACTCTAGCGATCTAAAGAAGAGTGGAAACTTTTTCGAGGTCAAGAGGTACTTTATAACGTCACCAGCGGACGCATACAAATATTTCCCCTCCCAATGTAAACCCCTCAGATAACTGAGCATGTTTTTATCGAAAAACGGGATACGCATAGTTTTTCGAGCGTCTGTGAAAACAAAGGTTCGTTTAATGTTAGAACGCCACTCTGGTACTTCGGCTACCAAGAGTCTATCGTCTTTCGGAGTATCCTGCATGTACTCTTTCAGTTTCGATATAGGGCGGAGTGTCGATAAACTCAACAGATATGAATTCAGTAAAAGGAATTCGTCTAGATTCGCACCCGTATACGTACACCATGATTCCAAACGTCGCTGATCCGTTACAGAGTACACGTGTCCGTCATAAGACAGACCAAAGTGTTCGCACTGTTCGACGACTGTCGGCAGTGCGGCTTTGAGAAAATCTACTGTTAGCATACCTTGGGCTTTGTTGTTTACAGCTTCGAAGATTTTGCCTCTGTTGGTACGAGGAGTAGTGTGGGGTGTGGGACCGAACTTTACGTTATAGTTCACGTCTATCACACACTTTGACCTTGTAATCAATCTATACGCCTCGACAGGACCTCGAATGGGGATAGTCCTTTCTGTAATAACCACACATCTGGACGCGCTGGGAAACAAACAACCGTATTGCAACATGTCCAAGTATACTTGAGTGAAAGCCAAGTCCCCGTGACCCGTTCTAGTGTACGATTGAAAAGATCCGGGAACGGTCGGAAACGTGAGATTAGATTTTGAGGTTGACGGACCGTACCGTTTAGCATGTGTTTGTTGTAAATCACCAGTTCGAACGGGACTCCACTTTTTCACTTTCATGCAAAAATTTCACCCAAATCTCTCTGTTGTATACACGTGAAGCGCTAGCGATCATGAGAATCACGACAGGTGGAAGATTTGGACCACGCCTTTTATGGCGCCAACAACGTCTGTTGAATACGTCACCGTGTTTTCCCGAACGGCTACAATAATTACCGCAAAACCGTTTCCTATTCGCATAATACCATGCGCATAGATTGGACTTTGGACGCCGTGAAGCGCATTTTTGTACGGAGTTATATCATTGTATATTCTCATTGTAGGTCTTTTACTATACGGTCGAATCCTATTCTATACCTGCCCTCTTCTATTTCGCTATCTTTGTCTATTACCAGAAACCCGTGTTTGTCTTTCCAAGCAGCTGCGCATGTCTTTGAAAACGCAAAATGGTACATCCGTCGTGACGTGGTCGCTAAAAATGTGCCTCAAATTGAGATCGTCTTGCTTAAATACTATCAACAAGTTGGCGTTGTCGCGCACCAGTTGCTTTGGAATCCTACTGTACGTTTGACCTAGATAGAACGAGTCTATGCGATTGTGACGACCCATAGTAAAGTATTTGCGTATATTATCGTGTTTTTCGCACGCAATATCGTCGAAAATCATCACAGAGTCCGGTTCGGCTTCGCTAGGGTCAATGACACTTTCGTTATCTGTATAGGAAAGTACCTATACCAGTTTCGGCTGTGAAAACCTTTTCTAAAAATTTGTATTTCGGTTGCTGCAGTGATTTCGAAAACACGTACACGTTCGCGAATCTCAAACCGTTTGGATCGAAAAGCAAATTGAATACAACGTTAGTTTTACCGCAGTTTGAAGGGCCGCAAATAATACAGCGTATTGTGTTTGGCAACAGCGAGCTGTGACGATTATGTTTATCGCTATCCCCACCACCGGCAAAGACGTCGAAATTAGAGATTACTAGTTTCTGCCTAGCCGTTTCGATACGCATTGTGTTCGATACTGAACCTCTCGTGCGCGCGCATGCCTAATAAATAGGCTTGCGGGCGTGAGCGCTCGCATATGTCTATTACATAGACGCAACACGCTACATTGCGTGTGTATGTCTACTAAATAGACACGCTTAATACTAAATTTGGTTTCTTTTGGGGCCTTTAAAAAGGCCTTTTTTTTTAAAGCTAGGACTGTTGTTATTGTTATTGTTGTTGTTGTTGTTGTTGTATTTTTTATTTGTTATTGTTGTTGTTGTATTTTTTATTTGTTATTGTTGTTGTTGTATTTTTTTTTGTTATTGTTGTTGTTGTTGTTGGTGTTGTTGTTGTTGTTGTTGTTGTTGTTGTTGTTGTTGTTGTTGTTGTTGTTGTCGTCGTTCTTCTTCTTGTTGCTCGCGTAATATAGCCTGCACATCGGTATGTCTGCGGATGGTTAAGTGATCTAAATCAGGGCGTCTCGTTTTTTGCTTTAAATCGACGCGCATGCAGTAGTGCTGCACTTCGTACGTGCGACCGTAGCGGTCTCTAAAAAACGTTACAAAGCCCTCGGGTCGCTCGGGATCGGAGCAGTATCCGTCATCCTCACTGGAGTTCATCTTGTATTGTAATGAGATTCTGAGCGACCGGACGCGTCTGACCGTGCAACAGGAGGTGGGGGTATCACGTGGTAAGTTGCCGCCTATCGACCCACGAGTTGTGCCGTTTATCAAAACCTAACCACTTTACAAGCACTTTATTGCCTTTTGACCTCAATACTTTCTCAACGAGATAGACATCGCCCAATTTGGACTTGCTAATTTCCTCTGCGTAAAAACTGCCTTTCAGTATTTCACCATTCGAATCTTGTAATATATACGTTGTAGGTTCGGTGGGAACAACTGCGAATATAGTGAAAACCTCGTTTGTCCAGTTTGGAAGATAACCTTTGGCAAACGTTTTCTTATATTTCGAAATACGAACTTTATCGTCTACTTTAAATCTAGTTGCCGCGGGCTTGTTTAACACGCCCTTATTATTTACTTTTGTCAAGAGCAAGTTTTCGTGTTTACGTGTTACTAGACTCGGTTTCATACCGGTGGTTCTGTGTACCGTGTTATTGTATGATCGCACTACCGATTTTAATAAATCTAGCCATTCGTAGCTACCGCGCGCTGTGAATTCACGCCACATTTTGGTCTTTAGGGTTCGATTTAGCCGCTCCACGATGGACGCTTTCTTGTCCGTATATGTAGTATAATGGTTTATTTTGAATGTTTTCAACAATTTTCTTACGTCAGCGTTGAACCACTCTTTCCCTAGATCGGTTTGGAAATGCCTCATTGGATGTTTTTTGAGAATCGGTTGCAATGCGGTAGCTACTGCAGAACCGGTTTTTTTTTCAACGGCACGACAATAGCGAATTTCGACAAACAGTTTATCATATTCAATATATATTTGTAGCCGCTATTTATTTTTGCGTACGGGATCATTTCTACCAAATCGGCTTGGTACAAGTCGTTTAAACCTTTTAACGTGACACGTCGTGTTTTGAAATTCCTTCGAGCCTGTTTATGCAGCTCTTGGGCTATATCCTGTCTAACGTTATTACTGCTCATGACTGATTGTTATGTCGCGGCGTGGTGGTCTTTATATCCCCGAAGAAGTAGAGGTGGCCCCAACCTTCGCCACCCACCGTGGCATCCATTCCAAAACAAAAATACCTATTCCTCTGCTGATGCCTCCGTATATACGTTTCACCGTCTTCCTTAAAGAGGTTTAGGGAGAATTAACTCCACGCCAGGGACCATAGGTTTAGAGGGACTTAACCCCACGCCAGGGACCGTCTGTAAGGAAGAGGTGAAACGTCTAAAATTACAGGCCACTTTGTGCCCGTAGGGCAGTGTGTCATTATCACCGTATCGCTTTCTTTTTGCACCCGTGATTCTAAATGTTTTCGATTCGCGTACTGTAATCACTTGGCGATCTTTGGTACGACGTATCTGCGTATTTGTGACGGTGATCGGATCGGAACCTTCGTTCAACACCATGTTTTTAGTGAATCGAAATTTACGGCACCCAAAGTGCGAAGATTCAACGTCAAACCTTTTACTTTGCACACGGTCACCGGTTCGTCGGGGTTGTTTGTAGACAGAACTTTGTATCCGTAGATTTTTGGTCCGCCTGAAACGAATTCCGTGATGTAAGAGCCTGGTCCGTATTCGAGCAGTTCGTCAGTCATCTGTCCCAAGTAGTCGCCTGTCTGTACCTTATGCACCCCTCCACGTATATTATCCCGTCTGTGTCGAAATATAGGACCTGTCTGTCTAGGGCGTCAAGTGTTCGTAGAGTTTAAGTCTCGCTTGCGCTGTAGTAAAGGCCGCGAGTACGACGTTAACCGTCGGTAAAACTTCGCAGACGTCTTCGACGTACTGCCAGTTTACTACTACCACATCTTCGTTCACTTCCTGGATGTTGTTCACTTGGACAGACGGACTGACCAACATTTTAAACAGTTCCGTCGGTTGTCTCACGATCGCTGTCTTTGTCTGGTTTTCTCTCTGACCAAACTTACCCCAAAATGAATTCAGCATAAGTTTTGCCAGCGAGCGGCGACCTTCGTTTTCTCTATCTTTGTCTCATCTAGTCTCACCCCTTCGGCGTCGAAATAGTCGTCTATGTACTTTTTACGATCACTGTCTGTCTGGCACCATCCGGGGTAGCCTGACGCTTCCTGTTTCATTTTTAGAAACGTGTTTATGAAATCTGTAAATAGTCCGTCGCCATTGCCGAAGGCCGCCACTTCGTATTGCCATAGCTCATGCATTTCCATAATTATGTAGCCTTTGTCGACGGCTTTACGAAGTTCGTCCATAGTCCACGTTCGGTCAGTGCTCGTTCGCCTACAGTGTGTTCGCAGTCCGATGGATACAGAGTTTCAGCGCATGTGCGGCACAACACAAACATCAGTTTTGATGCATTCTAGTTGGTAGCACGGGGTGGTAGAGTTCACGAGGGGTAGGACAGTACACTTTAGCAAACCGTTTGCGTCCATGCCTGCCTTTCTGCATTCCTTATCGCCCACGTGTATTATAGGGTGTCCTATAGGGTACTTGCCGTACTTACAGACCCACGGGTAAAGAGAGCACACATCCACGTAGTGAATTTTTCGCCCTTTTTACAAGCACGGTACGTCTTTACGTTACCGGTTCGGCCGCCATAAAACGCATCGCGAGGTTCAAGGGGCGCCATTCATTACAGGGTGGTTTAGGAGATATGCCGTTTCATTTTCATCTCTCTAAACTCACACTCCCACATTTCGACTACCGCCGAGACGTGCCGAGACCTTTAACGTTTTAGCTTTCGTTCTCTCGAGGCGAGCGTTCAAAGTATCAGAAGGATCGTCTTCGAGAGGGTCATCGCGACCGTGAGGGAAGCATTTGAGGCATCCGTGCCAATAGCATCCGTGGAATTCGTACACGGTCTCCGTTTCGGTGCAAAAACCGTCCACTTTCATTCCCGCGATCTCCTTTTCCCTACCCCTACCGGCGTGTTCCACTCGAACCCCGTTCTTGTCCTCCACCCACGTCAGCCATTGCAGAGCGATAAGTGACTGGGTGTCGGCCAAACAGTACCCGTTTTTGGAACTATCCTATAGTATACGGTTTCAAAAAGTTTCTCCTGAACGCGACGTTACAAGCACTCGCTATGGTAATTGCCTCCAGGAATGGGTCTACATTGCATTCTTGCAGAAAAGAAGCTCTAAACTTTATGCACGCTTGCGCGAGTATATCCACGTCTGAAAGACAGTATTCGAATATTTCCTTTTGGAAATCGAACACGTACTCATTGCGCACTTGTTCGTCGTACCATTTCAAAAACTCTCTATGGTTCTTGTCAAACATGGAGTCTGGACAGTAGTATTCTTTCGAAGGGATAGGACCTACGTACGTTTGATTGGCTAGCGTATTGAACAAGTGCGGAAAGTAACCTTTCTTTTTCTCGGGAGGTAAATCAAAAGCTTTAGGGAGTTTGGACAGAGCCATTGGCATGTAATTTAGCGAGTCTATGAACCGGATGTTGTCCAACTGCATTAGGATGACCTTGGTGCCTCGTGTAATCAATGTGGGGACGAATTTTGTTTCTTCGAGAACGTATTTGAGCAGAAACTGGAAATCGAACAACTTGACCGTTGTGCGCAATGACGCACACTTTTTGAACCGTTTGCGCACGTCCATTACGTGTTTCATGAAACCGTCTACAGGGTCTTTTGTAAAGACTAACGTTCGGTTCTCGCATTGGGAACAGTTTACCATGTTTATGCATTTCCAACAGTATTGCTGGGAGATGCACAAATTCACGCGATGCAGGTGGGCTGTGTCGAGCGTTTCGTCCTGACGCGTCTCAAAGTCAAAGAAAATGAACAGATAATCTGTGGTTACCGGTTTTGGGTATCGACTCTCATGTAACAAAAATGTCCTGTCTGTCTGTATTCGTTACACACTTTACAATATATTTCACCGCACACGTGGGCGGATTTGCGTTTTTCGTTAATATCAACTTGTTACAATTTGGGCATTCCTTCACGGACTGGCAAACGTTTCCAGTGTGCGCGATAAAACAATTTTTGTTTTTAAATTGACGATTACAGTCACCGCAATAGATGGCGCTGTCGTCTTTGATACACGGCGGAGATCGCTTACACGAGTTGCACTGTGCAGAACATCTGTGCCTTTCTCGGTGGTCAAAGGGGTGTGGCAGGTTTCGCAATAATAATTGCATGCGAAAGCGGCCGTCAAACTGGTAATTACGTTAAAGTGACCTTGATGGAATAATAAATTTATCTTGTAGCGTGCGTTCTGTACGTCGCCCTCAAAGTATATATCGCGCCCGCGGTTCCCATAATTGTATACTGTAATCTTGTACTCGGCGAGAAATTTTTGAAATTTTTGCAATTCCACCACCCCGGCGCCTGCGTCTCCGATTTCAACACCAGCGTCGGTCATCAGTTGTCGAGCCCTAAGAGTCTGTCGTTTGCGTCTATCTTCTCTCACGGCTTGGTACTCGGGGTCTTTGTCTGCATGCGCTTTGCCTACTACGAGTGAGCACGGTAGGCACAAGGAGTCGGTGTTTTTAATCACTACAATCCCCTTCCTACTGTGGCACTCTTCGGCATAATTATTGTAAAGTCCTGGTCTCACACGTCCGCGACCGACTGGAACTTTAACTTTAGTGCACTCTACTTTAAACGTGTCGCTGGACGTAAAGCTTTCGGTGTTACTCTGTATTATCCCCGAAAATTTTCCAGAGTATTTCGGCTGTTATTTCCGGAGCAGGCTTAAACGCTACATAGCCGGGGTCTCGATTTTTAAAATTTAAACTAGTTAGTGTGAACCCCAGATGGTCTTGTTCGGACGTCTCGTTGGTCATAGTCTCTACAATTTCAGTCAAACCATTTTTGATCCATTCAATTTCGTCCTCACCTTCGGGCGGTAAATTGAACTTGAAGGTAACTTTTGTTCCGTGTAACCGGAACTTTTTCACGTAGGTTTCTACTTTCGATACGACGTGCACGGACATTTTGCAACTGGCCACGTACGTTTGTTTTAAAATTACCAATCGACTTATAAGAACTTTAGCTAAATATATGAGAGTAATAAAAAAGTACTTACAGTTTTGTGGTGCTTATTTGACAACATGTGACAAAATGGTTCGTTCGTAGGCTACCGATTGTTTTTATGTTTTCCGCGTACTGACTTGGGAGACTACTTGTCTGGTTACGTCACGAGGTCAGCGAGCGCCGCCGAGTCGATAGCCTTGGCATTAATTTATTATCTGGCTGGCCTTGTATGGTGCAATTTTGCACCGGCCCGTGGGAGACTACTTGTCTGGTTGCGTCAGCGAGCGCCGCCGAGTCGATAGCCTTGGCATTAATTTATTATCTGGCTGGCCTTGTATGGTGCAATTTTGCACCGGCCCGTGGGAGACTACTTGTCTGGTTGCGTCAGCGAGCGCCGCCGAGTCGATAGCCTCGGCATTAATGGCCTTGTCTGGTGCAATTTTGCACGGGCCCTATCAATTTAGCCGTAGAATGCGGTGCGGATTTTGCACCAATGGCTTTTGCATTGCTTGACCTTCCTACGTACTTTCACTCTTGGCGGTGATTGTATATATATATACTCGCTCTGTACCTGGGAATGTATCATTGTTTTGTACGTCATCGTATACACCACATCTTTCTACAAGCTGTAGTGCTGTGTCATCGTGTCTCTTTGTAAGTATGTATCCGTTAAAGACCGTATTTGAACGATTTAATGCTATTAATCCGGTTGAAACTGTTTCGATTAAGAGTTTAAAAATTGGAGTACCGTTTACAATTTTAGATGTACGAATGGTGCCTACCAAATTTGGGACTTCGGTCCTAGTTGAATTTATAAATGATGATGGTACTATCAATAATACTTTCCTCCCGAGACGTTACGCAGATGTTTTTTCGATAACAGAGTTACATGACTTAGTTTCTAAACGGTTGACAGTTACTGAGCATTTTGCTCAGTCTGTCAGACTGCGTATAGATTAAACAGTTTTACAGTCAATGCTCGTGTGTGTGTGTGTGTGTGTGTGTGTGTTGGTCACTGGCGTGGAGTTAATTCTCCCCACGTATGTTGTGCCTAGCAATGTGTAAATCGTTACAAAAAATTAAATAAAAATCCAAAAAAAAATGGGGGACTACATTTTTGTTATGGAGTGGTAGTCACCGGAAGTAGCGATGGTTGGAGCTACTTCCACAAGGCAGAAGGCCTTTTACAGTCAATGCTTGCGTGTGTGTGTGTGTTTTTTCAAAATTTTTGATTATTTTTTTTTGTACAGATCCTGTCATATTACTCGCTCTCTCTCTCTCATGGAATTTCGTCAGACTTCAAAAAACATGCAGCGGGCAGTTGTTGAGTTTCACGCTTTTGTAGATAACGACGGTGAATACATAGTCAAGGAATTAGCCGTTGTAAGCCGATTTTCTTACAACGTCACTGTTTTCAAGCCGCCGTATGATTTTCATAATCTTAACGATAAAAGTCGAAAAACTGCACGCTGGCTTCAGACGCGTTACCATCAAATCGATTGGTACGATGGGAACGTTGTTTTTGATAGTAATACCGTTAGAGAACTTTTAAAACCTTTTTCAACCATTTTTACAAAAGGGTTGGAAAAGGCGCGGTTTTTGAGTCGATTTCACCCGAACGTGTCTGCATTACCGGAGACGGTTAACATTGCAGAAAATACTTGTACATATTTCAAGTGCGTTTTGCCCCACCACAACAACGCGTCAAGTAAATGCGCTCTTAGGAGCGCTAAATATTATTTCGATTTACTAATTGCTTAGGGCGTGTGTGTGTGTGTGTGTGTGTGTGTGTAGGTCAATGGCACGGAGTTAGTTCTCCTGTAAACCTGCGCAGGTGTGTGTGTGTTGGTCAATGGCACGGAGTTAGTTCTCCTGTAAACCTGCACACGTGTGTGTGTTGGTCACTGGCGTGGAGTTAATTCTCCCCTAAACTACGTATGTTGTGCCTAGCAATGTGTAAATCGATACAAAAAAATTAAATAAATAAAAATCCAAAAAAAAATGGGGACTACATTTTTGTTATGGAGTGGTAGTCACCGGAAGTAGCGATGGTTGGAGCTACTTCCACAAGGCAGAAGGCCTTTTACAGTCAATGCTTGCGTGTGTGTGTGTGTTTTTCAAAATTATTGATTATTTTTTGTACAGATCCTGTCATATTACTCGCTCTCTCTCTCTCTCATGGAATTTCTTTTTCGTCAGACTCCTGTTTTAAATAACATTTTTAAATACTTAAATTTATCTGATCGGATGATCTTTGCTTATGTGTTACGTGAGATGGATCATCTATTTTTGGTTACTAAACACAGAGGCGATCAGTTTGCTGTAAATGAGATTTTAACTTTATATGCGGATTGTCTTTCGGAAAATGTGTTTGAATTGTTAAGCGAGGCTGAATGGGGTCACTTGTCGTCTTGTTTTATCTTCCTATTCACCGTATACGCGCTTATAAGCATAAAATAAACTGGAATAGAGTATGTGTTTGCCACAATCTATCGGAGGATTTTATTGAGGAGTTTGAGTCTCTGGTAGAGTGGAAATCCGTATGTATACTCCAGCGACTTTCGGAAACTTTTTAAGAAAATTTCATTATAGGCTCGACTGGTCTGCTGTTTGCACGTATCAAGTGCTATCTGAAAGTTTCATTAGAGACTTTCAGTTGCAGGTGGACTGGGAGGCTGTGTGTTGTTTTCAAAAATTATCCGTCGATTTTTAAGGGAATTTGATTCCAAGGTCGACTGGATGTATGTCTCTACGTGCCAAGTGTTGTCCGAGGATTTCATACGTGAATATCGTTCCAAGGTCTTCTGGACAGCGATATCTAGGCAACAATTATTATCCGAGGATTTTATAAGGGAGTTTCAGTATAAAGTCGACTGGTCTATGATACCTGCTTATCAGCCACTGTCGGTCGACTTTATACTAGAATTTTTGACGTCATTGATTTGTCGCTAGTTCCCTAATCACGTTAAATGCGTTAATAAGCCGTAGTTTTCGTGGGAGAGGAGAGGGTCAGTAATTGGAAGACGCCGTGGAGGACGATGCATACTACCTCTTTTATAGGTTGTCTTTGTTTTCACACGACACAGTGCGATTGTTTCCATCATGGCCGACAGTGAAACACGTGTAAGTATATCTTCTTTTACCGCTTTACTCTCTCTCTGTCTTTCCATCCTCGTTTTTCTATATTATTGTTTTTAATTTAGAACAATGCATCGCCTACTCCATCTACAGCTTCCACGGCCTCTTTTATTGGAGAGGTACGTCTCAGAACGTAGGGACCAGTGGCAACAGGGGCAGAGACCAGGGAGACGACGGCAAGTTGCCACATCATTTTCTCAAACGTTTACTAGCGTTTGAGCGACGGCATAGAATACGATCTTCTGTAAGTATTTCTTTGTGTGTGTGTGTGTGTGTGTGTGTGTTTTTTTTTCCGTAGAGTTTTCTGGTTTTTAATTATTTTTCTTTATTTTTAGTGTCTTCATTGTAACCGAACGTATTCGTACGACGACTTGCCGTCAACCAGAGTCGGACGTCGAGTGCTCAAGAACCTTATTCGCGGATTGCGACATAGCGTAGGCGATTTGGTTACGGCGTACTCACGCACTCCGGTGCTTGTGAGTAGAAGTTTTACCGTGCAGTCTATACGGATGGTGGCGCTTCAGATATTACAACACCTACGCAGTGGATTCAGTCGACTGCACCAATACGGACTGACTCCATTGAACGTCCCAAACCCACTGTGTTCCTGTCGTCCCTCTACAACGTGCAACGCATGGCCTCCTGCTGCTTGTTGCCCTGTTTGTCTCGGTCCATCTCAGGATCACGCGCTGTTCCCGTGTGGGCACGTTCTATGCCAAGATTGCTCAGAACAATTGCGTAGATGTCCTGTCTGCAGGACCTGGATTGTTGGGACATGCAAATTATTTTTTTGAAACGTCTTTTTTTCACACACGCAAGCATTGTCTCTTTTTATTGTGCACCATTTCTTTTAATGTCAATATATTTTCGGCAGATTGTCCCGTTCTCTACGGTTACGTATTTCTGTTTCAGCAATTAAACACCTGTCATGCCTGGTTACTGTTGTGAGCTGAAATGTTTCGTGGCACCCAGTTGTCAAGTGGACGGTCTTGCATGTAGAGTATGCAACTGTTTTTCCTTCTGCCATTGCTTATGTAAATCGGCCCAAAAGTGGAACATGAAGCTTATTATTTGTAGGACCAAGTTCAGCGGATACGCGTGCTGCAGCAAAATGTGCACAAGGTTAACATTTGAGGAATTGGTCAACTGCAGTACATGCGGAGAGGATTTTTGTATATGCGTTTTGAAAAATTGTACTACACGTCGGTACTGGTGGCAAGACGTTTAGCCTGATGGCAATAATTTGTTGACATTAAATCCTGTTTACATGCAGGTGTTGCACAATAAAAAATTGAAGCATAAAATATTGTTTTTTCCTAACCTTTGTGTAGACCAAACAGCGTACGTTGCTGGAGGGGGCGACGACAAAATGGCGAACAGTTGTTACTACGACAGAGGGTTGGCGGGGCAAACACAGGGGTGCGTGAACCAGGGAAAGCGGTGGAGGAAAAACCAATCACAACCGATCTGGAGGGGGTGCACCAATCAGAACGTGCCGAGGGTGAGCGACAGGGGTGCATGGAGGGGCAACCAACCACCGCACAAGGGGTGCGTCCAGAAGAACCAATCACAGCACGAGGGAAAGCGACGGAGGGGAGGTAGAACCAATCACAACACCCGGGAGGGTGAGGTGTAGGGTGGTGGGGGTAGGGGTGGATCTTAAAAATTCAGAAATACATGCAAAGGGTTGAAGGGAGGGTAAATGGAGGGCCAACACCACAAAACTTGCTTTTGTACCCTCCCGCCCTTCCTACGCGCGCGTTGCGTGATATATAGTCTATATAAAAATATAATTGTGACTATTTTTAAACAACTGATTTCGTACAACAGCTGTTGCTTCAGAGGTTATGTTAAAAATTCGATTTCTAATTGAAATAAACATTAAAATTATTAGAAAAAATATGTTTTAAATGAAGAACAAAGATTAAGAAAAAATTAACGAGAAAGACTACGACGATAAGGAGAAAAATTGAAACGAAAAAATGAAATTAAAGATGACAATGTTACAATTAATAAAAGAGTTATGACTGAAGAGCAACATCAACTAATTAATAAGAATAACAAGGGATCAAGAAAAAAATGATACATGATTTATATTTTCCGTTTGGTAACAGAAATTGTTTTATAATGATGGTTCTACTACTAGTCCGTTTATATTTAATAGCTTTGTTCATCACTTCATGCGAAACTGAATGACCGATCTGGACGAAATATGCCATGTCTTGTTGGCCCATTTATCAGAATCGATTTTTTAACGTAGGTTCTATTTAAAAAAATCACACTTTTTACGAAATTCGACTGGGAATGTACTCTTGGAACGGACATCGTAGTAAGACCCAACCAGGTGTCTTGAATGAACACCTCTAGAACACTTTTTGAGAGATAGTTTTTTTTCCTAACTTCCATACTTTATACCCATTATAGTTGAATGAGGACGAGGGATGCGTTAGAGGTGGAACTGCAGTAACCTTGACGTACGCATTTCAGAGATGCAGCAGACTGACTGGTGCTTTAGCCAAAGCGACCATCGAGCTCATATATGTACGTGTTAACACTTTCCCATTTGCAATTTCAGTCCGATTTGATTCAAATTTGAAATAAAAATTGATTTTGGTATTGTTGTGGACATGTTCGCTAACTAGCAAAGTTCGCTCAATTGTTTCAAAATGGCGATAATATCAAATCTTTAAAAACTCAATTTTTTTGTAATGTTTTCGAAAATCTGATTTCACCATCAGATTTAGAGTTAAAGACTACATAAATTATAGTTTTCAATTTTCAGAATGCTGTAAAATTAACACATTTCATTTCACGGCTGTCAGGGTTCCAGTTTCGAATTTTCAATGTAATTTGAAAGTTAAAAATGCTAGTTTATGCCGATTTTAAAGTTGTTTATGTTATTAATATCAAAATTTGAAAATAGGGCAAGGTAAACTACTTTTGGGAATTCGCTTCCATCACAACGAGACAGCTGCTTGTCGCAACTATTTTAAATTTCCTCTGAACAATTAAGAGTAAAATTATAGGCTAGTTATACTCATGATTTTTAGTACAGTATTATATAAACGAACTAGAAGTACAGTCACCATGTCAGGGTGTGGAGTCCGAGTAATTGGACTATTTTCAGCTACGAACTCTGTAAACTACAAGAACAGAGGAGGACGTAGGCTATGAGAAAATAGACATTATTATCTATTTTAACTGTAGTTAAACACTGTGACGCAATATTCCACCAGCAATAAGCGCTCACAAAGCTTTCATAAGGGTTATCATTCTAGAAAATGTATATTCACTGATATAGATTATATGGTTGAAAACGCAGAATTTTTTTCTGAATGCAACATGCTAATTTAGCTTAAGTAGTGTGTTTAACTTGTTAGTTCCCGTTAGTGATCCTCATTATTAAAACCTAATTGATAGTAAAACTGTACAAATGTTATTACTGTAATTAAATAATTTAAATTATAACATTAAAAACAAAATAGACAATAATATATTGATTAATTAGCAATAATAGTTGTCATAGATTCCATTAGAGACATTATCTTCAGTAATCGACTATCAACACGCGCTATTAAAATCGATAATTCGTGCATTTCGGAATTAGATTAGTTTCGTTACAACCCATGCAATAACTATTAGTGGCATCAGTAAATACTAATGCAAATGTGTTTTGTTGTTGGTGATAAAATAGCCAACAATACAGGGTGTTTCATGGGAACGCTGAAATACTTCGGGAAATGGATCCTTAAGTCAATGCTACAAGAAAAAAATGTTATATAAAGATAGGTCCTAAACCCGTTTGTTTCCCTTTTACAACTAAAAATTGGATTTTTAAATTTGATATGTATTTTATACGATTTTCGATCTCTAGATCAGAAATTATTGAAGATGTTTTGTTAAAACATATACAGCTAGTTAGAGGACAAAATTCTGAAGACATCATTGGTTTTATGTGCCAAAATGTTAGCTGTGATACGATAATATCATTTCGTAGTTTAAAATGTATAAAAACATTGAGTGCTTCTAAATATTGTTAATATTTAACATTCTTCCACGTGAGAACTAGCCAATCATTTGGCTGCAGTTTTACCAAAAGTTGTAAAATTTTATACAGATAATACTGTATAGCCTAAACCTTTTCAGTTTTATAAGCAATGTTTACATGACAGCAAAAAATACCTTAAGGTAACATAAATTACAAAGGAAAGTTTAAGGGCTCTACGTTTAAATTTTTTAAATTATACATTAACAATAATTAATGGCACCTTGATACAATAAGTAAGTTATCAATAAAAAAGTATTTAAATTAATTTAGAAAGGTTTCGAAATGTCCCCCGTTGTGATCTCGGCAAGGTATGGCTCGCTTTAACAAGTAAGACTTTGCTGCTTTTCTGTGTTAGGATTTTCTTTGTTGAGGACCTCCGTTTTCATGTTTTCCCGCAGAAGTCCATCGACAACTTCCATAACGACAAACAGGACCTTACATTTTATATATGGGGCACTGACCTACTTACAGTTTCTACATAACACTTTACCAGAGCTTCGTCTATCCAGATCAGCCGAACTATGTGTAACCAACATTACGGAGCATCCATGACCTGCACAGGTCATGTAACTTGGTTCGCTTAATACAAACCCTTATGGTGGTAAAATTATTGCTCACCTTGGCCCAGTACATTGGCCACCAAGCTCACCGGACCTGCCTCCGATGGACTTCTTCCTGTGGGGACACACGAAAACGGAGGTTTACAAAACCAAAAAGGTCGACATATGTATGATTTAGTACATTTTGTAAGAAACCACTTTTTTAAACTTTTGAATGCACGCATTTCGAAACTGACTGTGCCAGTTTCGAATGTAACCAGCACAAAACCAATTTTCACGCCATGCTTGAATTGAACTATAACTAAACAGTACGTACAAAATTTAACTACGCCTCATAACGTGTTCTGGAGTTAGGATCGGTGTACATTTCACAGTGTTGTATCAGTCGTACCGTAATGGCTGCTTCAGTACTATTTTCCAATAAAAAATATTAAAAATAGTGTTGACGGAACAAGTAGATCGAGTTAATTACAACCAGCGTTGTACAGCATTGGGGCTTTCTGAACTGATAAACCGACTAATGCCGATAACAGCGTAAGCCCGTGCTGGGCTTGCTTGGGCTCTCGACCAAAGTAATTAGTTATAAAAACATCGGTCGTTGACCCCGATAAAGTCGCAGGGGTCATTTGTGTCCGAACATATTTATCACGAATATGTCACATTAAATATCGTATTATTTTAATGTTCAGCGTCGTTCAAGAATCATAATGAGTACATGGGCGATATTTTGAGGGGTCAAAAAACTTTGTGGCTTTTTTTAAAAGAATTCTTTCTTCATATGTTTTATGTAAGACAACCCGTATCTAATATAATATTGTAATACGTTAGCACAAACTTTCTTACAAGAATATTTGGGGGAAAATTTTCTTCTCTTGGATGTCTCTCTGTATGTCTGTGCAGACCGTTTTATAACACAAGCTGATACTGATAAAATTTGAAAAGTAAATTTGGTTTAAAAACGTGGATTTTGTCTAAATCGATTTTATTGATTGTATTAAATTTTGCTTAAAAAACAAAAACGTTCTGTTGTTGAAACAAAAATTAAATTATGTATCATGTTTTCTCTTCCTTTTTAATTTAATTACGATAATTTGTTCGAAAACACGACAAATTAGCATTGCTAGTTTTTAATAACATACTCTGAAACATATTATAGCCTATCACCTGTCCATTGAAATCAGCTGATCGTTACGAATTAATATAAAACAACTGATCTTTTACTATTACATATTTATCCAAATTAACGATTAATCTTTACATCGGTCAAACTTCGTAGTTTCCGTAGTTTAGTGGTTATCAGGTGCGCCTCACACGCGCAAGGTTCCCGGTTCGATCCCAAGTGGAAACAGAAAAGAAAATTTTAATTATAATTAATTTTATATGAGACTTCGCAAATAATTAATTTTATATGACGCACAAAATATACTGTTATGTATCACTATAAATTTGTGCACTCGAATCATGCAAAATGCAATATCACATCAAGCACTAAAACACGGTAAATGTTAAAATCCCAGTTATTTAAGGTTTAATAACGTGAATCTAATTCATATTATATTTCTGAAAGTTTGTGTGTTTGTTTGTTTGTTTGTTTGTTTGTTTGTTATTCAATCACGCTTTAACCACTTGACCAATTGAAATGAAATTTGGTACGAATATGGTTTAAGTATCAGAGATACATATAGGCCTATTCCCGTTTTACAAAACGTCATTATACTACTTACCCAGCCCAAAATAATTATCAGTTTTTAGTTTTGTGTCATGTGTTAATTGTAGTTATTTACTGGACATGTGATTTAGGTACCTGAGATGAACATAGATTCAATCCTATTTTAATAATCTTAATCTGTGTTTTATTTATTGCAAATTATTGTTTTTAATGTAACATTTTCAATATTTTAGTTGAAATTTTTTCAAAACTGACTTTAATTTGTTACTTTGTGTTCAATTTTCAATATTAAATGTAAAAAAATCCCTACACAGAGTGCCAATTGTAAGGTAGTATATATATTTGTGTAATTACATTACATGAAAAAATAGTAAATATGCAGTGTAGCATAACCTATATTTTTCGATATTTTTGTTACTAAAATGCTTTATTATGTGCCCAAGAGCAAGAATCCAAAATATGAAAGCACGAGAAGTACGATAAAATCTAAAATAAAAGTGACCAACATAACCTCAAAATTGGTACCCGGCGAAAATCAGTAACGTGTTGTAAATCGGTAAAACAATAAAAATACGACTAACACGGGTTTTGGGTGATAAGGCACCAATTTTTTAAAAGAATTCTGCATAACCAAACTGACACGGTTGTTAGGCCTAACAAGGTGATTCATGAAAAAACCTTTATATTTTTTTAAATAGCCTACTATATATCCTGACACGGTTGTTAGGCCTAAAACGGTGATGCGTAAAAACCTTTACATTTTTTTTAAGAATACTACATATCCTAACTGACATGGTTGTTAGGCCTAACACGGTGATGCGTAAAAAAACCTTTATATTTTTTTAAAGACTACTACATATCCCAACTGACACGGTTGTTGGGCCTATCATGGTGATGGTGAAAAAAACCTTTATTTTTTTTAGAATACTACATAACCTAATTGACACGGTTGTTAGGCCTAACACTGTGATGTGTGAAAAACCTTTATATTTTTTTAAAGAATACTACATATCCTAACTGACATGGTTGTTAGGCCTAACACGGTGATGCGTGAAAAAACCTGTATAATGTTTTAAAGAATACTACATAACATAACTGATACGGATGTTGAGCCTATCACGGTGATGTGTGAAAAACCCTTATATTTTTTTAAAGAATATTACATATCCTAACTGATACGATTGTTAGGCCTATCACGGTGATGTGTAAAAAAAACCTTTACTTTTTAAATAATATTATATAACCTAATTGACACGGCTGTTAGGCCTAACACGGTGATGCGTGAAAAACCTTTATATTTTTTTTAAAGAATACTAAATATCCTAATTGACACGGTTGTTGGGCCTATCACGGTAATGTGTGAAAAAAACCTTTATTTTTTTTAAATAGTACTGAAAACCTTAACTGACACGGTTGTTAGGTCTACCATGGTAATGCGTGAAAAATACTTCATAGTTTTTTAAAAGAATACTCCATGGTTGTTATGCCTAACACGGTGATCCATTAAAAAAACCTTTATTAATTTTTTTTAAATAGTACTTATAACCTAACTGACATGGTTGTTGGGCCTAATAAGGTGATGCATGAAAAAAACCGTTATATTTTTTTTAAAGAGTAACTTAACTAACACGGTTGTTAGGTCTAACACAGTGATGCGTGAAAAAACCTTTATATATTTTTGGGCCTAAGATGATGTGTGAAAAACTACATATCCTAACTGACACGGTTGTTAGGCCTAACACGGTGATGTGTGAAAAAAGCTTTATATTTTTTTAAAGAATACTAGGCTACATATCCTAACTGACACGGTGGTGCGTAAAAAAACCTTTATATTTTTTTAAAGAATACCACATATCCTAACTGACATGGTTGTTGGGCCTATTATGGCGATGTGTGAAAAAACCGTTATTTTTTTTAAAGAGTACTTCAACCTTAACTGACACGGTTGTTAAGTCTAACATGGTGATGCGTGAAAAAAACCGTTATTTTTTTTTAAAGAGTACTCCAAACCTTAACTGACACGTTTGTTAGGCCATGGTGATGCGTGAAAAATCTTTATATTTTTTTTAAAGAATACTGCATAAGTTAACTAACATGGTTGTTAAGCCTAACGCGGTGATGCATTAAAAAACACCTTTATTTATTTTTTAAAAAATAGTACTTCAGAACCTAACTGACACGGTTGTTGGGCCTAATACGGTGATGAAGGAAAAAAGCCTTAATTTTTTTTAAAGAGTACTCCATAACTTAACTAACATGGTGGTGCGTTAAAAAAACCTTTATTTTAAAAAAGAAATACACCATAACCTGACACGGTTGTTGGTCCTAACACGGTGATGCGTGATCTTTAATGTATATTACGATTGCGGGAAAAGCCGTGACGGGTAACAGGTAATCATATTATATTTCTGAAAGTTTGTTTTTGTTTATTTGTTTGTTATTCAATCACACTTTAACTACTGGACCAATTGAGATTAAATTTGGTATGAACACGGTTTAGGTACCTGAGATAAACACAATACCATTCCAGTTTAATTGAATAATAGTGATTTTTTAATAATACTGTATTTTATTAAAATATGACAGGATCCTGTTTTAGAGTATCGAGTAGCAAAAATGTATATTTCTTGGCCGGAAACCATATATAGTATAATATTGTAAATAGAAATATATTAAAATGAAATGATCTATTTTGATTTTGAAAATCGACTATAAATTTTATAGCCTACATTATAATTGCAGGCAAAGCCGCAACGGGTAACAGCTAGTAATTCATAAATATATAACATCACATCTGATGACTAAGCATTCAAAGATATAAGGAGTAATAGGATGAATTTAGCAACCGGTTATTCTTCGAAAAAACTACTTATGGTACGTTTTGGTAATTGTGAATGAAGGCTTCATTTTGTATTCTTATTTAATATAAATCCCTCAGAAAATACAATTTTTTTGTTGGTTATCATAGATATTATTTTTCAAGTCAACATCCCTTTTCTCAGCAACATGCTATTCGTACAAGCATAAATGAGGTACCTTTAGAAAAATTTTGTAACCGGCTTTTGACATAGCAAAACGATTTTGCGTTAAAACTTACTGTTTGTGGAAAATGTTAACATAAAAGACATATTTAACTGTCATAGGCAAAACGGCATCATGGATGCGCATTACAAATCAGACAATATTTTGTTTATTTTACGACGCCAACTTATTAATCACAAATAGATAATGTCATTACAAATGCCAATTTTTTGCATAACGTGTTTAAAACAATTTCAATGTTTACTTAAAAGTCATTAAACTTATATGTTATGTGGCCCTACTGACAGTGTAATTTAATAATAAATTACACCGACATATTGTTAGTCGATTTATTATTCAACAAATAGGCTAGGCAAATAGTTTGTAAGAAACAAAACTTTTTTCAATATTTTTATATTTTTAATAACCCTCAAACATATATTCATATTGTGTATGTAATGATAATATAATTCCAGACAATATAATATGTATGAAAGAAGTATTTCCCCAGGCAAAATTGCTAGCAAAGACATTAAACGTCATACTGTCTTCTCTAATCCGTGCGTGAAAAGAACGGTGATCGGATCTTTAAGAACGGTTCTTCAAATCGTATGTTTTAAAAAGAACAGGTCATTGAAAAGAACGACTTTGTCATCTATAGCTGTTCGACTTGATATTTTATACGTAACTTCATGTTCATCGCATGAATCGAATCCAAGTCATGTCCACGTTAGTATTATTCCCAGAATGCTAAGCAGCGAGTGCAATTTAACGCTACCCATTGGATCAGTCCGGCAACGCTCCGGCGACCTGTCAAGCTGCTGACACAACCATTCCTTCCCTTTCCTTCATGCGTTACATAGTAGACGTTCTGACATTTTAAAAAAATAGGACGTGTAGCAAAGGTCTTCTCATACGTGTGTGTGTCCGATTGATTCAAATTTGGCACACAAATCAATTTCTGTAATATCTAAAAACGTTCTTTAATCAGGAAAATTCGTTCATCAGTTTCAAAATGACGGTCAGATCTTTAAAAATTCGTAACTTTTTTTGTCGCAAATATTTTCGAAAATCTGATTTCACCGTAGTAGTTAGAGTCAAAAACTGGAATTTGAAGAAATTCAAGTTGGCAGCGGTCAGGGTTTAAAATTTGAAAGTAAAGTACAGATGATTATGATAGTGAAATCAGAGTTTCAAAAAGAGGTAGAAAATTCGCTTCATCACTTGAGCGAGACAGCTGCGTGCGGCGCTTGTTATTTTTACAGTAGCAGAAGTATTCCTTAGTGGAATGTAGCGCACCTTTAACCGAGAGAAAAATAATACTGGGGGCGGGAAGTTTTATTCTGTTTTACATTTTACACAATGAAGTTGTTTAACTTGACAAACTTCGGTAATACTAAATATTCACAGCAAGCCGGATTGAATTTAAATTCAAATTCTGTGCAAATTGAAAGCTTTCCGTGGTCTTGGCCATTGTTCGCTGCGCGCTTCCGTCAGAACGGGAAGAAGCCTGGGTCGCGTTTATACTGACTTTAGCGGCAATATTGTTAGAGCCTAAGCCTTCTTCCTGACGCTTTGTCTTGCTTTGTTCATACTGCTAACGAGGTGGCACTTACACGAGCCAATCCGAATCCAGTTTAAGAATATGATTATAAATATAAAAGTTTGTTATTGGCGAATTTTAATTTCAATATGAGGGAGCCGTTATCATGGTAATAACCAGACCAGAGATCTTTACGTAAGGGTCGATCCTGACTACAAGATGACCATTTGATTGGTCACTAAAAATTATACATATACGGTGTGTATACTGTAAACTTAATCAAAATCGATTTTGGTAATATGCCTATCTAGGAAAAATTCGTTAGGCAGATAAATCCACAGTTTCAAAATGGCGGAAATTTCGTATGTTAAACATTTCGTAACTTCTCTTATCTTACACTTTTATGAAAATATGATTTCTTCTTCGTACTCAACGTTAATATCTGCATTAATTAGCATTCTTAATTTATTAAGATAATAAACGGCTGTTTATTTTTTCGTATTTTCAGTGTAATTTAAATTTAAAATGCTATTTTAACGCTGATTATGATAGCGAAATCTGATTTTTTTTCACAGAAATATTGTTAGGAATTAACTTCCGTCACGTCAGTTGTTTGCTACGTTTATTAGAATTTAAGGGATCCGGTAATTGACGTGCCTAAGGCAACGGCCAGTCTGCTACGTTTCTGAACTGTGAACATATCTGTGCGAACATAACTGTGCACAACATATCCCATGGTTGTGGAATCGAGACGCAGTTACTGCCGTTTCTTTACCTTTACCGCTGTTGCTGATCCCTCGTCCTCAGTGTTTAAGTGGCATAAAGTATGAGCGTTTAAAAAAAAATCAAAAAATCAAATTAAATAATTTTAAAATTATTATTTAAAAGTTAGCTGTTCCGGAATTCAAACAAGTCAAGATTTATGATAACCCTGACGGTTTTTCGCCGGAAAAAAAAGACTCAATTCAGTGTTTCATATATCAAAGAATTGGGTGTATAAAAGAAATACCATAGCAATTACATTTTGAGAATAAATCGGAAATAATTTAAGACGCTCAGACGGTGTGTGTGTGTGTGTGTGTGTGTGTGTATATATATATATATGATGTATATACGAGGTGTGTTTCTCGTATACATAAAAACGTCTCTCTCTCTCTCTCTCTCACACACACACACACACACACACACACACACACACACACCTACCTACATTTAAATAAAATCGTAAAGTTTCGTATGTTTCATTTTTTAAATACCCATAAAAAGTAATTCTAATATAAAGAGTATAATATTATAACAAATTTTTAATATTCATAAGTATAAGTACAAGTATAATAAGTATTAATAAAAATATAAACACTTATACTCATAATAATAAGTATACAAGTTTTAATAAGTATTAAGTATAAGTGTATTACAATAAGAGTGTAGCCTAATTATAATATAAAGAGGCCTATTATAATGTAAAGAGTATTTGTAGTCGGTAGCATTGTGCACCAGTGTATTCAGTGTATTTGTGTAGATATTCACGAGGTACAAATAAATAACCCAATTTCCTTTTTCTCTTGTATTTTGTCCTTCCTTTCGTTTCAGTATTCATTCACCGTCTGGTTTCACTCCCTTTTCTTTCTAAGAATACTTTGTTGTCAGTTCTATTTGATCTATCTTCGGGCCAAACGTTCATACAACTTTATTTTCGAACACTCGAGCACCGTCTTATTCCATCCCGTTTGTATCACGTCTTTCTTATTCTTCTGTAAGACGATCTGCGTGTGTATATTTTTCGATACTGTATTTGCGAATACAATAAAACCAATAATCGTTTGTGTAACAGAATAATTTATTTCTTTACGTTACATAACATGATGTTGTTATTACGCAAAATTGTTATTCTGGAATAACAGATTTGCAAAAATACAGTGCTCGGACACAATGGAGGCCCGTCTTGTATTGCGGAAAGTTAATGCATACTTATTAAAATTTAAGTAAACATGCACACTTTGCAGTCAAAGTGTTATTAGCACAGAAATAGTTCCAACTGTTACTGAGGCCTATTGCCAAGTGCAGTTTGCAATATCGAGTCAACGTTAGACTATATAGTCACTTTTCATTCCACCCGCGAGTTCACGAGAGCCAAATTTGTTTTTTTTTAAATTTTATTTTGGTATTTATGCAGTGTAGGTTGTTTTTTTTCAGATAGTAATTTTTGAATTTTTGTTTTGTTTTTTATTATACCTTATTTTCTAATTAACACATATTCATCTGCGGAAAATTTTTTTAAGATTACTTACGATTTTAGGCCGGTTTTTACGGAACCATACTGTGGTGTCATTGTTGTTTACATTGCATTGCTATCATGCGCATTACGCATTCTGACAGCCATTACTAAATGTTAAGGTTTATTCTCTTTTTTCGTTAGTTCGTTCTCGTAATGAAAACATTGTTAAAATGGCATCCTTTATTTGTGAACTTCGCTATTTGCCTCTTTTTGTGTTAGGTTTACCACCCAACAACCGTGTCAGTTAGGTTTGAGTACTTTAAAAAAAATAATAAAGGTTTTTTTATCGCTTTATTGATCAAAAACACGTTGCCTGTTTTCGCGCGGTAGCAATTTTGTGGCTATGAGGGTAACTTTTATTGTCTATTTTTATCGCTTTATCGCGCTTTTATATTTTATATTATTGCTTTTGGACATGTAATAAAGCCTTTTAGCGAACAAACTATAGAAAAATCGAAAATAACTTCACTGCGTGTTTATTACCTTTATTTTGTTTATCAAATACGGAAATTTTTAAAACACTTTTAAAATTTAAATACGTGCTGTGGGTAGGTACAGTGGAACTTGGTTATAACGACCTTGGGTGTAGAGGTGAGACTGTGAATGCTACTGAGAACACTGTTCTTGACACTGAGAAGTGAGCAGTTGTGATTGCTCTTCAGTAGAAGTGAGACTGTGAATGTTATCACTGCTACTGAGAACACTGTTCTTGGTACTGAGCAGTGAGCAGTTGCGATTGTTCTTAAATAGAGGTGAGAATGTGAATGTTATCACTGCTACTGAGAACACTGTTCTTGGCACTGAGCAGTGAGCAGTTGCGATTGCTCTTAAATAGAGGTGAGACTGTGAATGCTATCACTGCTATTGAGAACACTGTTCTTGGCACTGAGCAGTAAGCAGTTGTGATTGCTCTTCAATAGAAGTGAGACTGAGCAGCTGAGAACACTGTTCTTGGCACTGAGCAGCGATTTGCTCTTAAATAGAGGTGAGACTGTGAATGCTATCACTGCTATTGAGAACACTGTTCTTGGCACTGAGCAGTGAGCAGTTGTGATTGCTCTTCAATAGAAGTGAGACTGTGAATGCTATCACTGCTATTGAGAACACTGTTCTTGGCACTGAGCAGTAAGCAGTTGCGATTGCTCTTAAATAGAGGTGAGAATGTGAATGTTATCACTGCTACTGAGAACACTGTTCTTGGCACTGAGCAGTGAGCAGTTGCGATTGCTCTTAAATAGAGGTGAGACTGTGAATGCTATCACTGCTACTGAGAACACTGTTCTTCGCACTGAGCAGTGCGCAATTGTGGTAGCTCTTCTACTAACCAACTCTCCTCGGCGTTGTCTGCTCGTTGTTGTACAAAGAATTTACGCGCACAAAGAAATAATAAAAGAATACTGAACGTTACGTGAAATAAAAGTTAGTCTATTATTGATGTTCATTAATTAATAACATATTGTTTATTTTACTATAACTAATAATTAAGGCCTAGTTGTTTTATTTTATTTTAATTAAATAGATGGAAAACGCATTTATTCTTTTATTAATTGATAATAAATCCAGGTGCTTAACTAATGATTAAAAAAACATACGAATTATTATTTATATTTGTTATTTAGTTGATTCGAATGTTTGTATTATACTTATTAAATGTTTGTGTGTGTGTGTGTGTGTGTGTGTGTGTGTGTGTGTGTATGTATGTAAGTTATATAGACAATTATTGTAAACTTTGCTAGATTTAGTGTTGGACTTAGCTAGAGGTTCTTGAGGTTTGAAGGTGGGCCTAAGACTGTCGTTTTGGAAACATCACGCAAGATTACACATCAAATAAAAACACATATCTTTAAAATATTTTTGCAAGAAATTCTAGCTTATGAAAATGTTGATGTCGTTATGATAAACGATGAGTTCAATGACTCGTCTGCCTTTTTCCACCGCCTCGCAGGGCCATTGATTGATGCTGGATCTCTCCTACCTGAGTCCATGATAAACCTTGAGGTGTGGAGTGCTCCAGGTGAGAATGTAGTCAGATTCATGGAGAGCCATTATGTGACTGATTATGGAATCGCAGGACCTCCAACAAGGTTTGGTTGGTTCATACCTACAGCTTTATCGAAGAAAAAACCAGGTATGGATCACTGGCGGTTCTTTACTTCACCAAAAACAGCTCAATATTTCAACTTACATGAATCTCACATGGCTGAAGTCATGAAATATACTTTCAACTCTAAAACAATGAGATACTATTGTAATGAAAAATTCTGTGTTGACGGAGTGTACACACCTGAACAATGTAAAACAAATTTTTGTGCAACATTGCTGTCTGGATATTATGACACTACTGGATTTGTAAAAGACCATATAGACAACTTAAAACTGTACGTCCAAGTGGTGTGGGTTGGACCTCATCTACCACAACTTGTTTCGAATTTAACTGAGAACCTTATTAACAACAATGGATCTTCATTAGTTTTTCTCAGTTAGACTCCAAGCATCATGTCAATTCCAGGAGATGGGAACCATGCTATTGTTTCATTCCCTCCTTGTGAAACTTTCGACAAGACTTTAAGAACCTGCAAATACGATTTACAGAGATTGGTAAAGCTAGCTTGGTCAAAATTACCAACCAAATATGAATCAGGATATAACTGTAATTCCTAGAGTAAAATATATGTTAATGTCTAAATCTAAATTAGGTAAGGTTAAACTCTTAGGTTTAAACAGTAATTGTAAGAACAAAATTCATTCAAAATCTCTATGCTCATTGGAACAAATAACTAATC
Source organism: Callitettix versicolor (assembly GCA_022606455.1). Lineage (NCBI taxonomy): Eukaryota > Metazoa > Arthropoda > Insecta > Hemiptera > Cercopidae > Callitettix > Callitettix versicolor. The sequence goes on along the minus strand of CM040186.1, from coordinate 64,151,193 downwards.
ATAATCTTGATTGTGAAACATCTATAATACAATCCGGCAAGACGGACAGCTACAAATATTCTGCATTGGAGATTCCTGAAAATTTAATATGGATTTCTGAAATGAACCAATATTTGGCAATTTTACCTCAAAAGGAAACTACAGCAACTACACTTCGAGGGATCTACTTAATCAGTCCCAACAATGATTCAATTCTTTATCAAGATAAACAATTGTATCATTTAATTTAGACGCTATATCAAAAATTCATCAACATTCAGTTATTACAACAAAAATCAGCATTTGGACCATCATCATATTCGGAAGTCTTCTCCTGGTGATTATTTATATTGTGTTTAAAAGATTTTCGGAAAGGACCAACGTCAACCCAGCACTCAACCACCCCGGAAGTTTTGTTTAGGGATGGAGGAGTTATATAGACAATTATTGTAAACTTTGCTAGATTTAGTGTTGGACTTAGCTATATTTAATATTAAAGTCTTATTTTAATTATTAAAAAAGTTGTTTTTTTAAAAAGCGACATCCTCGAAACCATACCATAACTTGTATGTATGTGTGTGTATATATATATATATATATATATATATATATATATATATATAACGCAATAATAATAATAATATAATATTGCCTGTTTTTATTTTACTAATTTGATAATATACCTCTATTTTAATTTTTGTTAATGTCTGTACCATAACATACTTGAACAGCTTTGTTGTGGAGTAAAAATTAACAAACTTATGAACCTTCAAAGTAGCTAGTAATAGAGAAACGGCGTGAAAATCGTGTCTTCCTGTAAATTACTTGAAAATAGTTACACTTGACGTTTGAAAATACATTAACGAAATTAACATAGGTTAACAGACAAAAGAACAAATTTTAATTTGATGTATCTGAAATTTCTGTAAAATAACTGATTGGAACGTTATAACGTTCTGAACTTAGGTGTTTTTTTCGTGGTCCAGACTATTCGTTTACTAAAAATTCTGCAATTTCTTTCTGGCACAGTTGAGTTGTTGTGACTCAAAAAGTTGCAGGTGACTCGGTGGTCGATGTGACTAAAGCACCGGTCAGTCTGCTGCGTCTCTGAACTGCGCACCTTAACGTTTTTAGTTTTAGCCGCAGTTACTCCCGTTGCTTTCCCTTACCGTTAACGCTGATCTCTCGTCCTAATTAGTCTAAATGGCATAAAGTATTGACGTTAAACAAAAATAAATTTAAAAAAGTAGTTACAAAGGCAGTGCGGTTTTGGCATTTCGGCGGCTAGTTGTAAAACTTTTTCCAGTTGCACAACCGATCGCTTACGGCTACGTATGATTCATTGCCCCACTGCACTGTCGTCAACCAGTTGAACAGTCAGTGGGGGCAAGGTTTAGTGTCGCACCTAAAGTGTAGGCGCGTTTGGTATTTTACAGTACAATTAGCTCATTGGCCTACCAATAAGTGCTAGTTGACTTTTGGAACACCCTGAGTGTCTGGTCTCTTGTTCGCAGTGTCGATTTCTTTTCTTAATACAAACGTTACGAAGGCATTATTCTCGCTACGTAGGTCTAATTAATGTTTCCTACATTTTGAACGCCTCAAGTCTGTTAGGGAAGGGACAGAGGGAATGTTTAACGGTTCGGCGGAAGCATTTCCGGCGTGTGTTCAAGAACGGAAGCGCATCTGGCGAAAAGTTTGACTCGTAAAAAAAATGTAAATACATTATTTTCCCGTGAGAGGGCTCAATAGGTGTAATGTCGTATTATTAATTTCAGTCTTTAAACCTAATCTTTTTCCTGTAAATTATTCCACAAGCAAATTTGATTCACAATGTTTAGTATTTAAAAAAATATTATACTACTCCATATTAATACCCATTTAATATTTGGGCTCTAGCTGAAAACAATATGAACCAAAAATTGCAGAAACTTAAAGACTGGTTTACAGGTAACAAATTAACTTTGAATGTAAATAGAACGGAACACACGACATTAGGTTGTTACGCTGATAGTGTCCCACTTTGTACAAGAATAACAGTGATTTAAAATGTGATATTCATATACAATATGTAATAAAAGACCTAGATACTTCTTCTACTTAGCATATAATTTGCGTGACCTACCTACTAAAGTTTTAGAAACTATCTATTATGCATATGTGTACAGTCTTATTAACTATGGTCTAATTATTTTGGGTGGTACGTATATATTGGAACTTAAACAGCTTGTAAATCAACAAAATAAATTTATTAAGTTGTTAAATAACAGTAATATTCCAACTGTCGGTGAGCTGTATGCAGCCAAGTGTGTTATGTTCCACTATAAATACTTAAGTGCTACTTTTTGTGACTACCAGCAGATCAAGAAATAAGGACATTGCATATCATAAACATAAAAAACCAAATATGAAAAAAATTGTATATACGCTGCAATAAAATATTTTAATTTATTACCGAATGATATAAAAGATCTGAAAGTGTCTGACAAGACAAAAACGAAAATAATTTTGAAATACTTCAAGTATAATCTATAAGCAAACACATAAACACATTTAAGTTGTGAACCAGGCGTAGGCCTATACAAATCGTTTGTTTTCTTTTTTCTTAATTTTTAGTGCTATGACTCTTGAGCAAAGAGAGGCACTTCCTCTCTCTTCAGGATATATGTAATTCCTTATGGAGAAATATGTATATATAAAGCTAATAAATAAGTAAATAAATATACTAATAGAACGTTGACAAAGTAATATGTTCTCTAACGTTTACGTCCTCTATAAATATATGCATGATCCTCATTACAGGTAATGAACTAATAAAATATTTGTAGTGCTTCAACAATTTTCTAATCCATTTTTAAGATTTCCTGTTAGGACCGTTACTTATAGTTTCCGAACCGCGTTACAATTTAGCTTTTAAATTGTTAAAAATCTTTAGACCTGATTTTGTTAATTTGTTCGTTTGTTTTTTTTTTATTATTTGTTACGCTGTTTTGGCCAAACTCATTGACCGATTTAGTACGAAGGTAACTTGTATTTAGCTCGAACGGTATGTGTGTACGACTTTTTCAAGATGGCAGCCTCTGATTTATCGATAACGAGCTTTATTCATGAGAATAAAATTTATTTTATGGATGGAATTTTATTTTACTTTTCTGGTTGATTTGTTAAACATTTATTTTTTCAATTAACATATATTTTGTAAGTTTTTTTGTCTAATATAACCCCCCCCCAAATGTCATGCTCGGGCCCCATCGGCTCCTGGACCCAGGTGTACCACATGCATGGGTAAGGCTAAGTTACACTGGAAGGACTCCGTTTAATACACCATTAGGTCGGTGTCATTCACTCCATTAGCACGGGTCTCTTTATACTTTGAGTCAGCCAAGCTATGTAGAGTAGTGAATATGTGTCTTGAGTAGATGAGTGAGGGCAGTATGAGCTAGAGGTACGTTATGATCGCTAAGCCCATCAGCTGTTCACTACAGGTGCCGCCGTCGGATGGTCGAACCGTTATAGAAATATGCTAAAAAACAAAATAGCGGCTAGTTGGAAAATAAGATGTTTTCGAACAAATGTTCATATAAACATATTTATTTGTTATGAACTAGAGAACCATGTCCTTAATTTTATGAAGGAATTTGTACAGATACACATGAGATTCTTTTTACACGGTTTCACAAACATTCTTGGAGTCAGTGATTTCATTGGAAACCTAGCCTTTATGTCACTATCTATAAAAGTGTAGGCACTGTTTTAGCACGGGTTCGATTTTTACTAAACTAACTGCCCTGCATGTTGGAGCTAGTTACGGCTTAGTTTATTACTTTCAGTTATGCAATAAAATATGCAAATACTGAAGCAGTAATGATTGAAAGTCTGCGCAGTGTTGCCACTTCTAATCTACTCGCCCTGTAAACACAACAGCCAGCTGATGCAACGTGTCATACCCTGCAGGGAGGTGCAAACTAGCTGCACCTATTGAGAGGATTTAGACGTCCCTCGCAGTAGCCGACTCTAAGACACACTTTCACTTACAATACTACACGTACGACTTTAACATTTTACACTCTCACTTGCATTTAGGGTGGCGATAATAGCCCCAATGTGCTTTCGCCTTAAAATAAAGAAAAAAACACAATTTGTCACACACACACACACACACACACACACACACACACACACACACACACACACACACACACACACGAGGTGTGTTCAGAAAGTAACGAGAATTTTAATTTTTTGAACAAAATATTTATTTATTCTTCTACAATGATGTTGTCGGCTTCAAAATAGTCCCCATTGGAGGTTATGCACTTATGCCAGCGCTTCTTCCAATCCTCGAAACAGTTCTCAAACTCGATCTTTGAGATAGCCTTTAGTTCATTCAGCGATGGGCTTTTAATGTCATCTACGGCTGTAAAACGACAGCCCTTTAAGGTTCTCTTTATTTTTGGAAATAGGAAAAAGTCACACGGAGCCATGTCTGGTGAATGTGGAGGCTGGAGCATCGTTACAGTACTGTTTTTGGCCAAAAATTCACGAACAAGCAATGAAGTGAGAGCTGGCGCATTATCGTGGTGCAAAAGCCATGTTTTTTCCACAGATCCGGGCGTTTTTTTCGGATTGCTTCACGCAAACGGCGTTGAACTTGTAGGTAGTACTCCTTATTGACCGTTTCACCTGATGGCAGGAATTCATGATGCACTATGCCATTAATATCGAAGAACACAGTGAGCATAACCTTCACGTTCGACCGAACTTGTCGAGCCTTTTTCGGTCTTGGCGAGCCAGAATGCCTCCACTGGGATGATTGAGCCTTAGTTTCGACGTCATATCCATAAACCCATGTTTCGTCACCTGTTATAATAAGTTTCAGTAATTCTGCATCGTCGTTGATTTCATTTAGTGACTCCTGAGCAACTTCCATTCGCCGCTGTTTTTGTTCAAAATTCAACAATTTTTGAACGAATTTTACTGCCACGCATTTCATACACAAAACATTGGAAACAATGTCACGACATGATCCAATCGATGTGCCAACATCATCAGCGACCTCTCTAATTGTGATTCGGCGATTGTTCATAACCATTTCTTTCACTTTTTTCTCGTTTTCTTAGGTTGTTGATGTGCTGGGGCGTCCAGGGCGTTCGTCATCTTCAACGTCTTCACGGCCTTCGTGGAAACGCTTATACCACTCGTAAACTCTTGCTTTACTCATAGCAGACTCACCATAGGCTGCTCTATGTGAAGTTAATATTTCACAAACTTTGTTACACTTTATTCCTTTTTTTACGCAAAATTTGATACACATTCTTTGATCCATTTCTTTTAAAAACGAAAATCGCCGAGCTGTTAAAAACACGTCTAACCTTAGTGCCTGTCACAAAGTCAACAGTGAAACAGCTGAAAGTTTTATCATACTTCAAGGGCATGTATACCAACATATTAAAAAAAATGTTTGACAATCGAACTCTCCAAGCCCGCGAAATTAAAAAATTCTCGTTACTTTCTGAACACCTCGTATATCTTTCTGCAGTAGTCTATATTGACATATGCAACTTTTGCCCATTCCCAAAAATTGTGGTTGTTTAGAGGCACCTTAAAAATCTTCTTTTGAGTGATGCGTTATTTGTATGCGTTTTGGCAAAATTAATAAATATCTCATATTAGAAGTTTTTTTTCGAATTACTATTCGAAAATGAGCTACTGGATGGCTATAGTGGCCTTTGTGGCAAATTTCCATTAGGAAATGAGCTAGATGATGGATTCAATGACTTTTTTGGTAAATTTTCGTTAGAAAATGCGCTATTGGAAGGTTATAATGGCTTTTTTGGGGAATTTCTGTTTGAAAATAAGCTAGTGATTGGCTGTAATCCCTTTTGGGCTAATTTCGTCTAGAAAATAAGCTATTGAATGACTATAATGGATTTTTTGTCGAATTTCTATTAGAAAATTAGTCATCAGGCTATAATAATAGCTTTTTGGCCAATTTACATTACGAAATGAAATATTAGATGGCTATAATGGCTTTTTTGGTCAATTTTCATTTTGGAAAATCAGCTAATGAACGGATATAAGACCCAGAATCGGAACCTTAAAGTGTGTGTGTGTGTGTGTATGTGTGTGTGCGCGCGCACATACGCCTTTTTTCTTGACATTGGTTTTCCACGACATTGGCTTCAGTTTAAATCTAACGCTATGCTCTATTGTGTTAAAATTAGTTCCGATTGCTTCGCACAGAATGCTCTGTAAATCACGTTCACAATGTTTAAATGCTGCGCCCACTAGTAAAAAGGATATCCGAGGACCCAGACTGAACCCACCGGACTTTGGGTGGATACGTAGAAGTGAATACAGCAAATTTTGTGTTGCAGTAAAATCGAATTGAGAGTAACGCAAGAAAAAAGTTGACAAACAATGGGCCAAATACAAGTCATCACCTCATTTAAAGTAGATCCTGGATACCGGTGTAAACAGTATTAACAAGTATTCACTTCGAAGGCGTGTAGTCTCTAAGCACCATTTGAAATTTTCGAAGCACGTTGACATTAATTTCTCGTCGGTGAGTGTTTATTTTTGTATTTTCAGTGTAAGGTGGAAGTTTAAAATGCTTAGGATATTCAAATTTTAATCGTGATTATAATGGTGTGTAAAAAAAATTTAAGAGAAAGACAAATATTTTCTTTTTAAAGTAAAAACTTCTGTAGGTAAATTTTGCACTTTTTAGGTGGGTAAAAAGCATTGAGCTCGCGTCACGCTAAATCTGTATACGATGAGTCATATCAATTCAATACAGCTGCGAGCTGCGGGAAGCCTAGAGTGCAGTACACGTGTAATATTTGTATTAGTGTATATGTAAACTATGAAAGTATAAACAGCAGACAACTCATGCTTTACGCAGCGCTATACGGCTATACATATACATGTGCGGGTTAATAGTATCAAAACACGTTGATGGAAATACGCGCAACGCGTTATAATATGCGCAGATCTTCATTATATTATTATGCCAAAGTTGTATTAGTTTGTTCTGCGATTGCGCAGCCCATCATGTGTTTTTATAATTAAATAAATATGAAAATGTGTTAAAAAGAATGTGTATAAATAAAAAAAGATTACTTACTAATTAATGTTGAGAGGTTACTTAGTAATTGATGTGTATAAATAAAAAATATTACTTGATAATTGATGTTATACTTACAGGACCTATTTCTTACATTGAATTTGACGTAAATTTGTTTTCAAATATAAATCAGTACATATCAATTAATGCATTTAAATATTGCAATGTATATATTTATATTAATTGTACTATAAATACAGTTACATTGTTTTTATTTGTACTGGGCTTTTGCAGCCTATCATGTGTTTTTATAAATAAACTAGCTGTTACCCGTTGCGGCTTTGCCTGCAATTATAATGTAGGCAATAAAATTTATAGTCGACTTTCAAAATCAGAATAGGTTCATTTCATTTTAATATATTTCTATATACAATATTATACGATTTATGGTTTTCGGCCAAGACATATAAATATTTGCTACTCGATACTCTAAAACAGGGTCCTGTCATATTTTAATGAAATACAGTATTATTAAAAAGTCACTATTATACGATTAAACTGGAATAGTATTGTGTTTATCTCAGGTACCTAAACCGTGTTCACACCAAATTCAATCTCAATTGGTCCAGTAGTTAATTGGTTCAAAGTGTGATTGAATAACAAACAAATGAACAAAAAAAAACTTTCAGAAGTATAATATGATTAACTGTTACCCATCACGGCTTTGCCCGCAATCATAATATACATTAAACATCACGCATCACCGTGTTAGGACCAACTACCGTGTCAGTTAGGTTATGGTGTTTTTTTTTTAAATAAAAGTTTTTTAACGCATCACCGTGTTAGGCCTAACAACCGAGTTAGGATACGTAGTATTCTTTAGAAAAATTTAAAGGTTTTTTCACATATCACCGTGTTAGGCCTAAAGAATATAAAGGTTTTTTCACGCATCACCGTGATAGGCCCAGCAACCGTGTCAGGATATGTAGTATTCTTTAAAAAAATATAAAGGTTTTTTCACGCATCACCATGTTAGGCCTAACAACCGTGTTAGTTAAGTTATGGAGTACTTTTTAAAAAAAAATAAGGTTTTTTCCTGAATCATCGTATTAGGTCCAACTGTGTCAGTTAGGCTATGGAACACTCTTTTTAAAAAAATAAATAAAGGTTTTTTTAATGCATCACCGTATTAGGCCTAACAACCATGTTAGTTAGCATATGGAGTATTCTTTAAAAAAATATAAAGATTTTTCACGCATCACCATGTTAGGCCTAACAACCGTGTCAGTTAAAGTTTGGAGTACTCTTTAAAAAAAAATAAAGTTTTTTTTCACACATTACAATGATAGGTCCAACAACCATGTCAGTTAGGATATGTAGTATTCTTTTAAAAAATGGGTTTCTTATCACCCAAAACCCGTGTTAGACGTATTTTTATTGTTTTACCGATATCGATTTTCGCCGTAGCAATTTTGAAGTTATGTTGGTCACTTTTATTTTCGATTTTTATCGTACTTCTCGTGCTTTCATATTTTGGATTCTTGCTTTTGGACACATAATAAAGCATTTTAGTAACAAAAATTTCGAAAAATCCAATATATGCTACACTGCTTATTTACCTTTTTTTCATATAATGTAATTACACAAATATGTATACTACCTTACAGTTAAAGTATCCTAATAAAATTGTATATGTTATATATTCTGCACTCTGCTTCGAAAACATTGAAAAGTCTTATATGAAAAATACCAGATTGTGATTATTAGATGAAAATGTAACATAAAAACAATAATTTTGCAATAAATAAAACACAGATTAAGATTTGTAAAATGAGATTAGATCTATGTCTATCTCAGGTGCCTAAATCTCATGTCCAGTAAACAGTAATTAAACCTAACTACAGTTAACACATGTCACAAAACTAAATACTAATAATTATTTTGGGCTGGGTAAGTAGTATAATGACGTTTTTTAAAACGGGAATAGGCCTATGTTTATTTCAGATACTTAAACCATATTCGTACCAAATTTCATCTCAATTGCTCCAGTGGTTAAAGCGTGATTGAATAACAAACAAACACACAAACTTTCAGAAATATAATATGAATTAGATTAGATTAGATAAAAAATATAAAAATGTAAAAAATAAATTAAAAAAGATGAATTTGTAATTAATGTACAAATTATCACTGTAGGACTTCTTTCTTATAATGAATTTTAAGTAAATATTCGAATCATGAATTAAAAGATAAATCAATATATATTAATTCCGTTTCATTTATTTCAGTTTTCACTTCTGTCGGCCAGTCCCGCGACTACTAATTTTTTTTTTTTTTTTTTTTTTGCTTCTATAATGTCAGCAAAACAGCTGCAGTCATGATTATTTAAATTAAACATTGTGTGAACAAATTTCGTTTCATACTTTTCACTGTTTATTTCGTAAAAACCGAACCAACGCTCTCATTGAGCACATCAAAGAGCCGCTCTGTCTGTCTGGCTGGCCGTCCCTTGGGGATCAATTATTACAGGTTGAATCAAATTTCGGTCTGTTTATTGCCACAAATGACGTGTTTACACACGCTCAGTAAACACACTCTGGTGAGAGTTTATTGAATTATTACGTACTGTTGAGGCTTGGGTATTTAAATTAACCCAGCGGGAGGGGATATTGGCGGAGCGATGAAAGTGTGCCATTTCGTGCCGCTGTATCCGTCTATTCCATAAGTACTATGGTTAAACACAAACCGTTTCTTCACAACGCTTCTTCTCCATTCAATACTACTGTCTGTTCGGGTAAATTTTTAAAATCAATTTTCGAGGAACTTTCTTGTCATTAATAGCACAATTCGGTATTTTTTTAATAACATTTTAATATTTATTCGTAATTAACTAGTTCATTACAATTTTTGTGTGGGAGAAATGTTGCAAAATGTTAGAAAACATATAGAACCACTTAAGTGCTTCTACCGATAAACCTCATTGTTTATCCGGGTGACCACTAAATGCGGAGCGGACTTCCGTTCGGGACTACGCAGTGCGGCCGTTGAAAGCATAACGGAGCTGAGCCGATAGCGGCGTCGCTAGACTTAGCTCTGCGTAGCTTCGACTCTGTTTAGTTCGTGAAGCTGACTCTTTCACCGCCACGCCTCCAAACTTGTTATTTTCGTTACCTAGGTTACCATTGCTTATATTACGGTTTTTAAACGTAGTAGTGCCTGGAATCCGTTATTGTAGGCCTAAACGTTAAGATTTAAAAGATAAAAACGCTTTCTTAACTGACTGAACTCCGCTTCCGGTTGTCGTTCATTCACTTTTTATTTATAATTAATTAGTTAATTACAATTTTTATGTGATAGAGATGTTCCAGAATTTTAGAAAACAGAACCATTTAAGTGGTTCTGCCGATAAACCTCATTCTTAGACCGGGCGACCACTAAATTCGGAGCGGTGTTGCGCTAAGCAGAGCAAAATACGCACTCAAAACCTAACCTATTGTTTTTAATGTAAATGCGGCTACTGAAAGCGTAACACAACTCATCGGAGTCAAGCGGCGTCGCTGAAATAAGCTCCACGGGGCTTCGACTCTGCCTTGTTCGGTTTGAAGCTGACTCCGCCGCCGCCATACTGACCACGCCTTCCAAGTTATTATTTTTCGTTACATAGGTTTAGGTTGCCTAGGTTACGGTTTTTAAACAGTACCAAATAGAGATCCATGGCCAGGTTCCGGTGCTCATTTCCATTCGGATCTAGGTCTTATCATAATTGATGCTCAAATAGTTCATTGTCCAGTGGAAATTTGATAATTAACAATAGTGTAACGTATTTTTTGTTATAGATTTAATCCAGTTAGATTAGGTATAGCGACTGCGACTAAAGCTAGGCTAGGCTTGGTAAGGCGAACCAGTGACTATGGGTTCATAGAAGTTTTCTATTTGCGGACTTTAAAGCAGTAGTATCTGTTTCCCTTAAACACCTTGTTTAGTATTTATGTCGTAATACAAACTGCAAAGTGCACAGTACAGTCAGAATTGACTATACTGGGGAGCCAGGTCTAGTGTAATATAATCTTACTGTACATTGCACTACTAGCTGAACAAATAAACACCAAATACAACTCCTTAAGAATGTTTGCACAAATTGTTTATTTATGTTTTAATTTGCTTGTTTCAGGTAAGTATCCTGGCAGCCGCTGTGTTCATAAAGTCAGTAAGTCAGAACTGTTACAATATTAATTAAGTTTTAGTTCTATGTTTATCAAGTTTTATTTCTCGCTTTACGAAACAATAAAGTAAGTTTGCTGACAGTAACAAATCGATTTTGAGATATTCATGGTCCCACATGAGTCTACGAAAGTCGTTTTTACATTCATACCTGTTTGTGGGCCCATCGCTGGGGACTAATAGTCTATTAAATAGGGATTTTTTTTTTAATTTGGCTTTCGAAAATCTGTAAAATTCCTCAGTATCGGTTCGTCAGTATTTGATGAAATTTTGATCACACATTAAGCTCTTAAGCTTCATTAAGTTCTTTAACTCCGTCGTTGTAGCAACTCTGTATATAAAGAAGGCAATGTTGGTATTGCAGAAATTTTACAGTTTGTACTTCTTTGTGCCAAGTGTGTTTAGAGAGTGATTTCACCGCCATAACTCTTTCTTTCCGTAACCCTCTGTTACTCTTTCCAATAGCACACCTGCATATATACGTTTGTGCTTCTGTGACTGTGGGAACAATTCCCTCTATATATATATATATATATATATATATATATATATATATATATATATATATATATATATATATATATAGGCCTATGTGTGTGTGTGTTTTTCAACTTTGTTGCTTATATAGCTCTCTCTCTCTCTCTCTCTCTCTCTCTCTCTCTCTATATATATATATATATATATATATATATATATATATATATATATATATATATTTGTTCTTATTAGTGTCAGGAGTGTTTAGAATGATTTCGCCACTCCATTTGAAGGGTTAGTCCTATGTGCTAGCATCTGCTGAACACTAGGATCAGTATGGGTTTGGAATCGTTTTTCATGCTTCATTGCTACTGCCTTGATCTCATCCAACAATTGTGTTCACTTTAATGTCTCTGTGAATATTTTTATTGTGTATGTAGCACTGCACATTTACTATTATCAGAATCCGCAAGGGGTGCGGATTAGTTGAACCTATTGAGAGGATTTAGATGTTCCTCGCGGTACCCGAGTCTAACACACACACTTAACGTGTCATATCCTGCAGAGAGGTGCAAACTAGCTGCACCTATTGAGAGGATTTAGACGTCCCTCGCAGTAGCCGACTCTAAGACACTTTCACTTACAATACTACACTTACGACTTTAACTTTTACACTCACACTTACATTTAGGGAGGCGATAATAGCCTCAATGTGCTTGTCGCCTTAAAATAATTTTTAAAAAACTATTATCAGAAGTATTTTGTTTCGAATATCTGAATTTTTTAAAATTACTTCTCTTGGAAAAACTGTGAAGGGAGGATGCGTCAGCAAAGGTAAAGGTATAAATAAACTTTCCCAGGGGTAACATTGGGAGTAGCGATGGCAAGACTAATGGGAACCGTACTTCTAATCTGGAGAGCTGACAGGAACTTTAAGATCCTAGAAAAAGGACAACTCAGGAAAAACGTGGCTATCATTACAGGTCAGTGTTTTCTGAGGGTGTACAAGAATAAACGGTGTGTAAATTATGCAGTAAAGAAGAGGAAACTGTAGCCACATGATTTATTATTGTTTGTTTTCCAAGACCTTCAGGACCTCCGTCAGAATGAACTAGTCAGTGGACTGCTAAAACCATTAAATAAACGTACTAGAATGACAACCCCTTTGAGACTGTTGTGAGCTCTCGCTGCTGGTGACATCTTGCGACAAAGTGTTCAGCTACAGTTAAGTAGACAATAGTACTGCCTATTTTCCTACACGACTCCACCCGCTATCCTTGCAGCGTTCGTAGCGGCAGATAGTCCAACTAGTTGGACTTTAGGCGTTAATATCGAGCACACATTTTACGTTGATGGCTGTACTTCTAATACTTTTTATATTCAAGCTAAAACTCATTGAGGACACCAGTCTACTGAACTAGAATCCAAGAGGATTAGTTACACAATAGGTCCTTTAGTTGCGGTACCAGTGGCTACTGAACCATTTAAACTAAAAAAAAAGTATTATATAATTAATATAATCTACGTCCAAAGGGAAACCTTTGAAGCGAAACATTTAATGTTAGCTTTGGCGAGAAGAGTGAACAGAAAAAAGTCCGCCGAACCGAAAAACGCAACGAAAATACGTAACGAAAGCGCAAACGAATTTCGTCTCTATTTGTCTCTCTTTCTTTTTCTTCCTCCTTTTCGATAACAGTACACGCGTATTCTTTGAAAACGTTGTGTTGCTTTGGTTTCGGTATTTTTTTCTTAGTTGAAGAACACGTGCACGTCGTAACCGTTTATTATACATTCGAAATTAATATAAACGTATGTAATAATTGTTGTTAATAGTTTTTAACGACATAACCTTAAACTTATTATAGCCTATCAGCTGTTCACTGAAATCAGCTGATCGTTACGAATTAATATACACCAACTGATCTTTTATTATTACTACAGTAAATAATATCTAAGCTAAATTCACGTATTTATTTATTCAAACAAAACAAGATATTTGTAAACGTATCTTCAAATTAATTATATATTCAGCAAAGATGAACAAAAGCTTCGCTGCTGTCGGTAACTCGCCGAGTTCTACACGTGTATTAATGAAAACTAACAGATGTCTCGAAACATCAAGATCGATTATTTCAAGCTCACAATACCCGGTATATAGGCAACTTCCTGTAATCGAAAATTAAAAAGTGCAAATTTGCTGATAGGCTAGGTATAAAGTAAATATAAATTTTTGTTGCTTATTTAAAAAAAAAACACCGCACAATATTTGATTGGGTGCAACGATATTGTATGCAACAATTTTAGTGCCCCCCCCCAGAATAAGTGCTGCAATAACAGCTGCGAGCACAGGCTCTGTAGCTATAACATACCGTATTTGCGGAAATTGAATCGTAACTGCTCGGGAGTTTTCGTGTTTTATTGCCCGAACCGAAGTTGTAAAATATCTCGTAAATAATTATGGTAACAAGACTTTCGAAGAATAATTATTGTATAATTTACGAGTGTACGTTTGGCATAGGACTTGGTGTCAGTCACAAAGTTGTTCAATTTTCAATTTGTGTTAATCTCTTGAAGCAGTATTACATTGTGCTAATGTTTAAACATTAACTTTAAACATAACTTTAAAGTTATTGTGTTTTCAGTTTACTTTCCCATTATACGAAGTAGTTTTTTCTTCGTGAAAACCATAGCATGCGTTTCTCAAGGTATATCTGTTTTCAGATCCTTTGTATCAAAATAATTGCGGCACGCAGCTGTCTCGCTGACGTGATGGAAAATTTCTAAAAGTATTTTTTTTATCTTACCCCGTTTTGAAAGTATTTATATCTAAAAATCTGTATATGTTAGCATTTCAGATTATTTTTTTAAATTTGAATTGGCCACCATTTTGAAACTGTTCCGAATCTCCAAAATGTCCACTCTATTACCAGAATCGAGTTTTGGGCCAAGTTTGAATCAAATCACACTGAAATTGCGAAGATGAGTGTGTCAACCCACGTACGCATATAATGTTTTGAATGACCTTAATCTAGAGATCAGGTTAGGAGCTTATTTCAAGTGCCCGGGTCTGGGACTTACCAAGATATGCCTCTTCTAAAGCTCATGTTCCAATTGAAATTCGCAGAAACGTAGTGTCTGTGTTTCCGTACGGACCTGTTGTTGGATACTAAGGCAATTTATTGTAATTTGTTGATTTTATTTAGTTTTATTTTCTTAACTTTTTTTTTAAAAAAAACTTCTCTGATAAAAAAACATTAACGTTTCGCTTCGTTCGCCATGTGCCTAAAATATCGTTATATTGGTTAACGTCCGTACTTTGTGCTAGTAAGACTAACGAGGATGAGGGATCGGCTTAACTGTAAAGGAAAAGCAACGGGAGTAACTGCGGCTAGAACTAACAAACTTAAGATGTGTAGTTCAGAGACGCAGCACACTGACCGGCGCTTTAGCAAATCATTCACCGAGTCGATCGTTATATTAGAAAATCCTACAAGAAAATAAAAAAAGAAGATAGTAACGTAAGTTATGTTTTGTTTTGAGTCAGTAAATATATTTTAGAGGATTTCATATTTTACCATTCTATTGAATTATGTAATATTCAGTCAGTAAAATTCAAAGCAGTATAGGCTAGTAAATTTATAAAAGCAAAATAAGTCTACTGTTCGAGAATAAATTGAAGAAAAGAACCTTTGATGCAATTTTACCTTTTTTTAAAGAATTGTGTCGATTTTTTCACTTTTTCTATCGCTTACGAACCGAATTCCTGATTTATACACGCGCGCGAGCACACAACACAACACAAACACACACACACACACACACACACACAATTCTGTATTAAAGACAGTTTTTCATACAAATACAGTATTGATAAATAGGTCTAAATTAGTCCGACTGTATCTCGTTTTCTGCCATGGGTCATTTGATATCTCCGAGACCTTTCAACTAATTTCCGCCGGATATTGAACCAAAATGTCACATGGCATCTGACATCGTTGCGCAGCCATTTTCTTTTTACTCTTATATTCGTCACATATCGTCAGCCTATTATAAGACGTACAGGTATAGTAGGTGATGTGTGACGTCACCGCAGGATGCAGCTTAGTGACCTTGGCAGCCAAGTCTGGTATTTCCTTTGTCCCCCTCTCCTGCCTTCTACTCGGAATCCTTTGTTAATTGAACCACTGCTCTTAACTTTCTTGTAGTATACAGTGTACTGTCTACAGGTGGTGCTTCTTCATTCTACGACAACCTGGTTGTTAGCGCTGCCTGGTGGTTTGATCAGACACTAATGTGGTGGTTGGGTTGGGTGACAAAATAAGAATTTATTGATGACCTTGGGTACTGTATAACTTTCTTTGATATAGTGCTGTTGCACATTACTGCCTATATGGAGACGCCATGCCGAGAGATATGAAATATTTTAAGACAATTGCAATTAATACTTTACAAAGTTACCATTATAGTTACTGACAAAGTAAGAGTTAATGTTAAGACTTTACCAGGTTTTGATTTAAGAATTCTTTTGCAGCGATTGTTACCTGTAATTTCAAGAATAGGCTACATAATCATATATTTGAATTTTTCAAATTTTTATTTTTATTTTATGTATAATAAAAAACAGCGATAGGGTACTGGAATCTAAAGCCAATAAATGTTCAGTCGTTGACTTATGCAGATGATATAGTTTTGATGGCTGATACAGAGGATAAATTGGGACACATCATAAACAATTGGAATGAGTGCTTTGAAAAGAAAAGTATGACAATTAATGTAAATAAAAGGAAAGTTATGTATGTTGGGAAAGACGAACTATTGATGAAAGGTGTAGAAGTTAAGGGTGTGAAATTGGAAAATGTGGATGAATATGTTTACTTGGGAACAATATTCACGAAGAATGGGAAAATTAACCAGGAAGTGCAAAACAGGGTCAAAAAAGCAAGTAATGCGTACCACCACATTAAAAACGCAATCATAGGCAAGAAGGAAATAAGCACAAACATCAAAATGGTAATATATAAAACAGTGTACCTACCTATGCTCACCTATGAATCTGAAAGCTGGCCAATTACATCCAGAACTGCAAGTAAAATAACAGCGGCAGAAATGAAATACCTAAGATGGGTGGTCGATAAAACTCGATTCGACAAAGAAAGAAATGTTAGGGTTAGCGAAAAATTAAGAATGGAACCATTAATAGAACAACTGGAAAAAAGCAATTGAAGTGGAACGGTCACGTCAATAGAATGGAGAGAGAGAGGGGGGAGGGAGAGAGAGAGAGAGAGAGAGAGAGAGAGAGAGAGAGGGAGGATTCAGAAAAATATTTTGGAAGCGAAACCGATTGGAAGGAGAAATAGATGAAGACCACGAGTGACGTGGATGGACACAATAAAGGATCTGGGAAGAATGAGAGGAAAGAATGACAGGGAAAAAAGACGTCTAACAACCGACAGACGAGTATGGAAGGCATTGTCAGAGGACCCGACGCCTATGGCATAAGGGAAGGAAGAAGAAGTATAATAAAAAAAGTTCGTTACCATCAAAATTGCTGCATTTTCAATTATAATGTTAAAAAGAATCATAATGTTTTTGTTTTACACTTTTTTTCCAACTTGGTTTCTCCTGACTAATCAGCGTGGAAGTTGTACAAAATAGCTTTTCTATTAAAAGTGCTGTATTTATCCAGACAGTGGCACGGCAAAAAAAGTTAATAAAGTGTTAAAGTTTTGAAGGGTTTAGTCGAACAACGATCCTGAGGTCAGGATCAGCAATTTGATTTCAAGGACCTGCAATTTCATTTTGTAACGGGAAGTCGCTAATAACTGTAACGTACTGCAGTTTTAGTTTAACGTTACTATTCACAGGGACGGAATTTAATCAGACCGCAAAGTGGAAACACAAAAGAGCCGATTGCAGTGTTTCCACGGCCGTTAAAATATCGCGGTATCCGGACTAATGGCAATTACCGCGGGATGGGACGAAAGCCAGTTAGTTTAACTGTATACAAATCCATTAGCATTAGAAGCGGTACAACGGGACGTTGGGATTTTTTTAGGCGATCGGTGATTTCCCGATATCCGTCCTACAAGATTCTTCCAGTGCTGGTGCCCCGCTGCCACCATGAAAAATAATGTTTTTCTCGCTTTAGGTAAGACATTTAAAAATAAACTCTTTTATTTATCGATAGTAGAAATGGATCTTTAACGAATTTCGATTGGAAAATTAGCTGTTGTAGCGGCAGTCGTGGTAAGATCCAGACCCCTAACCTTGATATGAGGCCTCAGATCACTTTCTAAAATAATAATAAATTTAAATAAATAACCAAATATGTACAACTTGTTGCAAGGCTGTAAAGAGGTCCTGCAACATTATTTTATTTTTCGTATTATTTAGTTTTATTAAATTCTTTATTTCATTGGTTTGTTATTTTTTTACAGGCCAATTTACAGGCTTACAATTAATTGTGTACATTCTGTTGTGTTTTAGTTACATATTATTTTTCATATATATATATAGTTTTTCATATATAGTTACATATATAGTTTTTGTTTTAACTATTGTTATTACACTACTTATTTTTCTAGCAGGCCTACCTTTAAATTTTATTTGTTTCGATTCCCTGTTTTTCAGAATATCAAATCTTACCTCGGCGATGTATGCCTTTTCGCAGGAAAAACACTTTCTAAAAACTCGTCAAAAATTTTTTGGATATAGAAACTGTTAAGTACTAACGTTCACAATTTTAGTCCGGTTTGATTCAAACCTGCGATAAAAATTGATTTTGGTAACGGATTGGACAAGTTTATTTACGCTGAAAAACCCGTTTCGAAATAGCGGTTGTTTCAGTCTTTAAAGAACCCGTAATGATTTAGTCATAAAACGTTTTTGAAGATCTGACTTTTCCATAGCATTACAAAATTTTCAAATTTCTTTAAAAATGTAAACTTTATCCTGACGTTAGCGGTCAAGACAAAAAAAGAAATAAATGGCACGTAACTGTCCCGCTGACGTGATAGAAGCAATTTTCCAAACACCCACACCACACAGCACATACCCACACCACACCGCACACACCCACAAACACATCACACCGCAATCACACACACGCACACACCACACCGCACACAACCACACCACACACACACACACACACACACACACACACACACACACACACACACACACACACACACACACACACACACACCCTCACACATCCACACCACACCGCACACACCCACACCAAACCACACACACCCATACCCTCACACATCCCCACCATACTGCAAACACCCGTACCCACATCACATACCCTCACCACCGCACACACCCACACCAAACAGCACACACTCACACAAAACAGCACACACTCACAAACACACCACACCGCAATCACACACACACACACACACACACACACACCACACACACACACACACACACACACACACACACATCACACCGCGCACACACACACCACACCGCGCGCGCTCACACATGCACACACACCGCACCGCACACACCCACACCCTCACACATCCGCACCACACTGCAAACACCCGTACCCACATCACATACCCACACCACACCGCACACACCTACACCACACCGCACACACCCGCACCACACCACACACAACCACACCCACACAACACCGCAAACACCCGTACCCACATCACACCCACACCACACCATGCACACACACACCACACCCGCACACACTACCATACCACCCACCACACCCACCATACACACACACACACACACACACACACACACACACACACACACACACACACACACACACACACACACACACATAAAACGACCCCTCAAAATTGACCAAGATATCAGGATCGGCGTTCATTTCAAGGTCTCGAGTCTGGCTCTTACAATGGTGGTCGATACAATAGCTTATTTTCCGATGGAAACTCGTAACAGCAACTTAAGACTGCATCTCATTGAAGACGTTTTAAAAGTTATTTATTTTTTTATAAATATTAACATACATTACATTACATTAGTTAAACCACTGATTAAATTAACAACCCAAAATATTGTATAAGCTATAAACAATTTTACAAAAAGATATCACGAATCCAAAACGAGTAGTTTCTACTTGTGGAAGTAACATTAGCGTTCGCAAATGAGAATATGTTCCGGCAGCGTTATGAAGTAGGCCTACGTCAAAGCCGAACAGCCGGACAACCGCATTCGAAAGCATTATTCCAAATGGTTGGAGCGCACGTGACATGGTGGTATTGTGGTCAACCAGAATGCGGGCGTCGAATTAGAAAATTGTCCGGTAAAGATAAAAAAACCCAGAATATAAAGTATACACAAGTCGCACTTTTAATTATTTCAATCCAAAAGAAGTATTTCATTATTTACGGTAAGCGGGAAGTATTCGCTTTACGCAAGCTGTCCTAAATGGGACCGTGCAAATTAAAATTTTTAATGAAATATTTTTAAAATGAAACAAGAATTGCAAGAAAAACGTGTTTGGTAATTAGGAGTTTATGAATATTCGTAAAAAAATTGTTTGTGTGTGTGTGTGTGTGTGTGTGTGTGTGTGTGTAGTCCGATTTGTTTTAAACTTAATACAAACATCGATATTTGTAATAGCGTGGACAGTTTCAACAGTTTCAAAATGGCGCCCATTTTAAATCTTCAAAAAATTAGAACGTTCTGTTCTGAATTTTTTTTATTGCGATTTTATTGTCGTTATTAGCGTTAAATATTTACTGTTTAAATAAGCGTTTCGTATTTTGAAAATATGTTGGAATTGAGAAATATAATTCGGCGGCGGTCAGGGTTCACTTTCGTATTTTCATTGCTATTTGCAGTTTTAAAATGCTAATATGCGCTGATTTTATTACTGTTTATGATGGTGAAACCAGAGTTTTAAAAAGAGGATTGGATACAAAAAAATACTTTTAGAATAGCTTACATCATACCAGCGAGACGGAAAAATGTGCAAAGTTTCGGTATTTTCATTTTTTTTCTCTGTAACTAGCGAACCACATTTTTAAATTTGTATGATGTTTCAGAACTGGGTGTGATGTTGGATTTTGCGTGATACGAGTACACATTATGTTTATGTTGATATAACAGCATATTTTGCGCGTCGCAAGGCTCATATTAAATGAATTATAATTAAAATTTCCTTCTGTTTCCGCCCGGGATCCAACCGGGGACCTGGCACTTGTGATAACCATTACACTACGGAAACTACGAAGAAGTTTGACCGATGTAAATATATGAAATGAATCGTTAATTTAATATTTATATTGGTAGTAACTGTAAAAGATCAGTTGTTGTATATTAATTCGTAACGATCATCTGATTTCATTAAACAGCTGATAGGCTATAATAAGTTTTAGGTTATGTTGTTAAGATCTAGTGTTGTTCATTTATCGTGTTTTCGAACAAGTTGCCATAATTAAAATAAAAAGGAATAGAAAATATTAAAATTTTTTGTCCAATAGACATTTTTAATAAATTACTCAAGACACATTTAATGTTGGCCATGACTAACGTTTAAGCAAGTTGACCTAGAGAGGCAGACATTGTTACCCTTTTTTACGAGGAGTGTGTGTGCAACTAGGAATGATTATAAAATCGGAGCAACGTTTCTTGTACAACATAAAATCAAGCAATGACGCTCCTCTTTCCGTTAGTCTTTCTTTCTCATTCAAGATAATTGATTGCAAAATCAATTAAACCATTACAATTTCTTGTTCCGAGTGTAACAACGAACAGAAACAATAAGTCGTGTCCTCTTAATGCTTAATTGATTTCGTTTCCTTCCTTTGTACAGTACGGTGGAATTTGGTTATGATGGCACTGACGGGACCAAGACAAAATGACTATGTTAAGGGACGAAACCGATACTTTTACTAATAGACTATCTATACTAGTAATAAGGTATTTTATTTTACTTTTTTATATTAAACTTAAGCAACACTACCGCCGGCCTCTGCAGGTTCGAACCTGAGACCTCTTACCCAAAAGGTACCATTAAACCAAACCGAGATAACCAAGGTACGCGTATTATGACTGCTGTATACACGTCCGTAGCGTTATGAGGTTATGCGTCAAGTTTTATTTTCCATTTTTTCAAACTTCCCGTACTTCAATATTTTCTATTATTACTTTTGACATGATAAAGCGTTCTAGCTTTGACATTAACTTTTGGCTTCTTTTAAAGCGTTTTGGCGAAAAAAAATTACGAAAAAAGCCAAAACAAGTCAAATTATATATTTACCGATTTTTTAATACTGCGTTAGTAAGTACAAATGGTTATATATTAATTCAAACGACGGGTACGTTTGTTTTTCTTTCCTTATGTTTATTATTAAATTAGGTAATTCGGGAAAACGTCTTCTGTACTATCAATTTCTTGAAAAAAACTTGTAGAATAATTGAACTAATAATTAATTAAATAGGCCGAATCTTGTTATATAAGTATGTTGTATTTTTACTTAACATTTTACAGTACGCATTACGACTTTACAAGAAGTTATTTTGTGCGTAGAGACTAAACCTACACTCCGATACCAGTAAAGTATCGATACTCTTCTTTTGATACCTAGTATTTTTTGAACAGGTTCTTTGTCCAATAAAAGCCGTTCAAAAGTTTCAAAACAGCGGCTACATCAAATCTTTCAAAAACTTGTAACTTTTTTCGAAAACCTGATTTCACCAACGTAATTGGCCATAAAATCTACAAAAAATAGCAGTTATAATTTTAAATGCCGTTGAAATGCGAAAACGAATCTGTAGGTAGTCACAGTTAATTTTCGTATTTTCAATGTAATTTTAAAGTTCGATCTAAATTTGGCTCAAAAATAGCGTTTGCTGGTAGTTTTAACCAGCAAAACCCTTTGGAGTTTCAAAATGGTGGCCACTTCAAATCTTATAAAAATTAAAACGTTTTTGTGTTGCAGGTTTTTGAAAATCTGGTTTCACCATCGTGATCATTGTTACAGTTTATACATAAATTAGAACTGTGATTTTTGAAATGCCGTTGAAAATGAATCCGACTGTGGTCATGGTTCATTTTCTTACTTCAAAAATGTAGCCTATATAATTATCCAGGTTGCAATGATAATGTTGGGTATGAAGAGTTTATGGTATGCATATGTTGGTGAAAGCACTGTAAAAAAAAAGTATAAGATAACCAATATTATTGTTGGAAATTCGCTACTATCACGTCAGCGAAACAGCTGCATGCCGCGGGTGTTTCAAATAGTTTAAATAACGTAACAGAAAACTGATACTTTTGTAGACACACGTCAGGTGCGTGGCGACTGTCACCGGAACCGAACCGGTTACATTGGCTCAGTACTAAGTACTTAGTAGACAATGCAGACCTCAAGGACCAGTCGTAACCGGTTTGTGCCTTCTGGCTTGGCTTGCAATTATCGTGCTGCATTCACTTCTTTCCTTCGCTTTACTAACAAATCTGACCTTTAACGGCCGTTACACACTGCGTGAGTGTCTTTGCGTTCTGAGAGCTTTTGCTTTTCTTTTAAGCAGTTTTTTTTTATTCAGATTAGTTCTTGAGGTTATGGAGATCATTAATTAGCACCGCCATCAAAGGACCTATTGTGTAACCAATCATCTTGGATTATAGTTCACTAGACTGGTGCCCTCAATGCGTTTTAGCAGTAACTGATTAGTTCATTCTGTTGGGGGTCATCAGGGTCCCGAAAGCCTCACAGTTGTAGATTAAGTGGCTTGCAGTTTCCTCTTCCTGGATAATAATCGACACACGGTTTCTCCGTGGTACATTGCTATCCTGTTTATGTAACCCTCACATCACAATGTCCTATTATAAGTCCTGTGGTTTTCCTGGGTTTTTCTCTGCGCAGGATATTAATTTTCCTGACTGACAGCCCAATAATTCTGGTCGTATAGTTCCCGTCAACTCTGTCATCGAATGTCTAAAAGTATTTAGAGATTTAGTGTTTAAGGATCCACATCCAAAGCTGGATCCCTGGTAGGTGTTGTTTTTCTTAGTTCAATGTCCACGTCCATTTCCATGTCAATAACCATGTTAGTGTCCATGTCAATATCCGTGTCCATATCAATGTCCGTGACAGTGTCAATGTCAATGCACATGTCAATATACATGTCAGTGTCAATGTCAATATCCATGTCAATGTCAATGCCCGTGTCAGTGTCCGTGACAATGTGAATGTCCATGTCAGTGTCCATGTAAATGTCAGTGCCCATGGCAACGGTCCCTTTTTAACCGCCTCCTCTTTTTTTGGTTTGCGCTTTTGCGTTCCTGATAGACGTTTGTACATCTACAAACATCTACTTGATTTCTGATAGTCAGTCGCCATACTAATTAGAGAAGGTAAACCCAGTCTATCACCTTTTCCGTTTCAGATATAGTCGATCCACCTAACATCGACAATTTGCTGTAATTATTTGCGTCCACAGTGGTAGAGACAACCTCACTTTCATCCCTTTTTGTACTATTTTTACGCCCAGTGTTCACTTTGCTAATTCCTCAGGGTTTGTCAACAAGCAGTTAGGGAACTATTGTGCTCACGAATACAGAGCCCCGCATGCACAGGTAAGGCTAGATTAAAACCTCTGTCTGGTAATTAATGTTCCTAACTGTTAACTCTCCAGTCCCGAAGTACTTCGTTGTTATCATGTAAAGTTTGTTCCTAACATCTAAGGTTTGATCGCTGAGCTCTTTTGCTTCTATGTTTTCTGTCGCATCCTCTTTTCTCAGTTTGTAAATCTACAAACCTTTGTCTGATTTGAGATCGGCCGTCGACTTAATGATCTGAGATACTCTGTCTTTCTTCCATCCAAGATAAAGAAGTCTTTTATTCCAGAATGGGTATGTCCTCCTAGTGACTCTACAGTATGCTGCAGTTCATTGCTGGTGGGTTCAGTAGAGTTATATAAGCCACAATTTCGTCCACCTCCATGGTATTTTCATTTTCATTTCCCGGGTTTCTTGGTTGTGAAGGTTTGTTTCCCGCCATCCTGATCTGACAAATAAAATACCAGGAAAATATAATATCCACCCATACAAAGCACCGTATGCATAGGCTAGATTAAAACAGGCTAGATTCGGAGTCTTCATCAGTTAGCCACGCAGCATTGACCTTATGCTGTTCAATTTTGGTTTGGGATGAAGAGATATAACTCAAGAGCAGATGAAAAAAATTTATATCCAGCTAGAGCATCTCGGGTTTGCCAGACCCGTACTCGCGATCTCATATGAGCTCTTGAGGTATTGCCTGGATGTAAGCACATCTGTGTGTATACTAATTGACCGATTGTGACTAAATTGAGAATGTAAGTTTGGTTCGCTAATTCATTATACTAGTCCTACAAGCTGAAATTAACTTATAAATAAGCGAACAGCGGTAATGGTTTGTTTTTGATTTTTACTATTTACTTCCTAGCCGTAAATGCTTTTTATTTCAAATTTCATACAGTAACTTTGTTCTTTAGTTTAATGTGTGACCAAAATTATGTGTGCGAGTTCCTGAGGTTGTGTCATCTATAAGAAAAACAAAAATAAATGCAAAAAATAATGTTCCAATATTCTCCCAGTGGGCGATATTGCGCACACCCTAGAATGACAATATGGCGGACGCTACAAACAAACCGGCTACTTGTAACAACAAAATAGGGGTATCAAAAGAAAGCATGTTTATTAAACTATTTTACAATATTAACATGATTGTGATACAGCTCAAGACTCATATGCTATACTACTAAAAGAGGGAGTAGTTGATAACTCACAAGGCTTCAAAAATTTCAAAAAATCACAGAAAATAAACGGTACAAACAAACTTAACGAAAATAACACAGTGAACTGCTGTGACAAAGAGCGAAGTAGTGCATTGGTTGACTGCTTGGTGGCAGCACTATTTTTGCCTAGATTTAAGTGGGCGATGTTAGGAACCTGGGCGGTACTTGAGCCATATACCTTATTAATCAAATTTTGGTTTTTACTTTAGAAAAAAACTAATCATATATATTATTTCTGGAGTCAACATTCGTTTTTCTCAGCACATACTATTCGTACAGGTATAAATAAGGTATCTTTACAAAAAGATTTTTTTAACCGGCTTCTGACATTGCAAAACGATTTTGCACTAAAACTTACTGTTTGTGGAAAGTTTAACAAAAAAGGCACTGGAAGCACATGCGCGGCATCACAAATCAGACAATATTTTTTTATATTTTACGAAGCTCACTTTTTAATTACGAATAGACAATCTCATTACAAATGTCACTTTTTTGCATAACGTGCTTAGAAAAATTTCAATATTTATTTAAAAGTCATTAGACATTTTGTCAATGAACTAGGTTATATGGCCCTACTGACAGTTCCCTATCACTGCCCGTCGTACAAGCCGAGACAAGCATTTCGAATACCAAACACATGTTTTGGACACTGGTTTTACACAAATATATTTGTGATTTCTTTTTCAATTGGCTATTATAAAATAGCTCATTTTTCTACGGAATTTTTTAAATTATCGTAAATTTAAACAGGGAACATCATTTTCTTTCGTCGTGGTTACGGAAAGCAATTAGAGTCCATTAGAAGTGATTATAATTTTTTTTCTTAATTGTAAATTAATTATTCATTACAAAAACCGAACAGCAAAGGACATACAATGCCGGTAAGTTGCCGTAACACTTGTTTACGCAAATCACCTGTTTTGGCTCGGCGATTTGGCGGCTTGCCTGAATATAAACTCCGGCCACAAAACACGGCACAGTCCCGTATCGTGTTCATTTCCTTTCTCTTTATAAGTTCCAGTATTAAATTAAACAGTAGGCAAACAACAAATGACCTGTAGCATTCAATATTTAACTAACGCTGAGCTATAGAAATCCATATTTTTCTTACTGGCATACGCCCACAACCCACGTGCTTCGATTAGGCTTTTAATTTTTCATTGTTGTAAAACAAAGACAGGTTTTTGTCGTAATAGAGGTTTTTGTTGTATAGAGAGAAATTAGTGTGATCATTTCAAAAATGCCATGTATAATTTATCAGATATTTACGAACAATAAAAGGAGGGGAAATGATATTTTAGTGTGTGTGTGTGTGTGTGTGTGTGTGTGTGTGTGTGTGTGTTCGGAAACTTGGTAGGAATCTTGTTTTTGATCGCGAAAATTATTAAAGAAATGCGTTTTATTAATAATGGAAAAATATAAACATTTAAAAAAATTCGGAACTAACTCGACCTTATTGTTGGTTGTTTAACTGAATCAGTTGCTTATAAAACTACTAAATTGAATTCCGTAAAAGCTACTAAATTTTGTAACGAGTGTTATTGTGGCGGATATAAAGTTGCCGTTGCTTTGTAAAAATGGACGTCAGAATTGGCCTATACTGTAATAAATGGCTAAAAATCGTTTAATTTATGGTAATAAATTTAATTTTCCACTGATTAATATCTCTGAACGAAGTTGCGTAAAACACAATAAAACCAAAAAATTGTTAAAATTACTACTTTTGTTAAAGTCCAAAAAAGCCAAAAAATACCAGAGGTAAAATAAAAAAAGTACTTGAAATTCATGAATAAAAACAATAAAGTAGTTCTGTCACAGAAAACTGGATGCATGCAGAAGGCACATTGATATTGTGAGTCGTTAACTTGGTTTATAGTTCAGGTTTAGTATTTCATTTGCCGATTTGTTGCCAGTAGTTGCATTCTACAACGCCAATGTTAGAGACGGAGCGACTTGGCAACACTGCTCAATATATTGCTACAGTGGTGCTGCCTAGCGTTGGACGTGCAAAGCTTCGCCTATCTTGATTAATTCCACTTACTGTAGTAAGATTTTGTAAACGTGAAAGTTCTGTTAAATTTATTTTCCTGTTTTTTTATTGAAGACATATCTTTTCAAATCGCCATTCTTTATAGAATTTTGAATCTATCGAAAATTATTACATTTTTTTATGTATAGTCCAGCCACTTGCTCGCGCATATAAGAGGATTGATCTCCAGCTCCCTCCTGCAGTTCAGTTGCAGAGTCTGCCAATCTGAGTCCACAAACGGTCACTACTGAGCGATTGTGAAGGAAGAGAGGCAGTTGTGTTGACAGAGTGGGAACTCGTCCTCTCACTCGCACATCGTTCCTCTCTGTTCCACTGGTGTTCTCAGCAACTGTTTTCTAAGCACTGACCTATAGAATGTAATTTGTTTTCATTTAATTACAAACGTAAATTCAAAAATAAACATCCCTTTGAATTTCACGCTGTTATTTCAGTTTTATTTTCAGAAGAATTTAATATAACTTCCACAGTAGCGCTATGAAGTTGCCAATTTACATGTCTTGAAAGAAACGATGAGAGATCTCGTTCCGTAATGAGGCGTGTTATGAAGCTTCATTTGACAATCCCGTTGGTCTGACAAAAACAGTGAGCTGCCTGTTGCTTTGATTAATTCTTGTAGCTTGAGGTCACGTGACGTAGGACCTTCAAAGCAAATGGAGCTGAACCGAGAACAGGAAATACTTTACAATCGTCTATGGTGACAGCAGCAACTTGTGCCAACATGATCGAGTATCTTCTTATTGATATGGGTGTAAACAGAACTAAGAATATTTTTTCAACTTCCCAGCGTCTGCCTGCGGTCTCTGTGTACCCTCATTGCTCATTACGATCTCTGTTTCAAATTTGTACTACGGAAAGAGTGACTATCACTGGATAATTACGATTGGTGATACTCCAAAAGACCTAATTTCTCAAAACCTGTTTACTTTATCAAATGTTAATTCCACATGATCAGCAAAATAATAATGTAAAACCAATTAATAAAACTAGTTACGTTTTAAAAAAAAATGTTTTTATTAAATTGTTGTTTAGTTTTATTGGAATGTAGCAGTACTCGCAGTTGACCAGGAAAAAAATAATGAACATCTGTGAGCATGAGGTAATTAATTGCAATGGTTCTCTTTTTGTTTTTAAATTAAAATAGTTTCTGAAAACGACGCTGGATAACGTCAGCTATAATTTTCGGCTAAATACTATTTAATTTTAAAAACAAATCTAACAGGAAATTTTAAAATCCGGCTTGGAAGTGTTGCCCGGTTCCTTCTGTGCATCTGCTTTAAAAATACCAGATCTCTGCCGTACATTTCACTCATACAAACACACGGACGAACACTTCCTTTTTATAATTTTTTACGTTAAATTGATTTCATTTATAAGTATGACATAAACTTCAGAAAAATTCGTTTAGCTGATTTTCAGGTATCGGACTTTTAGCGAATTTCGCTTGGACAGAGATCTGTTGGTGCCATCGTGGTAAAACCCAGACCTTAGACATCGAAATGAGCGTTGCAGATACTGATCTCTAGATCACGTTTTGTCGGTTCCATACTTGCGAAAAATTTTTAAATGATTTTATCATTGTAATTAGCGCTAATCGTTGTGGTTTTATTTTCGTCATTTCAGTATATTGTAATTTGGAAGTTTACATTTGTACGGAGTGTAGTGCAGATTTTGTCGATGAAATGAGATTTTTATAAATGCGTAAGGCAGAAACGAAATTATTGCTTCCGTAGATTTGCTTCCGTGACGTCAGCGAGGCAGTTGCGTGCGGCGGTTAATTACGTAGATACATTACATAGTTCCCAATAGACACTAGCAAGCGTGTAGAGTTGCGATGAGAACTTTAACACACTTACAAAGTATTGCACGTTTAATTAGATCGCAAATAGTATATCTAATGATCATGAGATCGTTCACTGAGTTTTGTCTCGGTTATGTGTAATCGCGTTCGCGCTTATTTCAGGCCGTATAGTCTCTTTGATCTCAAGACCGTAAGAAGTAATTACGATGTAATTTAGCGTACTGTACATCGGAAAGTTATGTTAAACTGAAGTTCCAGTTACACACTAGCGGGACGGGATGTTGATGGTTGTCGTGCCGTGTGAGTGTGAATTGATCAATCTGTTGAACCTGGAATATGGCTAGCTTGGCCTCCTTGCAGCCGTTTATGTTGATCCTTCGTTTTCAACCATCGTGAAATCTTCATTTTCCCCCTTAAAGTCCGTACTTTATGCCAGTTAGACTAATGAGGACGAGAGATCAGCGTTAACAGTGAGCGGATAACAACTGGAATAAAGAATCTTTTAGGGTCGTAGTTCAGAGATGTAGAAGACTGACCGGTGTTTCGGCCACCTCGACCACCGTGTTCCTATAGTCTTCCACATCATGCAGTCATACTGAGTGTTGAATATTATTTTCCTTTGGGAATATATGAAATCGCTCGTGAAGCGATTTTCCATTGGGAAGTGAGCTTTTGGAGACTCCTTAAAAATACCTAGTTCAGTAGATTGGTCCCCCTAATAAGTTCCAGCAACCCAGTGACTAGCTCACTCTGGTGAAGATCACTAGGGTCTTGGAAACCAAAAAATGACCCTAGCCTCCTATTAGCAATAACCTCAGAATCATAAATTATGTGACCTGCAGTTTTTTCTTCCTTCGTGCACAAACTACACACGGTTTCTCCATAGTATATATATCCTGTTCAAGTCTACCGTCAGGCCTCAGTAATGAGCCCCATGATCCTCCTGAGTTGTGCTCTGCCCAGAACATCTGCTGCCCCTTTGAGTCCTCCAAAAGGAACTTTGGTTAGGAGACGTTTACTATGAGAATGCCTATGAAGGTTATCCCATCTTACCAGGTGTTGGTTGGTAATCCACCTATTAATAGCAAACCTGGCCAACGATAGAAATACCTATATCTGATGTTTTCGACTAAATTTTAAAAACTGCATAAATTAAACATTTATGAATTTTTAAATACCGGTGAAATCAAGAAATTTAATCTGTCGGCGGTCGGGGATCGTTTTCATCATATTTTTGATGCAGTTTGGTAAAATGCAGATTTAAATGCTGTTTACGATGTTGAAATCATAGTTTGAAAAAGAAAGTAAGATAGAAGAGAAATAATTTAGGAAATTCGCTTTTATCGGATCAGCGAGGCAGCTGCGTGCTGCGATTGTTCTGTCCACTACAAAGCAAATAAAGCTTTTTCTTTGAGGTTACGGATATCTAACATTCTTTACAAAGCCATTTTATTTCCCCTGTTTTAATATCTGTCTATCTATACGTCAATATAAATCCTCAGGAAGTTATCAGAATCAGCGTTTATTTCAAGATCCTGTTCCGGGTCTTACCATAATGGCGTTCCAATGTAAATTAGCTAACAAGCCTCTACCGCATAACCGGCGACATAATTAACATAGCCTGTAGCGCTACACAATCAATCTGCATCATCCAATAACACTCATGTGACTGTGACGTCACAGTACAAATCAATCAAACTTTAATACGAATTTCATTCTGAGTTACTCGTGTTAACACGTGAAATATAATAAATAATAACTGCCAGTATTCATATAGCGTTGCCCGTGGAAAAATATAAAACATCTGTGAGCATGAGATAATGAATTACAATGGTTCTGTTTTTCTTCCTAAATTAAAATAACTGTCTCCCTGATGGGACGAAGCGAATTCCCAAAATTATTTTTTTTATCTTGCCTTTTTTGAAATTCTATTTTGACTATAGTAATCAGCATTAAAATGTGAATGTTACTATTTTGAACTTTAGAATTACATTGGAAATACGAAAATGAACCTTGGCCGCCGTAGAAAAATTCCTTAATTTTAACGAATTTGGAAAATTCAAATGACAGGTTTTAACGCCGACTACGTTAGTGAAATCAGATTTTCAAAACAGTTCGAGACAAAAAAATTGTGAATTTTTAAAAAAGATTTGACATAGCCTCCATCGAAACTGTTAACGAATTTCGCTAATCAACGAATTATTAACAAAAGTTTTGCGTGTCAAGATTGGATCGAAATGGACCAAAATTGTGAATGTAAGCGTGTTAAAACACACACACACACACACACACACACACACACACACACACAAACTTGCCTTTTAATACACAACGATTTTAATCAAATTTTCCTGAAATATAGCCCATAAGTACACGAACAAAACGTATGGTTAGAATTGCGTTTAGAGATTCGCTTCCGTTACGTTAGCGAGACAGCTGCGTGCCACGATTATCTATTCAATTCCGAAAGTATAACGCCCGTTATTCAGCCCCGTGGAAGTGTTCCCTACTGACTTGTTGCGGAAACACATTTGGTATAAAGGAAGTTCACAGCCTTCCCAGAACTACTCCGATAGAATCAAATATGTAATGGCGGTTTGTAGAACTATTACGTGCGAGTTTAAAATGTAAATGTTCACGTTTATGGCAACAAAATGACCTCTGCAACGTCTTGGGTAACTTGGGTGTTAATTGTTTTAGTATATTTTGCAATAAAAGTGAACTCTGGCTGCCGTAAGGTAGTTTTAGCGAATTTTAATTGAAAAATGAGCTATTTTAGCGGAGTTCTGATCCCTACCTATACTTCGCATCACGAGTCTAGTCCGTTGTGGGACGGGCCTGTTTGATCTGTGACCTTGAGCCAACCAATCTGAGAAGAACGGTGTTGCAAGATTGTTTCCCCGCTATAAACTGAATATATGAATGGAAATATTTGTTCGAATTAAGTCTGGGTTGCCACCAAATGCGGAGCAGAGTTGCTTTGAGCGGAACGGACTAGCCATGCGACGCCGCTCAGCTCCGTTACGCATTCAGTGGCCGCACTTACATTAAAAACAATAGGTTAGGTTTTGAATGCGTAGTCTGCATCGCTCAACGCAACTCGTCCCACCCGGTCTAAGAAGTGCCTGTTCGAGGCTACTGATGTGATAGGACCACGTGACAACACCGCGCTCTCCCGCTATTGGTTGACCATTGTAGGTAATTTTTTAGAAACATTAAAGAATTTGTCTGTACAACGAATACTTCAAATGACAGATGTAGAGCCCCTGAGTTCTAACCGGTATAAGAGCCACAAAGCACTTTTAAATGTAATTTTATACAGGATTTTAAGCCGCCTCGTTGGCCTAGTTGATAGCGTACTGGACTTTCACCCCGAGGACCCGGCCAGAGCTTGGCATTTTCATACGCTATAAATCATCCCATCGTTTGTATTAGCCCAAGTGTGCACAATAGTCGGGCAACAGGATTTTATTCAAAATGCTTATATAACGTATACTTTACATTATATATTTACGTATACTAACTAACATTACTTATATATTTTTCCGGCAAATAACCGTAAAGGTTATCATCGCCGTCCTTACATATATAACATATATAACAATAAACCAGGGCATGCAGCTTCCTAGCTGTCGTGATAGAAGTGAATTTCTAAATATAATTCGTTCGCTGTTACACGTTTTTTGAAAATCCGGTTTTATCATCATAATCAACATTAGAAATAGTATGTATATTACCATTAAAGTTTTCTGATTGCAGTAAAAATGAAACCTGACCGCCTGAAGATAAAACTTCCGTCATTTTTTTAAAGATTTGAAATCTAAGAAGCATTTCCGAACTCTTAACGAAGTTGTGCAGGCTATTGTCAAAATCGATTTTTGTGTCAAATTTTATTCAAATCTGACAGAAATTGGGGATACTAAAACACACACACGCGCACACTTTAACTAACATTTAAAAAGTAATCTAGAGGTCAGGATCGGCTTCATTATAAAGTTCTAACCATGATGGACGCTTCATTACTGTACTTCATTTTCCAGTTGAAATTCGTAAAAAGTAACTTTCAGAGTGCACCTATTTTTAATGTGTTTCTGAATTGCAGAAAAAGTAGTAGTGATGTTGATTCCGCCATCAAACGTAAGTAATTAAGTACACTGTTGACATTCTAAATAAATGACTTTACGTAATACAGTATTGCACTAGAACAACTTTAAATTACTCACGCTTATCTGCTCCCAATTTTCCTTTATCCTTTGTAGCTGGCGGACATTAAATTTAATTGGGACATTTTGTTTTTGCTTCTGTGACGTCACGACGCCTTGTTTTCAAGACGTTTGATTTAATTGGCTCTGCGAATCGATCTAATCAAGCCTTATTCGGTTTCGGTGAATCGCTTTCTTTTGTTTTAATCGTTGATATCATTTCTTGCAAATAGTCTGAAAAAAACCGTTTCTGGAATGGTGATGTAACCAGGCGGTTGCTGCGTGGAAAAGTTGATTCCAACTGTGTTGTTATGTAACAATGTCGGCGCGCAGCTGTCTCGTGATTAAAGCGAGATTTCCAAAAAGGTATTTTTGTTTATTTTTTAAAGTCTGTTTTGCAGTCATAATCAGCATTAAAATCTGCAAATACAGTTCGATTCAGGAAAATATCATGTTTTTGATATAATGAGTATGCGGTTAATTTTACATAAATTGTTTAGGCTATTTATTAACATTAAAATATTGCATACAGAATACTATTTCTTTTAACTAAGTTCTGAAAATAGCATCACTTAAATGACGACCTCGTTCTCTAATGCCAATTTTAAGAATATTTTCGAAGTTGGTCTTAACGTCTTCCAATAGTTTCCCAGATCAATTCTCTGCATTTCAAGGTAACTGGCATATTTCAAATCTTCCAATGTTCGACGCTTATCTTCATAGATACGGGACTTCTGGCAACTCCACAAGAAATCACAAACCCATAGGTCAGGTCAATGGGTTGGCCAGGACACATCGCCTAAACGTGAAATGATTCGTTCCGGGAAAATCTCCCGAAGAATTGATGTGTGAGTTGTGGCTTCATCCTGCTGAAACCATACACTCCCAGTATTTATTCTCTGGTTTTGTAGTTCTAGCAAAAGAAAGTTGGTGATCATGTCGATGTAGTGAACAGATGTGATGATAACAATGACACAACGTTCTTCAAAAAAAATAAGGGCCAATTACTTCACAGTTAAAGTCCAGTCATTAGTAAACGGCCTGCGCGAGAATTTGTAGAAGAATTCCCCCCAAGCTCCCTCCAACAGTCCAGTGACACAGAGTCTGCCAATCTGAGTGTACAAACTGTTGTTATTACTGTACTCAGCGATAGTGAAGGAAAGGTAGGGAAGCTAAGCTCTGTCAGTGTTGTGTAGTGCCCGAGCAGTACAGCCTGATGGTTTGCATCGAGTTATCTAAGGATTGTGTTGAGATCTGGTACGTTTCCGTGACGACCAACGTTGATAAGTCGACGAGAGAGACGCTGTGTGTGGATAACAGGTTCACCACTTACTCGAACACACGATGCTGCACATTCCACTGCGCCGTAGTGACTAAAATGGCTTAGCCTGCTGATTTGGCACCTTACTCTTCTACTCGCTTTGTACTGCGCTTTTCAAAAACATGCTATTGGCCTGTATTAGCATTTAAGATTTTTAAACTTTGTACAAAATTCGACTTTGTCCAATAGTTTGGACAAGTTTGTTTGTTATCCAACAAAATTCGTTCATTTCAAGTCTTAAAATTCTAAACTTTTTTGTTTTAAATGTTTTTGAAAATCTGATTTCACCATCGTAATCAGCGTTAAAAACTGCTTAAAATTTTAATTTCTCATTTTCAATGTAATTTAAAGGTTTTAATATTGATTACGATAGTTAAATTATAAATTCAAAAAAGGGTAAGAGTAAGAAGAAAATACTTTTGGAAATTCGCTTCCAAAGTTGTAAGACAACTAAGTATCTCGATTTTTGAAATGAACAAAATTTGAGCAAATTTGGATGAAACTGTTTTAGGGAAATTGCCAATACAAATGTTTGAGTGTTTAAGATTGCATTTAGAAATTCAATTTATTCAAATTTAATAATTCAATTTGTACAGTGAAACGTTTGTTCGCCTTTTATTACAATTTTTGTTTTGCTTTTCGTGCGTCACTTTGCTTTGCGAAGGTTATATGAAAATAATAGAAAGTTGTTGTTTTAAGCAATTCAGCTGTTTTGATTTTGGGAAATTCATTTCCGTCACGTTGGTAAGATTGCTATGTTCGGCAATTACGTTGTTGTTTAGTTAAAAATGAATCAACGGTATATATTTCTAAAACATACCTCAGTACGTTAAAATTGTTGTTAATTAATTCAAGGACTTGGACAGAAGAGAGGAGCGAGCTGCATTGAAGTGAAGGATTGTAATTGCGCTATTAACCTTACTATTAGAGTAATTAACTGGTTCTCTCGCTTCGCCGGATGTACACCGATCTGTAGAATAAAACCCGGATAGACGAGTTAAACTTATAGGTTAGTGACTTCGGTATCTAATCCGTTACGAGTGCCAGTACAATGTAAAACTAAAGCAGTCATTTATGCTGGCGACTTTTTTTAGTGACAATTTGTGTTTCGTTCATTGTTACCAACATAAAAAAAATTGTATTGCACAGTCTCAATTTGAATGCTTATGTGAATGCAGTAACTTTTCAGCAAGTTTGCAGAAATACAATATTGTAAGTCGAATATTTTGTCGCCCAAGATTACGATGTTTTAGAAAATGCCGGACGTAATAAAAGGCTGACGTGATGGAAACAAATTTTCGACAGTACTAATTAATTTTTCTTTTTTTAAAAAAAACGTAATTTTACCATCATAAAATTTAGGCCTATATTAAAGAGTCTTTTAAACTTTCAAATTACATTGGAAATTTGACTATTTACGCCAGTCAGATTCATTTGTCCGGATTTTGAACATTGTAACTGTTATTTTGATGCAGATTTTAATGCCGGTTATGATGGTGAAATGTGATTTTCAAAAAAATGTGTTAAGTATAAAGTTATGGTTTTGTTTTAATAACTTGAAACGACAGCTTCAAAATGTTGAACAATTTTCGCTGAGTAACGAACTTGTCCAGGCTATAACCAAAACCGATTTTCGCGCAAAGTTTTGAATCAAATTGGACCAAACACACACACACACCATGTGTTTCTTACGATTCGCTCTTGAGTTATGGCTAACGAAAGATTTCGCCCCGTTCAAAGAGTGAAGTAAAACCATACTGAAATCCTAGAAACCAAAATTTAGGGAAAACTTGATGGTTTCATTTGGTCTTTTACCTGAAAAATTGAATAAAACATGTCTCATATCTGTTAGTACAGTAGTTCACATATTTGATGTAATACACGAAATCCTGTCTCAAAAAACTTTGTTGAATGGGTAATAAAGACGTAATATTCTTAAACAAAACTTGTAGAGAATTTAATGCTGAAAAGAAAAACGTAAGTAGGCCGTAACAAAAAGCTATTTTTTTTTTTTTTATTTTAAGGCGAAAAGCACATTGAGGCTATTATCGCCTCCCTAAATGTAAGTGTGAGTGTAAAGTGTTAAAGTCGTAAGTGTAGTGTTGTAAGTGTAAGTGTATGTTGTGTGTTAGACTCGGGTACCGCGAGTAACGTCTAAATCCTCTCAATAGATGCAGCTAGTCTGCACCTCCCCTGCGGGGTAAAAAAAAATATACATTGTTTTATCAAAACGGACGACAAATAGACAGAAAATATTGAAAATTATAAGATAAAGTAAATTGTAAAAGGAACTAAACGAAGGATTCCTAAAATTTGCAATAAGGTGATTATTGACCGAACAAAGGAAGGACTGTTTCACTCAGCCATTAAGCACTGTTTCTGTTTGTTTGAAAAATAGTTTTGGCCAAACGAATTGAGCAATTGTTTTGAAATTGGGTACGGGGGAACCTTGTATAATGCACCAAAGACGTATGTGTAACATTTTTTCCTATTCCCTTCCATTTCAAGATGGCTGCTCTGATTTACGATAACGAGTGTACGCATTTTTAGCCAAACGCATTGACCGATTGTTTTGCAATTTGATACGAAAGTACCTTACATAAAGCCCAAATGAAATATATGTAAGAGTTTTACCCACTTACTTGGCGTTTCAAAATGACAGCCCCTAATTTAACGATGACGAATGTACGCAGTTTTGATCAAACGCATTAGCCGATTGTTTTGAAATTTGGTACAAGGGTAGCTTGCATAAAGGCCGAAAGACGTGTGTAAAAGGTTTTTCCCATTCGCTTCCGTTTCAAGATGTCGGGCTTTGATTCAAAGTTGAGACTGTAGTTGCTGATTATTTC
Source organism: Callitettix versicolor (assembly GCA_022606455.1). Taxonomy (NCBI): domain Eukaryota; kingdom Metazoa; phylum Arthropoda; class Insecta; order Hemiptera; family Cercopidae; genus Callitettix; species Callitettix versicolor. The sequence goes on along the minus strand of CM040186.1, from coordinate 64,113,439 downwards.
TTGTAATACTAGCTGAACGGCGAAACCTATCGTAATTTTGACTGCTCCGAGGAGAGAAAGCATAAAATTTCCAAATAAATTGGTCTAGTAACATCTTTCGTTATTACGGATACCGCGTAAATTGGCGGGAAAATTACGAGCTCTGTGTATTAATTAATGACGAATATACTACGAGATCTAGTGTTCTTTGAATTTGAACTGTTAGTTTTAAATTTATTTTGGCATTTTTTAAGTAACTTTTTAGTTATTTTTTAGCTCAGTAGTAGAGTCGGTTGACCTTAAGACAGGAAGTCACGTGATATGTTTTATTTTAAAGAAATGTTTGTTTCCGATACGTGCGTATATAATTAACATGTTTGCCCAGTACTGTGTAGGCCTATGGGTTGAACAACACTGTACAGAGGTAAGGTTACACTCCGCTGTGCATGTTTTCAATATATTCCGACATTGGAGTAATTAATAATATCCACTAATGAACCGCAACCCGGGTCTCCCAGTAATTAGTAAGTTTCCTCATGAAACGATCCATGGAGCTGTTTTTGTTAACTCAGAAGTGCTTTTGTATCAGCTGCGAAAACATTTTCAAGTTAGTAACTGGAAACCCGGCGCTATTTTAATAAGTGACATTTTTCTATAATCGCTGCACGCAGCTGTCTCGCTGACATGATAGAAGCGAATTTCTAAAAGTATTTTCTTTAAGTTATCCTTTTTTGAAACTCTGATTTCACTATTGTGATATTAAACGTACGAATTACATTGAAAATACGAAAATTACCTCGACGGCCGGCAAATTCAATTTATTGATTTCTCATTGCTTTTTGAATATTCATGAACTGATTTACGCAGTTTTTAACGCTGATTATAATGGTCGAATTAGATTTGTTTTAATATTTACGATAAACAAAGTTATAAATTTTTAAGATTGAAATGGTCGCCATTTTTAAACTGTTGAACGAGTTATTCTGGTTAACGAACTTACACACGTTACTACACACACACACACACACACACACACACACACACACACACACACACACACACACACACACACACACACACACACACACACACACACACACACACACACACACACACACACACACACACACACACACAATTTAACTACCTAGATAACACAAATCAGGGTCGTGGCTCATTTCAAGATTCCGGGTCTGGCCTTACCCACGATGACCGATCCGCTAATAAATGTGTGTGTGTGTGTGTGTGTGTGTGTGTGTGTGTGTGTGTGTTCGCAATTATAGTCCGATTCGGTTCAAACCTGGCATATTGATCGACTTTGATAATAGCTTCATTTAAACAGTTGTAATTTTGGACAAGTTCGTTAACCAGCTAAATTTGTTCTACACTTTCAAAATAGTGGCCATTTTAGATCTTTAGAAATCCATACTTTTTTGTCTTTAATTTTTTTTATAATCTTATTTCATCGTAATCAGAATCATTGTCACTATTTACTTCATCACATGAGCGAGACAGTTGCGTGCCGCGATTACATTTCTTTGCTCGGTGAGTTTACGCCAGCCTAATTACAAAAGTAAATTGCATTTAAACATATTGTGAACAACAGCGTAATGAACACAACACAGATAACCGCGAGTTAAGTAAAACAAAGAATGTAATTTTATAACTTGGCCCGAACTAAAGACAATTCCTATTCCATGCGCTGCGCCCAGTTCAAACATTCGTTTTTTCTATTATTTAATGCTTCTGTCTCTGTCTTCCTAATGTTCTCTTCTTTCTATTTATTCTATTTTTTGTTTTACAATGTCTCCACTGGTACTCTTCTGTTTCTTCCACATTTGTTTTCCATTCCGAAATCTCTCTGCTAGGATTTTATTTTATACAACTACTAGCTGTAGTCTACTATTCGAAAGGGGAAAATAAACAGTTTTATTTTATACATTAAAATGTATTCTTAACGTAATTTTGAGTATTCATATTGCTAGATTTCACTTTGTGAAAGTCATAATGTAAATAAATTAAATTGTCAAAACAACAGCACTACTTATCGGATTTGATTCAAACCACTCTCTAAACACAGCAGTCGGTGAAAAATAACTTCTAACATTTTCAGTAGCGGGTATTTTGCATTGTGTAGACAACCAGCAGAACAAGTTTTTTTTTAGTAAAAAAAATTATAATTCTAAATTATCTTAGGTGCTAGTAGTTTATGAAGAAATTATTGCGTATTGCCTTCACTTTGTAAAAGTCAGAATGTAATTAAATCCAATCATCAGCACTACCTATCGGATTTTATTCAAACCTCTCTCTAAACACAGTAATCGGTGGTAAATACTTATGGAAAGAGATATGGCGGTGAAATCACTCTATACATTCCTAGCAGTAATAAGAACAAATTTTCAGCGCAACCAGTTCAATAGTTTTAGCGTCTATAGAGGACACATACGAACATTGCCTTACATGTATATATGAGAGAGAGAGAGAGAGAGAGAGAGAGAGAGAGAGAGAGAGAGAGAGAGAGAGAGAGAGAGAGAGAGAGAGAGAGAGAGAGAGAGAGAGAGAGAGAGAGAGAGAGAGAGAGAGAGAGAGAGAGAGAGAGAGAGAGAGAGAGAGAGAGAGAGAGAGAGAGAGAGAGAGAGAGAGAGAGAGAGAGAGAGAGAGAGAGAGAGAGAGAGAGAGAGAGAGAGAGAGAGAGAGAGAGAGAGAGAGAGAGAGAGAGAGAGAGAGAGAGAGAGAGAGAGAGAGAGAGAGAGAGAGAGAGAGAGAGAGAGAGAGAGAGAGAGAGAGAGAGAGAGAGAGAGAGAGAGAGAGAGAGAGAGAGAGAGAGAGAGAGAGAGAGAGAGAGAGAGAGAGAGAGAGAGAGAGAGAGAGAGAGAGAGAGAGAGAGAGAGAGAGAGAGAGAGAGAGAGAGAGAGAGAGAGAGAGAGAGAGAGAGAGAGAGAGAGAGAGAGAGAGAGAGAGAGAGAGAGAGAGAGAGAGAGAGAGAGAGAGAGAGAGAGAGAGAGAGAGAGAGAGAGAGATATCTATGAACAACATAGTTGAAAACAAATATGTACGGGATTGCTCCCAGTCATAGAAGCACAAACGTATATATGTGGGAGTGCTACTGAAAACGGTAACAGGGTTACGGAAATTGATATGGCGGTGAAAACACTTTCTAAACACTCCTAGCATTAAGAAAATCCAACTGTAAAATTTTTAACGAAACCGTTTCAGTAGTTTTTGTCTATAGAGGATACTTACGAATATTACTATATATATATATATATATATATATATATATATATATATATATATATATATTATTATATATTATTATTATTACTTGCGTATAGACCCTGTTGGATCACGCAAAGCACTCCGACTCATGTCTTGTTCCTTCTAATCCTCCACATCTCCCTCATCCTGTCCCCATGGATCCTCTTCCGCTCCTCCGTCCATTTTACCCCTGCTCTCTTTGGGATTTCATTCTCTGGGACCTTCCAACCGAGCATCTTTCTCCTGTATGCGTGCCTGTCTTCAACATATGTTGAGTCTATTTCTGCGTCATGTAGGTCTATTCTGACTTGTGCGATCCACGACAAATGGCCGACTTGTGCGATCCAAATGGGTCTTACCATGTCTTACATACATACACACACACACACACACATATATATATATATATATATATATATATATATATATATATGTAATTTTCTAGCGAATTTTCTTATTCCAACATGGTAAACCCATTTCCGGGCCTTGAAATCAGCTACGATCATGTTTTCGACTAAATGACGGCCTAAAGGACTATAACCTCTCGTATACGGTTTAACATTGCTAAGGGTTGTGTGAGAGGTTTGTATTTATAAATATGTAGAATAGCGGTATAAACATTCAACGCTAACAAATTTTGGATCGATTTATTCCATTCTGTGTTCTTCGTCATTGTACTTCAAAACTTTGATTAAAAGGAATCGATATAAATACTAAGCCATCGATATTCGGTCACCTGTTTACAAATGGCGGCATTTCGAAATGTATAAGGCTGGGTGACCGCAAAGTGCGGAGCGTAGCGAACTACATATTTAAAACCGAACATGTTGTTGTTGATGTGAAGACGAACGGAGCTTGACTGGTTCAGCTCAGTGGCCGCACTTACGTTACAAACAATAGGTTAGGTTTTGAATGCGTGGTCTACTGCGCTCCACATTTTGCGGCCACCCAGCCTTAAAAGTGGATGTTTAGGGAATCTCGTTCCAGGAACAGTTCGCGTACAAATATTTACAGTTTATTGATTTAAAAAAAAATCTTCCCAAAACGTCAGCGCTCGACAATTTTTACCACACTGCAGTGGAATACTGTATCTATTGAAGAGCAACCGCTCGTAGGCAGTCCCGTGTGGCCTAACTTCCTGGCCTACGTTTTACTGCTTTTCTACGATTAGCTCAATGAAACCTTTGTCCGTTCGCGGTCTCCTAGAGGTTGTCACCCGCAACAGAACCTGCTGGATATTTTCGCTAAATCCTCCGATTCTAACCTAAAAATCTTATGGCCGTTGGAATTTTTTATTCATAATAGGCCTGTGTTTGTTGGCACTTCCAGGTGCCTAATTTCTGTCCGATTCATACTCGGCGCGACAATCTATTTCGATAATAGTTTGGACAAGTTCGTTACTGGGTGAAATCTGTTCCAATAGTTTAAAGATTTGTCTGTGTGTGTGTGTGTGTGTGTGTTTTGTGTATGTATGTGTGTGCGCGAGAGTGTGTGTGTGAGAGAGGGAGAGCGTGCACGCATGCGTGTGTGTGCGCGCGCTCGTGCGCGATGTGTGTGTGTGTGTGCGTGTGTGTGTGTGTGTGTGTGTGTGTGTGTGTGTGTGTATGTGTGTGTCGAAAAGCCATTCGACAATTTCAAAATAGCTGCCATTTACAATCTTAAGAAAAACAGTAAAGTTTTAACTACGCACTTTTGAAAATCTGATTTCGCCGTCGTAATCAGTGCTCGGATGTAAATGAATGGCATTTATAATTTAAAATTAATTTCAAAATACGAAAATGAACCTTGACGTTAGTGAAATAAAATTTAAAATAATGGTACGTTTAAAAAACATTTTACGTGGTAGCTATAAATCGAATAAGGATTTTTTGAAATGTCAATAGGTGACGGAATGGGCGAGATCTGAAAGCAATTTTTTGTTAATAAATATCGGAGTCATCTTCACCGTTAATTAACGTTAATCTTATGGCAAATAGTTTCAATATGGCCGACAGGGTCTACAGAGTTAATTTGACCGGTCGCTTACGTTTTGTTTGGGTGCTTTAGGGGCTTCATTTTAGCTCTTTTTTATTTGTTTGAAGTTCGTACACGACGAAATCAAAAACATAGTTAAGTTGTTACACGGGCAACTAGGCTGTGTATTGATGAAGTAATCGTTCCGCGCTACATGAGGCAAGCCACAACAAAGCCCTTGTGCGATTGAAGCAATCTGTATTGATGCGGACACAGCTACTCCGCAGGTCCCTACCCTATACAGCCTATATCCTGACCTTTACGCTATGCTATTCGTAAAAACCTTCCACAACTCCCCCCCCCCGTGTCGCTGACGTGATGGAATCCGATTCTCGACGGTATTTTTTTTTATCGTAACAACTTTTTCAAACACTTATTCTATCATAAACATCATTTAAATTGCATATTTTCAGCATTTCAAACATTAAAATCGCAAACACGAAAACGAACCCTGACCGACGTCAAATTAAGTTTCTTGATTTCAACCGATTTAGAAAATTCAAACGCAACTTGTGCAGTTTTTAACGTTGATTGTGATGGTTTTTGGATTTTCAAAAGTGTTTCAAACTGTTAAAAGTGTTTACGGATTTTCGAAACTGTTGAACGAAAAAGGGTGGTTAACAAACGTGTTAACGATTTTTTAGCCAAAGTTTGAATGTAATTGGACTGAAATTGCGAACGTGAGGTTGATAAAACACGCGCGCGCGCGCACACACACACACACACACACACACACACAAGCGCTCACAGCTGTCTCGCTGTTGTGATGGGAGCAAATTTCCAAAATTATTTACTTCATCTTACCGTTTATTGAAATTCCGATTTCACCATCCACATTAAATTTTAAACTTTAAATTACGAGATGAACACTGTCTGCCGTCACACACACACACACACACACACAATTTTCTTTAATGACCCCACAAAAAGTGTAATGAAGGTCAGTAACGGCAGTCATTTCCCGGGACTGGGTATTACCGTGATGGCTGTTCCGATAGCTCATTTTCGAATAAAAATCCGTTAATACGTATTCCCAGTCAATACGCCTCATTCACCAAGAATGTTGTTAAATTAAAAAGTTCGTAGGAGAAAATAATTTATTTAAACTCAACTAACCGCTTCAAGTAGCTACTAATGTAGTTCGTGTTTCATAATTCCGACAATGTTTAATTCACAACGTGGCAACACCGCAAACAAGTAAATCGATCTATGCAGTTGTAGAAAATATACAAGGGTCTTCGTGTATAAGTATTGTCTGTTAGAATTAGGCCAGAAGCCACGATGGCGCCCAACACAAAACTGCTTGTTGTTGATATGATTGATATGATTATATATATATATATATATATATATATATATATATATATATATATATATATATATATATATATATATATATATATTACATTGGACTGGCCATCGTAGTAAAACCCAGACCCGAAACGTACAAATGAGTGCCGATCCTGACCTCTAGATCATTTCTTGAGGGATAGTTAAAATTTATTTATATATTTTAAATAAACAACACGTCAGCAATTTCAAATGTTGAAAAAAATCATTTTTTGTCTTAAGTTTTTTTTGAAAATCCTATCTCACCTTAGCAGTCAGTGTTAGCCTAAAAACTGTATAAATTAGCATTTTGAATTTTCAAAACCTGTTGAAATCAAGAATTTTTTCGCGTCGGTCAAGTTTCATTTTCGTATTTTCAATGTAATTTGAATCATTAAAAGGCTAATGTATGCAGATTTTGATGGTGATTATGATGGGGGAAAACAGTATCTGAAAAAGGTTCAGAAAAATTTACTTTTCGAAATTCGCTTCTATCACGTTGGCGAGACCTGCACTTTTTTAAAAATCCATTTTAAATTTTCACTTATGAGTTCGTTATTAAAAAACGAGAATTTAGGTTTCTCCAGTTTTCTCCTTTTTTCTATTTTGTTGGCCCAATTTTGGGGGAAATAATAACGTGATAAAGTTTGTGTAATATTTTTCGCATAGTTTTTGGTTTTACGTTTCATTCTTGGATAACAGTGTTTTTTTTTTTTAAATCGTCCATCTAATACAGTAAAACGTTAAAAATGTTATAAATACTGTATGATTTTGTTAAAACATTATGTTTTGATATTTTATAAATGAATTTCTAATTGCGAAATCACTGAAAATAGTTGAACGTAATTTAAACGTTTTTCCAAAGGTTGTTTAACATTTTGCGAAGCAGCCGTCCAGAACAACAAATGTTGACTTCTTTTAAAAATTTCTTCTGCGTTAAAATAACCTATTTGCGTTCTTCCCGCAATATGCCAGGCCTGCGTTTGTTACTGGGTTAAGTGGAAGTTGATATGCTCCCGAAAAAGAACAACCTGACAGCGAAAGTTTAATTAACAAGCACTTTAGAGGACATCGGGGTGGGAGAATCAACAAATACAAGAGTTGCAATTAATTAACTTTTCGTCAAACTGACAAAAGGCCTATTCATGTTTTACTACCCGGAGTGAAAACAAATGAAGTATAATACATGTCCTATTTATATCGTAGAATTTAATAAACAATGTAAAAATTGTATTAACAAAACATTCTCGTATTGTGTTTTTAAACACTGTTTGGAAGCTATATAACGTCAAAACCCCAATTTTTACATAAGCGGAAATGAAAACTCACTAAAATATTGATCGTATACGAGGTAAGGTGAAAACGTTCCCTCAATTGGTCAATGAAAATTTATTAAAAGTACGTAGGCCTATAATAAATTATACATGCTCCTCCTGCATGTACACACTTCTTGCACCGTTCATACTATTGTTGGAAACGCTCCTAAATGCATTTTTTGGAAATTTCGTTAGCCACTTCGTTGCTCTTGCAAATCAGTAAAACAATGTCTTTCAGTGTTATTTTCAGTTTTTCCACTGGTAAAAATCCGGTTTTAGTTAAACCAACTGAGGAATTGCGTCTGTTCCAATATCTCTAAAGACTAAACTGACTGATCTTAATTAAATTTGTCATACAGTTTGCGTGACTGGAATCATTTTTAACATTTCAAATTTACTAAATAAAGTTTTAATATTGTCAACACGAACCCAAAAACAGTTTGCAATACGCGTATTAAAACCCAGCAAACCTTCCCTTAATTCTGTTAAACAGCTGATGCTGATATATTGGCCGTTATAAATAACATTAAACCGAGTCTGTTGATTTGTCGCTTTCGTTGCATATTAATGGCGGCTGCATACGTTGGCAGCGCGCCAAATGTTGCGACCAAATAGAATAATTGCCCTTTTAGTCTTCACCTACGCTATCAATTCCGCTAAGCGCCGTTAGTTCAGCTGAGGAATGTCAAACGTCTGTTGTTTATGTGGAATAACGGTTATGAAAATATAAACTGCTAACATAGATGAAATGCCTTACCAATTTAAGATGGGGTATATATTAGAATCCCAACAAAACTAATAGAGAAGATAACGCACCTCAAGTTTACGTATAAAGAAAACTGCATGAAAGTCTGACGTTTGTAAGATTTTCTTTGGAAAAACCCTTACGTTTGATTGGATCACGTTTTTAAGAAAATGTTCTATGTTTCAAAAGTAGGATAATACGTCCATTAATAAAATAATGAGAGCGGACCTATTAATCATACGACCATTGATACAGCTCTTAGCAAGACACTATTGCACCCTTTGTTGAATAATTTTAATAGTTTTACCATATAAAACTATTAGTAGTAGAATGATAATTCATGCAAGATATGTGAACTTTCTCTGCTGGTGGCATCTTGCGGCCGAGTGTTCAGTTACAGTTAAATATATAATAGTAGGGGGGGGCCTACTGTCTATTTTCTCAAACGTCTTCCCCCTTGTACATGCAGCGTTCCTAGCGGAGTGCAAGTTACTTGTACTTTAGCCGCTAATATCGAACACACGTTTTATATTGGTGGCTGTACTTCTAGTCCGTTTATACTCAGTGGTTATACCTTACAATAGGAAGTGGCGAAAGGTACACAAAAGTAGTCTATTCCTGACGCTTTTTCTATAGTTATTTTATTTTACATTCTTTTTGGAACAGATTTTTATTAGCGAATTTCCACTGGAAATGGTTTGCTATACAGCTCCAACATAGTAAGTCTCAGATCCGGAAAATTTAAATGAGAGCCGATCCCTCTAGATAACCTTTTGAGAGGTTGTTAAAATTTATGTATGTATTGTAGTGTGTGTGTGTGTGTGTGTGTGTGTGTGTGTGTGTGTGTGTGTGTGTGTGTGTGTGTGTGTGTGTGTGTGTGTGTGTGTGTGTGTGTGTGTGTGTGTGTGTGTGTGTGTGTGTGTGTGTGTGTGTGTGTGTGTTTTAGCAGGAATATGATTTCAATATATGATTTCAAAGAAACGTAACACAAAAAATCTTTTTTTAAATAGGTTACTCAAGTTCAGTATTCAAAACTTTGATTTAAAATGGTCGCTATTTTGAAACTGTTGAACGAATTTTTTAGTTAACGAATTTTATTAATTAATTTTTGTGCCATGTTTGAATCAAACCGGACTATAATTAAGAACGTTATTTTGCTAAAACACACGCGAACGCTCTCTCTCTCTCTCACACACACACACACACACACACACACACCACGGTTTGGGTCTTACCATGATGGACGTTCCAATAGCTAATTTTGAACAGTTCTAAAATGTGGGCTATTTTTTAAATCTGATTTCACCACCACGATGAGCGTTAAAAACAGAATAAATCAGTTTTCGAATTTTCTAAATCGGTTGAAATTAAGAAGTATAATTTTACTGCGGTAATGGTTCATTTTTGTATTTTCAATATAACTTAAAATCCCTACAAGGGGTGCAGACTACCTGCACCTATTGAGAGGATTTAGACGTCCCTCGCAGTACCCGAGTCTAATACACACTTACGACTTTACTTTACACTCACACTTACATTTAGGGAGGCGATAATAGCCCCAATGTGCTTTTCGCCTTAAAATAAAAATACAACTTAAAAGTTTGAAAACGCTAGTAGGTACTGCTGATTATTATAATGACATCGAAATTCAAAAGAAGGGAAAGAAAAATATTTTGAACATTCACTTTCAATCACGTCAGCGAGATAGCTGCGTGTTGAGACATCTTCATTTGAAAACTTATTTTCTTTAAGTAGATATTTACATTTGTGATTAAGGTACAACATTTCAACTCATCTGTTAAGCCTTTCTAAACATATTTATTTTGACTTATTTAACCTCCTTCTGAATTACTGGAACATCCTTTATAAAGTATCGTTACGTTAACCTAGAAATTCAATATCAAATTGATTTATTATAACTATAACAGTTATAGTTTGAAACCCCTTTGAAACTATAACAGTGTCCCGGCTGTTTATACATTTAGTAAAAAGGAAAAATGATTATCCTTTATAGAAAGCAGCCGCCGAGCATATGGCCACAAGATAATGGTCGCCTCATTCAGTCAATGTATCGAAGGGTTGTACAGAGTGTCAAGTGGTTTGCGCCACCTGGTGGGGTCTAGGGGTGGGATTTACAACTGCATCGCCTCCCCAATGCACCATCCACCCCATTACTTCACAATACACATCATGATTAGCTTACCACTAGATCTTCACAAGAGGCGTATTATCTTAACCCAATACCGTATAGTGTACAGTGATAAGTTTACGCATTATTATTATACGTTTGTAACGACTGGAAGGAGACAATATACACAGTGTATGATTAGATACTTTTTAATGAACGAATTTCCGACGAAGCGGCTAAACGAAATTTTCAAAATTGACTTTGAGGAGTGTTTCCAACAATTGTGTGAGCGGTGGAAGAATGGTGTACATACAGGAGGAGAATAATTTGAATCAAAATAAGGTTAAAATATTATACGTACTATCAATAAATTTTCATTGACAAATTCCGGGAACTTTTTGACCCTACCTCGTATTAAAGCCGTCGGAAACCGAAAACATTTTGGAACCGCTGCCTCAGTCTATATGTTTAATACGAACACAGTATAAAATTCTTCATTAATCTAACTGGTATAACGTATCAATTGACGTTAAACACAATGAACCTATTATTGCTGTATTTATTTTATTTTCTCTGCTATTTCAATTGAAATGGATAAACTGCTTTATGATGTTCACTGTCTAAGTATGTTTGAATTTTACGTTTCTAATTTGACATTTTGTGTTCATGTTTCTAATCTTGTTTTCTATGTTCACAGGTAAGTGTTTTGAAGTTTGGTTTTTGGCAGTTATTTATCTATGAGTAAGTTTTTCAACAGATTTATTTTAAGATTACAGTGTAATTTAGTTCGTCACCATTTTCTATCTGGAATGCGTTCGTGTAACTGCACAACTTATTGATCGAAATGGACACACACACACACACACACACACACACACACACACACACACACACGTGTGTGTGTATATATACGAATTGTTCATAAAAAAACATAATTTTAAAAACGTGTAGGATAAACAGTTTTTTTGGAAATTCGCTTTCATCACGTCAACGAGACAGCTGTGATGTACACAGCTGTACATTACACTCTTCTGAACGCGGGTTCAAAATATAGCTGTTACTGAACCAAAAATAAAAATCATGTATCATGTTTTCTTCTTTTTATTTTAATTACGATCATTCTTTCGAAAACAAGACATATGATTTTTATTTTTTGTTCAATAACAGAATTTTAAAATTTGTTTCTTAAAAATTATAATTACATGTAGTCCTATTATATTTCACTAAATAATGTTATATTTATTGTAGTAATTGTTATTTTAATTACGATTTGTTTCAATTAAATTACGATTAAACGCGATAAATTAGCATAGCTAGTTATTAACAACATAACCTGAAACGTATTATAGTCTGTTAGCTGATCTGTACGAATTAATATAAACGACAAATTATTGTAGATAGTTTTAACTTAACCTGAAACATCTTATAGCCTATCAGCTGATCGTTAGGAATTAATACAAACGACAAATTAACATAGATAGTTTTTAATACAACCTAAAACTTATTGCAACCTATCAGCTGTTCAATAAAATTAGCTGATTAATATAAAACAACTGATCTCTTAATATAACTACAAAATTAAATTAACGATTCATTTCATATTTACATAGGTCAAACTTCTTCGTAGTTTCCGTAGTGTAGTGGTTATGTCGTGCACGTCACACGCGTAATGAACCCAGTTCGATTCCGGTCGGAAACACAGGAAAGTTTTAGTTATAATTAATTTAATATGAGCCTTTCGACGCGCAAAGTATCGGCCTACTGTTATATATCATTATACATGTTACTCGCATCACGCGGCGCGCAAAGTCTATCAGAACCAGCATTACTAAAACATGATACATGATAATAAATTTGCCTGTGAGTTTATGTTTGAGACAATCTGATGATATTGATATTGATAATGACGATATGATAATAATATAGAAATGTTTGTGCATAGTTCTTGTTTCATTTCATTAATCTCGTTCCGCGTCAAGATGTCGGCCTACAAAACGCCGCCATTACGGGGATCTTATCTCAGCGGGGTTATCTTACGTGTAAATATTTTGTAGTTTACTTTTAGAAAGGTTTTCTTACGTAATTGTATGCAGTGCAGAAGTCGGCCTTAACGTCCCGGAAAATCGCTCCATTACGGCCTAGACTCGCGTGACCGATGCGGAGTGATGGAGACTGATATTATTTTAACACTGTAATTCCACTTTCCGACACGAAAATGTTAGCTTGGAGTGTTATCACAGGAAGGCGGGACTGTGTGGCTTTTAATTTAGCAAATCTGTAATTTCTGCAGATTTAATAGTCAACGAACAAACACCTCACGCTTTGCACAGGTCCACGGCGCACAGTTGACGTGATAGTAGCGTTGTTTTACCTTAACCGTTTTTTTTTTTATAATACTTCACTTTCCTCTTTTCTATAATTATTTCTCTAACCTCTTTAACAAAGTTAATGCCTGGTGCTCTTGGTTTCAGCATTGGAGTGTTATTCCATGCTGTTTGTTGTATACCTATTACAAACTGTTCTGTTTCTTCATCAAGCTGCTTTCTAGTTTTTAATGGTACCTTCAGTTTGATTCTACGTTCCAACTCTGTTCTGTATCCATCCCAATCAGTAAGTCGGTTTGATAATAAAGGAGGCTGTTGAGTTTTAATTACTGGTCTACTTATGGTTAGGACAATGCACGTGTGATCAGATACTAAATCATGGTTTTCCTATATGCATGTATATTTAGTTGATGTTCCTTTCATCACAAAGAAATCAATTAAATCAGGTATCTTCTTTTTTCACTAGGCCAATAAGTAGGTTTTCCTGTTGACAATACTTCACAATTCAAATCTTTGATTGCTCCATATAGTTCCTTACCTTTAGTAGTATCTAGCCTCGAGCCCCAAAACATATTTTTTTGCATTATAGTCACCTCCAACTGTAAAGCATTCTCCCAGGTTTTTAAAAAGGTGAATAAAGTCCAACTTTTCCAGTTTAAATCTTGGCGGACAGTATATTGCAGCTGCTTTAATATTTTTTGGTTTGGATTGAATACAGATAGTAGTTACTTACATCTCCTTAGTGTCTAAACTTTCCTCTTGCCAGTGCTTTATATTATTCTTCACCAATACAACTGATCCTCCTTTTCCTATTTTATCTGGTCTAAGTGTATGATAGATGTTGTATCCTTTTATTTTTGGATGTGCTTCTCTTGTTAGGTGGGATTCGGAAATTAAACAAACGTCAATATTCTGATTCAAAATAAATACTTTTACTTCATTGATCCTTTGTAATAACCCATTGGCATTCCACGCTGCTATTCTTAGAGCCGGGATCGTAGTTATTTATTTCTCTTGGGGACATTTACTTTTCTATTTTATAGACTACTGATTCTATCAAGAATCATATTATTGGTCTTTTTTTGTTGCTCTAACTCAGATAAAATTTGTTGCAGTGTCTGGTTTATTGTATCAAAGTTTTCTGGTTTATTGTTTTCCCTTGTCTTTTTATCGTTTGCCGCATTAGCATAAGATTCTGCCAATGTAACCTGTTTAAACATAGATTTTTTTGCCTGTAAGTGAGTTTGTCCTAAGACAGTTCTTTCCACTTCCAAATTAGAATTTGCTGCATTCACATTCCTAGACCCAGTTGTTTGTCTGCCATATGAATCATCTCTCATCTTTTGAAGTGTTTTTGCGACCAAGCAACCTCCATAACTTGGATGAGCACCTCCGCAGTTGGCACATTTAGGTTTCTCTTCTCTTTTCTTCGTACAATTTCTTGTGAGATGAGATTCGGCACATTTAACGCACCTCTCCTGCCTATTAATATATTTCTGAGTATGCCCATGCATCTGACACTTTTTACACTGAGGAATAAGAGTAGATGTTCTTCTCAGCGGTTCAATTCTCACCCTTAGTTCCAGAATGTTGTCAATCCTGTATATATCATCTATGCTTTGCCTTCTATCAAAGATTAGCATGAATAAGAGAAGATTACGTTTTATTATCTTATCTCCACCCCTTTCTTTTTTTTTTGTATGTTAGTTACACTCTGGATTGCAAAATTCTTCGCCTTCAGAAACGTAACAATCTCTTCAGGTTCACATTCAGGATAAATTCCTCTTGCCATTACTTTGGTAGGCTGTACATTCTTGTCTTCGTAAGTGAAATATTCCCATCCATCTTTAGTGACTTGTCCTTTAAGCCGTCTATACTCTTCTCCATTTTCTACATTGATTTTGTAGATGCCCCCAGCCAGTAATGTTACTTTAGATTGTACATTCACCTTATTTAGAGTTTTGGCTACACCATTATATGTACGTTCACCTTTACCTGTTAATACATTTATTGGTGGAGGAGGTAAAGATTTTTTTCTTCAACCTTGTTTGTTTGAATACTATTAGTATTAAGAATACGCTGTTCTCTAATATTAACCCCGGTGACACTTCAGGGGCTTTACGTTTCTTCCCCTTTCTTCTCCTATCCTGCTCTACAATCCACATGGTTTCCTTTGCTAACTCCTCCTCATCTGTACAATACTCCTCTTGTTGTCTGTGAGTTTGAGCTTCAGGCTCCAATTCCTTATTTGAGCTACTCATTAAAAGATCAACCTTTGTTTGCAAGTCAGATATTATAGCTTTAAGGTTATTACATTCCTCAATACTCTTCTTCCATTCATTCCAGATGTATATCTCATTTGTTGTTTGAGGCTGGAATTGAATCTCCGCAATGATACCATCTTTCTTTACTTCCTGTTTATTTGGAGATCTTGCAATTTTCTTACTTTTCTCAAAAGGGTTTACACTCTCTCTTATGCTAGTATTAGTTTTATTGCGGTCGCTTGCTGACGAAGCCTCAGAGCCCGCTTCCTCACTCCTGACAGGTGCCGGTACTGGGGATCCGACTCCCTGCACCGTAAACTTCTCTTCTTTATTTGAACTCATCATCATTTTTTTTTATCTGTTCCGCTAACTACGCATCTCCCATGCGTCATTCACCCCCTTGGCGCAGTTCCTAACCATGGGGTTGGGTTGCCTCTTCCGCCGTGTTCGCCGTACCGAAGCACCTCTTCTCCGTCTAAGACTTCGCCGTAACCCTGGCAAGGGACCCTCACAAGGTACTATCAGCCGGACCAGCTGAACCAAGATTTTTTAGAGAGGTGTTACTCCTCTATCACTTCACTTTTCCTCTACGAGGCCCTGGGCTTGTGACCGGCATAGCGGTGTTATTAATCCCATGCCAAAGTTTTGCGCTAGACTGCGCCACTGTAGCAACACATCCAGCAGTGTTGCCAATGCATTTGCTCTCCATCTCCTGCGGAATGGGTGCTAGCACACGGGTAGCACGCACCAATTGGCAAACTGCTCTGCACCCTTCTGTTATAAATGTGAATTACGAACCCTGTAACTACACTTTGCATATGTTCAGTGAGCACTTTGCATATGTTCAGTTTTCTGTAGGGGCTAAATTGTTAACTTCACAAGCTGTCACTGCCCTATCGTGTTTTACCCTAAATGTCTTAATAGGTGTTTCTAATATATAATTGACGTAACCACGTGACATCAGCAAACAATTTAATTACTGTACGGCTCGGGTACAGTTGACAGAACAGGTTTCTGATTGGTAGCGGGGACTGGATGACGGCAGAATGCGGTTTGGTTCAGCCATCTTGGTTTCCGCGGCCGTCGTTTCTTTATCAAATTTATGATTTAATACCAGTTACCGTGTAAGTACATTGAATCGCGTTACAGTATTTATATAAATAACTCGGGACAGGTTGTGTGAAGTATTCAGTGATGTTCAGCTTCGACGTCAAGCTGTTTATCACGTTTAGCGCTTCGTTCTCACGTATACAGTACAGGTGTGTCGGTATCAAATTTAAGAATATGTTCATTGGAAATAACCTACGACACGTTATAAAGGTTGTGTGTGTGTATGTGTGTGTGTGTGTGTGTGTGTGCGCGCGCGCGCGTGTTTTAACACGTACATTTTGAATTTCGGTCCTATTTGATCGAAACCAAATAAAGTTTGATTTCGGTAACAAAATGGCCAATTTCGTTACCCAACAAAATCCGGTCGACGATTTCAAAATGGCCGCTTAAATTCTCAAACATTTTAAACTTTTAATCGAACACTTTTTTTAATCTTATTACATACACTAAAACCAGTTTTATTGGCTAACCAGCAGTTTATTATCTAATAAACAATTATAGCAGTTTATAAAGTAGTTGCCTAATGTCAATAATTCTGATCACAGCTCCATCCTGAGTGCAACACTATGAATCCTAACCAACTCTAGAGGCTTCAGTTCCATTAACTCTGTGTAATCAAGCACTTGAAATATTTTGTTGATGGAGTCGAAACTTATGTTTTTGGCTTGCTTTTGTATTTCGACTTCTACTGGTTTAATCTTTAAATCCCTGCGAATGGTATCATTACTGCTGTAGCAAGGAGTTTTCACTGTAGTAACCCTTAGTTATTTTGAGAAGTTTGAATAATTTGAATATCAGACTTCTTAGTGCAGACCACAGTTGTATGCCATATAACCATACCATGGTATAACCATAGAGGGATCTCTCTGTCGTTGGCCAGGTCGTTGTTCCAAGGAGAAGTTTGAATAATTTGAATATCAGACTTCTTAGTGCAGCCCACAGTTGTATGCCATATAACTATACCATGGTATAACCATAGAGGGATCTCTCTGTCGTTGGCCAGGTCTGCTATCAGCAGTTGAAATCGTAAGCATCACCAGGCAATATGGGAATGGGTATTCCCATAGTAATCGCCTCTTAAGAATGGTTCCATATGGGGGGGGGCGTAAAAGGACAGAAGATGTCTTGGTCATAGCTTAACTGAGGAAAATCATGGGGCTTATCACTGGGTACTGTGCACATGAACAGGATAGGTATATACCATGGTGAAACCGTGTGTAGATTGTACAGGAAATAGGAGGAGATTGCAGAACACGTAATCATTGGTTATGAAGCTTTTGCTGGTAGGAGGCTAGGGATTTTTGGTTTCCAGGACCCTAGGGATCTTCAGCAGAATGTAAATTATATTTATTTATTTTATCTAAATAACTTTATTTCTGTTATGTTTATATATACTTTTACGAATTGTTATTAATTTTATTCATTATTCATTGTTATTTAGTTCTTAAGTATTCGTTATTGTAATATAATTATTCCTGTTATTTAAATTTTTGTTTAATTTCATTTTTCATGACGGCGATTATAACCTTAACGGTTTTTCGCCGAAAAAAAAAGCTAGTCAGTGGATTGTTGGAACTTACTAAGGGCATAAATCTGCTCAAGAGGTTTAGTTGTGCAATAGGTCTTCTATTCCTTCTTCTGATTGGAATCTAATCTAATATAACCAAACTGGCAACGTTTGCTTGTATAGTTGCAGTTTGTATTGACAATTCTGACTTTCTTCCAATTAGCCATGCATTTTCTTTAGTTGGATGCCTAATTCACTTTTTTTGAAAGTCTCATTTTATCTGTCCGCGTTAATATTTGCATAAATTAACTCATAAAATGTTTCTTAAAATCAATAAAATGAATTACACGGCGGTGAAGGTTCACTTTTGTGTTATTTTCTACACAATTTTAAAGTTTAATTTGCTAAATAATGTTGATTTTAAAGCTAATTATTGAGATTTATAAATTATTGTAAAATAAAAACCTAACGTTACAGAATTTCGCTTACATCAGCGAGACAGCTGCGTGAAGCGGTTATTTTAAATTTATAATTACGTAGGCTATTAAAAACGTTCTCACCAAGGTTGTTAGCGGACTTAGCCTACGCGAGACCAAGCCTAGACTAATACATTTTCTCGCCCAACTTAATCCTGAATATTTAAATGTCAACTGCATATAATCGCCTTTCCCATTACTGGAAGTGGGGTGGAGCTCGTTAATTCTTTCTACTTAATTAGACAAAAAGGGAGGTTTTCCTTACGTCCCTGATTATAGCGGGGCCTCGCACCGTGCCACCGCTTAGGTAAATACGATCAACAGCGGTAAAATAGTTTGGTATGAATGTTCATTGAGCTATATATATATATATATATATATATATATATATATATATATATATATATATATATATATATATGTGTGTGTGTGTGTGTGTGTGTGTGTGTGTGTGTGTGTGTGTGTGTGTGTGTGTGTGTGTGTGTGTGTGTGTGTGTGTGTGTATGTGAGCGCGAGCTCTAATACGGATGAAGTAAATGACACCGGTCTAATGGTGTATCAAACTGAGCAGTGGGATGTCTCGTAACCTCTCAGTGTACCTTATCCCCACCCATGCTCAGTATGGGTGAACATATTATGTCCCTGCCTATCCATGGGAGCAACATGTGTAAGAATGTTAAGTTAAATGAGTAGGATCTCAGTGCATAACAAAATGCTGGCCAAATGAAGTTCAACCTTCGCGATAAGGATCAAGAGAAGGGAAGTCACCAATTAGAAGTAGAGGAATTATTCACCTTGAATCCTCTCTTATTCTTAGACTTACGAAGAGACTAGGACTGGAGAAGGCGCTGTATTTTGTTATTTTAAGGCGAAACACAAACTGAGGCTATTATCGCCTCCCTAAATGTAAGTGTGAGTGTATAAAATGCTAAAGTTGTAAGTGTAGTGTTATAAGTGTAAGTGTGTGTTAGACTCGGGTACCGCGAGGGACGTCTAAATCCTCCTAATAGGTGCAGCTAGTTTGCACCCCCCACAGAGAGAAGGCGCTTTAAGTGAGCATCTCGTGAATATAGAAAGCTGGCGCAGTAGATCTACAAAGGTCGCTGTGCAATGCCCATTTTGCAAAGAAGGTTCGTTAAAAAAACTTTTTAGACGCCAAACTTTAATAGTGATGTGTAATAAAACTTGATAAAGTAAAATACGGATCAAACTGCCGCCTTTTAAAAACAATTTAAAAGTTTTAATTATTCGTAAAGTTTTAAATATTGTACTTACTACAAAGTATAACATCCCTCCCTTGTTTGCCCAACAAACACTGCTTGTTCCTGTCCTTATAGTTCCTTTTAGTTTTTGAAGAAACTTAACTGACTTGTTTGTCATTAAAATAACTTATTTTCCCGCTGCTTCTTTCATATATTATTTTTAATGAGAACAGTCATTTTTGCCGGTAAAATTGAACAGTTTTTTTATTTATAAGCGTTAAAAAACGCAATAAACAATAACAAAATTGTTGTAGTAGTTACATTATAATTTTGCAAGTAACAGTATATCTAGTAAAGGTGGACGACCGGATATGGGTCTATAGTTAAGAGATCACTTAGTTTATAGTTAAAGTTATTTAGGTTTTATTTTTTAACGAATTTAAATTGGAAAAAGAGTTGTGTGTGTGTGTGTGTGTGTGTGTGTGTGTGTGTGTGTGTATGCGTGCGTATGTGTGTGTGTGCGCGCGCGCTTTATTTCGTACGGTTCGATTTGGTTCAAATTTGTTAGAAAATGTGATTTTGATAATAGCTTGGACAGGTTCGTTAACCAGTGAAATTCGTTTAGCAGTTTCAAAATGGCGGTCATTTCAAACCGTGAAAAAATCAGATATTTTTTACATTCTGTGTATATTCTTTTTCAGAGTCTGATTCTGCCTTGCCGTTGTAAATGACGTTAAATATTAGTAGATTACACTGAAAACTTAAGAAATTAAAATATAGTTGTAAATTCGCTGGTATCATGTTAACAAGTCATCTACGAGCTGTGAAATTTAGGCCTTTTAGTTTTGTTTTATAAATTATTTTTGCATTTATATTTTTTATATATTTAAAATATATATATATGCATTGTTATATTTAACATTTTTTTTATTAAAGGTAATTAATGTAAAGTAATTATGGGAAAGTTCTGACGTGTTTTTGACGTAATTAATTTAAATTTTAAACCCATATTAGTATATCTTTGTTACAATAACCCACCTATCATCATGTTGTGTTTTCCGGTACATTTTCATAAACCAGAACTGTTTAGTATTAGACCGGGTGGCCAGCAAATGGAGAGCGGAGCAAATTACGCATTCAAAACCTAACCTATTGTTTTTAATGTAAGTGCGGCCATTGAAAGCGTAACAGAGCTGAGTCAAGCGGCAACGTTAGGCTTCGTTCCGCATAATTTCGACTGTGTCTAGGTTCGGTTTAATGCTGACTCCGCTTCCCCCATCACACTTACCACGCCTCCAAAGGTACTATTTCTCGTTACCTAGGTTACGGTTTTTAACCGTAGTAGTTTTCCTAGAATCCGTTACTGTATATTTAAATTTTTATATTTAAAAAATATAAACGTATTCTTTTAAACTGACTGAACTACGTTTCCGGTTGCCGTTCGTCTGCATTCCGCCCTGCTTTGCATTTAGTGACCGCCCTGCCTTAATATTCAACTTTCTTCAGTCGTCGTTATAGTAATTTGGCCCGAAGTCACCGTACAAGTGTCATCGTGTCTAAAGAAAGGCGTGGTATTACATCTGCCTAGAGGTTTGAAATAGACAAAAAGTTGAAAAACATGCCTTAAAATCAAACAGAATGTTAAATGAGGTGCTGGGGGACGTAGGAGTTGAGCCAGTAACAGGCAGTAAGGGTGAATAGGCATCGACTGAGACGTTACTCTGAACGGCGTTTACTTTCTCACAAAACCACAATTATATTCATTGTAATATATTACAAATTATTTTAGTGACGTGATTTTTCAGAATCGCGGCACGCAGCTGTCTCGCTGACGTCATGATAGTGAAAGTTCAAACAATAAATTCGTTGTCTTTACACACATTTGAAAATATGATTTTAAAATAAACATTAAAATCTGCATAAGTTATTACTGTTAGCGAATTTTTACTGAAAATGAGCTACCGGAGCGGTCATCACGGTAAGAACCAGATCCGTTGTAGTTAGAATTTATATATCTATCTATCTAATCTAATTCATATTATATTTCTGAAAGTTTGTGTGTTTGTTTGTTTGTTTGTTTGTTTGTTTGTTTGTTTGTTTGTTTGTTTGTTTGTTTGTTTGTTTGTTATTCAATCACGCTTTAACCACTGGACCAATTAAAGTGAAATTTGGTACGCATATGGTTTAAGTATCAGAGATACATATAGGCCTATTCCCGTTTAACAAAACGTCATTATACTACTTACCCAGCCCAAAATAATTATCAGTTTTTAGTTTTGTAACATCTGTTAACTGTAGTTATTTACTGGACATGTGATTTAGGTACCTGAGATAAAGATAGATTCAATCCTATTTTAAGAATCTTAATCTGTGTTTTATTTATTGCAAAATTACTGTTTTAATGTAACATTTTCAATATTTTAGTTGAAATTTTTTTCAAAACTGACTTTAATTTGTTACTTTGTGTTGAATTTTCAATATTAAATGTAAAAAAATCCCTACACAGAGTGCCAATTGTAAGGTAGTATATATATTTGTGTAATTACATTATGGTAAACATGCAGTGAAGCATATCCTTATTTTTCGATATTTTTGTTACTAAAATAAGCATTTTATGCCTTATTTAATACTAAAATAGTATTATGTGCCAAAAAGCAAGAATACAAAATATGAATGCATGAGAAGTATGATAAAATCGAAAATAAAAGTGACCAACATAACCTCAAAATTGCTACCCGGCGAAAATCAGTAACGTGTTGTAAATCGGTAAAACAATAAAAATACGTCTAACACGGGTTTTGGGTGATAAGAAACCAATTTTTTAAAAGAATACAGCATAAACAAACTGTCACGGTTGTTAGGCCTAACAAGGTGATGCGTGAAAAACCTTTATATTTTTTAAAAATAGCCTACTATATATCCTGACACGGTGTTGGGCCTATCACGGTGATACGTGAAAAAACCTTTATTTTTTTTAAAGACTACTACATATCCCAACTGACACGTTTGTTGGGCCAATCATGGTGATGTGTGAAAAAAACCTTTATTTTATTTTAGAAAACTACATAACCTAATTGACACGGTATTTAGGCCTAACACGGTGATGCGTGAAAAACCTTTATATTTTTTTTAAAGAATACTACATATCCTAATTGACATGATTGTTAGGCCTAACACAGTGATGCGTGAAAAAACCTATATATTGTTTTAAAGAATACTACATAACATAACTGATACTGATGTTGAGCCTATCACGGTGATGTGTGAAGAAACCTTTAATTTTTTAAAGAATACTACATAACCTAATTGACACGGTTGTTAGGCCTAACACGGTGATGCGTGAAAAACCTTTATATTTTTTTAAAGAATACTACATATCCTAACTGACACGGTTGTTGGGCCTATCACGGTAATGTGTGAAAAAAAACTTTATTTTTTTTAAATAGTACTGAAAACCTTAACTGACACGGTTGTTAGGTCTAACATGGTAATGCGTGAAAAATACTTTAAATTTTTTTAAAAGAATACTCCATAAGCTAACTAACATGGTTGTTATACCTAACACGGTGATCCATTAAAAAAACCTTTATTAATTTTTTTTAAATAGTACTTATAACCTAATTGACACGGTTGTTGGGCCTAATAAGGTGACGCATGAAAAAAACCGTTATATTTTTTTTAAAGAGTACTCCATAACTTAACTAACACGGTTGTTAGGCCTAACACAGTGATGCGTGAAAAACCTTTATATTTTTTAAAGAATACCACATATCATAACTGACATGGTTGTTGGGCCTATCATGGCGATGTGTGAAAAAACCGTTATTTTTTTAAAGAGTACTCCAAACCTTAACTGACACGGTTGTTAAGTCTAACATGGTGATGCGTGAAAAATGTTTATATTTTTTTTAAAGAATACTCCATAAGTTAACTAACATGGTTGTTAGGCCTAACGCGGTGATGTATTAAAAAACCTTTATTTATTTTTAAAAAAGAGTACTTCAGAACCTAACTGGCACGGTTGTTGGGCATAATACGGTGATGCAGGGAAAAGCCTTATTTTTTTAAAGAGTACTCCATAACTTAACTAACACGGTGGCGTGTTAAAACCTTTATTTTAAAAAAGAAATACACCATAACCTAACTGAGTTGTTGGTCCTAACACGGTCATGCGTGATCTTTAATGTATATTACGATTGCGGGAAAAGCCGTGACGGGTAACAGGTAATCATATTATTTTTCTGAAAGTTTGTTTTTGTTTATTTGTTTGTTATTCAATGACACTTTAACTACTGGACCAATTGAGATTAAATTTGATATGAACACAATACTATTCCAGTTTAGAATAATAGTGACTTTTTAATAATACTGTATGATATATATATACATATATATATGCATTGTTATATTTAACATTTTTTTTATTAAAGGTGTTTAATGTAAAGTAATTATGGGAAAGTTCTGACGTGTTTTTGACGTAATTGATTTAAATTTTAAACCCATATTAGTATATCTTTGTTACAATAACCCACCTATCATCATGTTGTGTTTTCCGGTACATTTTCATAAACCAGAACTGTTTAGTATTAGAACGGGTGGCCAGCAAATGGAGAGCGGAGCAAATTACGCATTCAAAACCTAACCTATTGTTTTTAATGTAAGTGCGGCCATTGAAAGCGTAACAGAGCTGAGTCAAGCGGCAACGTTAGGCTTCGTTCATAATTTCGACTGTGTCTAGGTTCGGTTTAATGCTGACTCCGCTTCCCCATCACACTTACCACGCCTCCAAAGGTACTATTTCTCGTTACCTAGGTTACGGTTTTTAACCGTAGTAGTTTTCCTAGAATCCGTTACTGTATATTTAAATTTTTATATTTAAAAAATATAAACGTATTCTTTTAAACTGACTGAACTACGTTTCCGGTTGCCGTTCGTCTGCATTCCGCCCTGCTTTGCATTTAGTGACCGCCCTGCCTTAAATATTCAACTTTCTTCAGTCGTCGTTATAGTAATTTGGCCCGAAGTCACCGTACAAGTGTCATCGTGTCTAAAGAAAGGCGTGGTATTACATCTGCCTAGAGGTTTGAAATAGACAAAAAGTTGAAAAACATGCCTTAAAATCAAACAGAATGTTAAATGAGGTGCTGGGGGACGTAGGAGTTGAGCCAGTAACAGGCAGTAAGGGTGAATAGGCATCGACTGAGACGTTACTCTGAACGGCGTTTACTTTCTCACAAAACCACAATTATATTCATTGTAATATATTACAAATTATTTTAGTGACGTGATTTTTCAGAATCGCGGCACGCAGCTGTCTCGCTGACGTCATGATAGTGAAAGTTCAAACAATAAATTCGTTGTCTTTACACACATTTGAAAATATGATTTTAAAATAAACATTAAAATCTGCATAAGTTATTACTGTTAGCGAATTTTTACTGAAAATGAGCTACCGGAGCGGTCATCACGGTAAGAACCAGACCCGTTGTAGTTAGAATTTATATATAATTAATAAATAAAAAATGTAAGTAAAATTCAAGAGTTTCAAAACGAAAATGAAAGAGTTCCATTTCAAGTATTTAAAAATTCGTCACTATTAATTATACGTATTAAATACGTATAACTATATTACAATCTTCTTTTATTGTTACTTGATAACAACCCGAGAATGAACACAGTTACATTACCCGATCCAAAACGTTTCCCTTCCGAAAATTCGTATCCTAAAAATTTGTTTAACCTAAAAAGAGAAGGGGAAAATGTGTTCACAACTGTATACTTACTGACGGTCCGTTGCTCCCCAGCACCAGTCACTTCGCGACGTATATTTGGTCTTCAAACGTCCCTCCGGTCCTCCCAGAATCGACTGAATTAGAGGTGCCAAGGCGGGCTGAGGCACATGGCGCAAAATGCGCTATCAACATTTTTTAGGGTGGGGCAAAATTTATTTGTATCATAATTACTTTAATAGGGGATAACATAAATATTATTTTAAAAAAATGTGTATTCCAACTTTAAAATTGCAAAAAATCAAATATAGAATGTATTTTGTTCTAAACATAGAACACTTCTAAAATATAAAAGTGTTTTAATATTTAATAGGATAAAAAAATATAAATTTTTTTCTTTTTAATTTTTTTCATTTAAAAAATTGATCCAGTAAAACATAAGTTAAATTTTGAGGGGGCTGATTTTTGGAATTGAGCATGCGCCATAGCTGTTAGTGGTTATTGGCACCTTTGGACTGGCCTCTGTGTGTGTGTGTGTGTGTGTGTGTGTGTGTGTGTGTGTGTGTGTGTGTGTGTGTGTGTGTGTGTGTGTGTGTGTGTGTGTACGTGCGCGCATGTACACATGCATTTTAAATTTAACGACCCCATTTCATTGAAAATCCCAAGTCTCATCATGATGGACGCTACAGCAGTTCATTCCAATATAAATTCGTTAAAAAAAGATCTGATTTAACCAACTTCTAAAAAGTTGAAATTTTACAATAATTCTACCTTCGTATTGATTCCCGCACTGATAATTCACCGACTTACAGTTTTAGCCGCTAGAGGGCATAAGCTATATAGAAGCACCAGCTATAGTGACTTATGATGCCTTGTTATAAGTAGCCTATCATTAATCAGATGTAATTGCAACCATATGTTCAGCTCTACCTAAGAGCCAGTCACGTGCTGTTGTGGGACCTTATGCCGTGATCGTTTTGTTTAATGGTAGCACGCTGAACTACTTTAGTTTTTATACCGCCTAAAATATAATTAATGTTTCCACATCTGATCCTGACACCCGTCATACGAGTGCGTGTCGTATTTTTTCCTTTATATTTTTGAAGTGGACACTTTTTTCAAACGTCCTTACACTTTTTGTACGAGTGCAAAATAAATACTCGCTATATCACGAATAACATGTAAAATACATCACGCTTGCCTTAACAAATTATTAGTAGAGGTATATCCATGCAATGACTTTAAGTCTACCTGTCAAGTGATATTTTTGATGTGGATTTTAGCTCAGTGCTATGATCTCTGCTTATGAAACTAAAGAACGTGAGTTCAAAACCCGCTGAGGCTTATTTTTTTTACATTTAATATTTATTTCTTTAACATTATTTATAGGGTGATTCAAAAAGAACGCTAGTTTTTAAGTGGTGAATAAATTATTCTATATCTAGGAAAATTAGAATACATATATTTCCACAACAAATCATTTTTATTCAATGACATATGTTTCGTCGTGAGTCATCTTCAGACATAGTGAAGCTAAAAATTATTAAGTGTGCTTATATACTTATACAGGCGTTAAAACTGGAAGGGATAATTAAATAAAGGAAGGACGTACAATGTAAAGTCAGTGAGCAGCAGGTTAGGACAACTCCTAAACAATAGTCTTGAGTAAGGGAGACGTGTTGAAGTTAATCTGTTCATTTAAATTAAAATGAGGGTTATTACAAATAGATCTATATATTTCGAGAATTTCTAAAATGTTTAGTTTATGCCTTATTTGCTTTTTATGGGTTACAGTGATATTGTTCAAAGTAAAGAAATTACCTAAATTCGATTACAGTAAAAAGCTGGGGGATCGATGTGGCTAATAAAGACCAGTCGGTCTGCTGCGTCTCTGAACTGCGCACGTAAAGGTTCTTAGTTCGAACCGCAGTCATTTCGCTGATCCCTCGTTTTCATTAGTCTAACTCGCATAAACTATGGTCCTAAGAAAAACAAACATGGCCATGGCATAAAGTATAGACGTTCAAAAAAATGTTGGCCAGTTCTGATCACAGTTGCGTGAAAAAACGCGGGTTGAAAATTTATTCCTCAACAAGGCTTCGTATCTTGTGAGGTGTGGCAGGTAGCGCCATCCTGTTGAAACCATAATTGCTCATTATCAACTTTATTAAGGTAAGACCATAAAAATGTTCCAACCATATTATTGCAGCGTTGTCCATTCATTGTTATGGAATTTTCATCCTCGTCTTCAAAAAAATTAACCCCGATGACCCCACCAGCTCGAAATTCACACGATACAGTTACTAGTTACGGATACATTACCTTGCGATAGGTTAAGCAAGGCTTTTCTGCCCCCAAATGCGACAGTTTATTAACGTAGCCGTTTAAACGGAAGTATGTCTCATCAGAGAAGATTATTGTCTTTGAAAACTTGTCTTCCGAAATCCATTCAATAAACTGTCTGCGTGGCAAATGGTCTGTTGGTTTCTCTTGTTGAGTTAACTGAATTTGTAGGCTTGAATATGGAGACCCTTTGTGAGAATTCGTCGAAGGGAACTTTTCGAGATTCACAGCTGTTGTTAACGACAGCGAATTGACTTTAGTAGACTCACTGCAACATTGTCACGCACAACTGCGATGTTATGATGTCTGCAAATTTTATCAGTGTTAAGAGCGTTTTCCTGTTAGCGGTGAATGCTCTGAGTGGTGAACAGTAGCAGTGATTTATTCAGAGTTCAGAGAACAGTGCGCGTACTGCTAATTACTCGGTGCTGTTTATTATGATAGTAAATTCGTTACGAAAAGGACTAATTACAAAACTTTTAAGTAAAAATTGAGGTTAACTATAAAGTTAGTAAAGTAAGTGCAGACAGTTTATATTCTATTGTGGAAATATATATATATTATGTATAGTACATTATATTGTTGTAGTCTGCGATATGTTGTTGTCGGGGAATGAGTCTTGCTCCGCCTGAAGCTTGTGGTCCCACGTTGAGGCCGCCAAATGTTGTACTCTGCGAGAGAAATAGAAGTCCGGGCGATTACCATATCGACAGAGGGCTGGCGAGGCAATCTTCTGGTTCGAATGGTGAAGTGAAATTAAGATGTCCTTTTCTTATAGTTGGCCGGATTCCGACTATTTTTTTACCGAGCAAGTTGTGGTGTCTTATGCTGTTGGTCCGAGTGTTGGTAAGCTGCTGTGTAGTTGTTGTGTGGTGGGCGGTCCTCCTCGATGTATAGCCGAACAACGATTCGACCTGTATATACAGGTCGATTGCTAATGTATAAGACATATGCTGTTTGGTATGTATATACTCTCGAAACTATGGCACGCACCATAATTTTTCAGAATTCCATTGTTTAAACTAGAAAAAGAACGCATCAATCACAATGAAGCTTTTGTGCACGGGAGATACGAAGTGATCCATCGGTAGTATTTTCTGGGCGAAGTGTATTAGTGTAGCGTAGTATAGACCTGAGATACGTATGCACTGCGAATCAATCAGAAGTGAGTTTTCGTCGACGGCAGTGAATCAGGTTTCGCAAGCTTTGGCTATTTTCAAAGCCGGAAGAGAAGTACGGGGATTTTTAGCGTGGTTGTTTTGGTGTTAGTAGGTCGAATTAGGTTGTGTTACTAAATTTCTGTATTGTTTAGGCGAGGACAATATAATATAAATGGATATCTCTCTCTCTCTCTCTCTCTCTCACACACACACACACACACACACACACACACACACACACACACACACACATACTGTTTTTTTAAAAGAAGCTCCTCAAAAAATGATCTAGAGATCAGGATCGATGCTCATTCCAAGTCCCCTGATCTGGGCCTTAACACGGTGGAAGCGCAAATAGTTTATGTGACAATAAATACAGGTCTTTTAACCCCTAAACATATTTTTAGTGGATTAAATATTAACCCAGCACTGTTAGTAATTAGAAGTATGTTCTAAACACCCACCCTCTTGTGTATGTGCGTGCGTGTGTGTGTGTGTGTGTGTACGCGCGCGCGTGGTTCGCACAAAGCTACATCAACAAACCGTGCATTTATCATCTGTTACATGACAGAGAGGAAATATGCTTCACATTGTCTGCTTCAATTTTATGTTCTATACTGGATGCATGCTTAAACAAAAAATATTATTATTTAACATGCTAATGTCAAGGGGACTGCTTGATTCCAGTTATACAGAGTGTTTCAAAATTCTACGGTTATCTCTCGGGAGCTGATTCTTTTTATAATGAAAAACGTTCATGTAATCATATATCCGAAAAGGCTTCTTTTACCCGTTAACCGCCATTTTGTTTTTTTAACAAAGTATGTTATTTATCTATAACGGTTCGATCAATAACATTCAAACTTAGCATGCTTCTTTATCTGATAATGGGCTAATTGGAACAAATGATCAAAATCATATGATTATTACGTAAGTACCTATATCGTGGACTAATTTACGTAGCATTGCTTTTTTTACCTCTGAAGAAACATGCTGTTTGAATTTTATTGATACAACCGTTCTTAGAGGTATAAAATATTATTAAAAAACAAAATGGCGGTTTGTGGGGAAAAAACGTTTTCAGACATATGTTTATGTTATGTGAACTTTTTTCATAATTTTAGGTATGGAATTAGCTGCTGAGAGATTACCGTTTAGTTTTGAACCACTCTGTATAAAATGATAAATAGTGCTCGACGAAGATGAACTTCGTGGTTTTTTCCGGAAAAACACAAAGAAAAGTGCAACTCTCCGTACGAATTAAAAATATTTAAGGATAGATTAGTGGTGCAAAAGAAAAAAAAATACTTTCTTACACATGTAATATTGTATTACATTGTATTTCGTATATTGTATATATTGAATTTTGCTCTCATTTTTTTTATTCAACTCTTCTGTTAATGATTTAAAATTTGTACAACATTATCTAACTTTTTTTTTGACATTAAGCAAATGTCATCGTAATTTGGTGCTCTGTGATAATACAAAGGACGGGTATCAAACGTTCCTGTAAACATTTGTCCAGAAATTCTTCTTCTTACTAGCTATAATTAATTTTATCGAATTTTCTTTGCGAAAAATGGTCCATCGTGGTAACACCAAGACTAGGTACGTTGATGAGCGCAAATCCTGACCTCTAGATCACTTTCTATAATGTGTGTGTGTGTGTGTGTGTGTGTGTGTGTGTGTGTGTGTGTGTGTGTGTGTGTGTGTGCGTGCGTGCGTGCGTGCGTGTGTGTGTGTGTGTGTGTGTGTGTGTGTGCGCGCGCGCAAGCACACATTCGCCATTCTAGTTCAATTCGATCCAAACTTGGCACAAAAATCGATTTTGATAATAGCTTAAACAATTTGGTTAAGCAGCAAAATTCGTTTTACTGATTCAAAATGGAGCCAATTTAAATTGTTCATTGATACGTAATTTTTATTTTAAATGTATCACCACTGTAATCAGCGGTAAGAACTACATAAATTAGCGTTTTGAATTTTCAAAATCTGTTGAAATTTTCGGCGGTCAGGGTTTATTATCATATTTGAGATTTCTATTTGTAGTGTAAACTGTAACAGTTGTGAATTCATTACGTGTAAAATACGGCCCTCAGTACGTATAACGTATCACACTGTACAATCGTATTATGCAGGTTCGCCTGCAGCAGTCATTAGTTCCCTCATATTTATTGCAACTGCTTGCCTTATTTAATGCTACAGATTCAATACTTTATATATATATATATATATATATATATATATATATATATAAATTTAAAAGTAAAATCGCGGCACGCAACTTTTTTCGCTGATTTGGTGAAAGCGAATTTTACAAAAGTAACAAAATTTAATATTACTTGTAAAATTCATAACCGTTTTTTGAAAATATTAAAATTTAGCTAACCAAACAAGGTTTTACTAATCATGGTTGCTTTAAAGTTAATTTTCGTCTTTTTAATTACATTTATTTTGAGTATATTTATGTCATTTTTGCAGATTTTTAAAAAAGAATTTAATAAAAACATGTTTTTTATAATTTACAATTGCCGCCATTTGGTACCTTTAAATGATCGTTGAAAATGTAATTAGCATTTTTTTTTACACATACACGCAAATACAGTAGTATATGAATTACATTGAAATCCGGTGTAACATCTTTTGCCAGATGGAATCGTATCTGAAATTTGCAAGGTAGTTCTCTTTCCAAGTCTGCAGTCAAACTGAATACGTTTTCACCTTGTCAGCTCCTTTTAAAATTACAGTATGACGCAGTGGACTGACTTTAGCTGACTTAGATCGGCCCGATATTAACGCAGATTAGCCCGGCTGATTAGGTCCAGTGAGACTGTCAACAGCCTTAGTATGATTGCCTGTTACAAATTGTAAAACACACACACACACACACACACACACACACACACTATATATTATTATTATTATTCTCTTTATTTGTTTCACCCAACTCTGGGGTACACCAAATCAATCACTTCTCAATGCTCTGTGCCTTCCTCGTAGCCCAGTATTGCTTCATACGTTGTGATTTTGCCTTGGAACCCTTGCTTCTTGTCCTTGGTTGTTGTTTTGGCTGTTCTGTCCATGAGCATAGTGTCAGTGATCTGCAGTTCTGTTATGTCTTTCTCCGTTTCTCTAAACCAAAGTGGTTTGGCTCTTCTACTGCGAAAGTAGTCAAATATTTTTTTGGTTAGTCTATTTTTGTCCATTCGGAGGATGTGCCCATAAAAATCAATTCTCCTTTTTCTTATTGTGTCTGATAGTGTTTCAGTTTTTTGGTAAAGAGTTTCATTACTGATGTGGAGTAATTGGTTGTTACGGAATTTGGGGCCTAAGATTTTTCGTAATATCTTTCTTTCTTTGATCTCCAGCCTTTCAAGTGGGCCCTGGGTTATGAGAGATAATGTTTCAGCTGCATATAAGGCTTCTGGTTTAATTACAGTATGATAATGCCTTATCTTTGTATTCCAGGAGAGGGACTTCTTGTTGTATGTGTCCTCGGTAAGTTGGAAGGCTAATTCAACTTTATTTCTCCTAGATTCCATAGCTTTTTTCTCTAGAGCATTCCAGCTGATCCATTCCCCAAGATATTTGAATTCTTTCACTATCTCAATGTATTGTTCTCCCACTTGATGCTTTTTTGGTGGTTTTTGTATGTTTGTCAATATTTTAGTCTTTTCAAATGAAACTTTAAATCCCATTTTTAACGCTTGCTTCTGGAGTTCAAGAGTCTGTTCCTTAGCTTCTTCCAATGTCTCAGCTAGTAAGGCCATGTCATCCGCAAAAGCCAAACAATTTACCTTAATTCCTTTGTTCTTAGTTCCTAGTCTGATTCCACTATGCGTATCCACGTTCCACTCTCTAACTACTTTTTCTAGAGCACAATTAAATAGCAATGGAGAGAGTCCATCTCTTTGTCGGACTCCTGTTTTAATCTCAAAAGGGGTGGAGATTTCTCCCCTGAATTGAACTTTGGAGAATGTATTAGTTAATGTTTTCCTGATAAGATTTGTGGTTTTGTTATCAAGGTCTAGTTCTTTCAGAACCGAGAATAAGGATTCCCTATCTATAGAGTCGTATGTTTTTGAAAGTCAATAAAAGTGATAACATACGATTTAGCCCTTGACTTTTGGTAGTTCATGATGTGTTTGAGGTTAAAGATTTGTTCCAGACAGGATCTCCCTTTCCTGAAACCCGCCTGGTATTCTCCAAGTTGATGGTCCAATTGAGGTTTTGCCCTATGTAGTAGGACTGTTGAGAATATCTTGTATGTTACATCAAGGAGAGATATCCCTCTGTAGTTGTTAGGGTCAGATTTGGATTCTTTCTTATGAAGTGGATGTATGAGGGCTGTTTTACAATCATGGGGGATTCTTTCACTTATCCAAATTTCTTCAAGGATGTTTCTGAGAGACTGTATAGCACTTTCGTTGACATTTTTCCAAAGTTCCAAGATTTGATTTTCTCCTGAAGCCTTATAATTCTTGAGATTCGATATTATTGATTGGAGTTCCTCGACTGTTGGAGGTTCTGAGTCAGGTTTAGTTGATGGAAATATATTAAAGTCCATCTTTACTGATGGTTCCTCACAATTAAGGAGATTTCCGAAATATTCCGCTAATATTCTACAAATACCCCTGATGTTATGGGCAACATTTCCATCTCTGTCCTGAAATTGTAGAGTTGGTGGATCGTACTTAGTCAATTTCTTCTTAAAATTCTTATAAAAATTTCTTACATTGTTTTTGGAGAAGTCTTCATTAATCTGCATAAGTAATTGATTATCCTGAGCTTTTTTGATTCTTTTAAGATTTTTAGTCACAAATTTTCTAACGCTTAAGAAGTTATGTCTGTTATGCTCATTTTTCTGTGATTGCCACTGGTGATTATTATTATTATTATTTATTATTATTATCATTTGCGTGATCCAACAGGGTCTATACGCAAATAATAATAATAATAAATTATTATTATTATTATTATTTATTATTATTATTATTTGCTTATAGACCCTGTTAGATCACGCAAAGCACTCCGACTCATGTGTTGTTCCTTCTAATCCTCTACACCTCCCTCATCCTGTCCCCATGGATCCTCTTCCGCTCCTCTGTCCATTTTACCCCTGCTCTCTTTGGGATTTCATTCTCTGGGACCTTCCAACCGAGCATCTTTCTCCTGTATGCGTGCCTGTCTTCAACGTCTGTTGAGTCTATTTCTGCGTCATGTAGGTCTATTCTGACTTGTGCGATCCACGACGTTGTTGATTTGACTCCTTGTATATACTTAAGGATTCTGTTGGCAAGTCTCGTTGTTGGGAGCCTACTGATGTGTCCATAGAACCGAAGCCTCCTTCTTCTGATATCTGCTGCCAGGTTCGATGTCTTCTATGTGGTCTTCCGGGAGTGCAACCTTTATCCATCTTCTGTTAATCTCGGGCCAAGGATCTTCCTCAAGATTTTGCGTTCTTCCTTCAAAATACCCTCCATGGTAGGTTTTGTGTGGAGTGTTAGCGTCTCGCTTGCATATAATACCTCCGGTTTTATGACTGTGTTGTAGTGTCTGATTTTTGTCTGATACACACTATATATATATATATATATATATATATATATATATATATATATATATATATATATATAACTGATGAAATTAAGGAATTTAATTGTCGGCGATCAGGGTTCGTTTTTAATGAAATTTGAAAGTTTAAAGTGCTAATATATGCAGATGTTCATACAGAATACGTGGCGAGAGAGTGCTAAAAAGAGGACAAGATGGGATAAATTACTTTTGGGAATTTGCTTACACCAAGTAATCTGGGCAGCTTCATAAAGTTTTTTTAAAAAAATTATTTAAGTGAAAACATTCATGGTCGCGGTTGAGAAAACATTTGCTTTCGCGTCACGCTTGATTCCGTAACGCATACCTCCCAGAATACATGATTGTTCTTGTATATGTGTAAACCACTTCTAAACAGCTGATTTCGCACATTATCATATCAGCTGAGCTTCAATATCATTTCAATTGAGGTTATGTTTTCTTAATTTAAAAAATGTATATTTTCTACATTTGTGTGATTTAATGATTTAATAAATATGACCTATACAAATTTTCGAAATCCAGAATCACAACTAGTATATTTATTACTATACTTATACTATTAAATCTCTTCCTGTATGTATCTAAACTTTTATAAAAATAATTAAATCGTAATAGTGAAAAAGTACAGTGAGGCATGCCAAAAGAAGTAGTCACTGTCAGCCAGTCCCGCGAATGCCTACTTTATTTTATGAACCTAGACGAACTGTAATAACTGCAGTACAGTGGGTTATGAATGCAGCACAAACAGGCACTGGCAAGGCTGAACATCGCATCGACCCATCCTTGGCCACGCTTACGTTCCACTTGAATAACCTTAGAGGAGTCGCGACGTTTGCTTCTCCTTCCAGTCAAGTGGATGCTTTCATTTCACCGTGTGGGATGATTAGACGACGGATCTATTGACAACTCAGTTATGGTAGAACTAAGCACTTCAACTATTCACTTCTGAGAAGAGATTGTAATTTGTTTCCTCGTTTCACTTTGATGTCGTGAAAGAAGCCAATTTTCAGTTTCTTTTTAACGATAACTGGAAGCCGTACCAATAAAACTGACAAAGCCAGTGTATCGCCATGGTTTCACAACTCCTTTGCCGTCTTTTCAATAGGATTTCCATTGGAAAATGAGATATTGGTAAAACCCAGAGCCGGGATTTTGAAATGAGCGCCAATTCTGACCTCTAAATAATTTTTCAGGCGTTAAAAATTATACATATATTAGTATATTCACGTTCATAATTCTGGTCCGATTTGATTTAAATTTGGCACAAGGTGTTTCCGACTTTTCGAGTCTTTAACAAAACTAATGATTTTATACAATTTGTTTTGGTTTTATTACGTCATATAATTTCGTTGAAAGATATTAATCCGCTGAAGATTAAATTCATTACGATAAATTACAATTTTTAGCTTTTATTACGAAACTATATTCTGACGTCCATCAATAGCACTCGTTACAAAGGTTCCGGAATACTACTTATATAACCAACAACTGAGTCGAGTTAGTTATACAGTTCTTTTTTTTTAAAGAAAGGAAAATTATATTCTTTTCATTATTAATATCTTGCATTTAATTTATCGTTTTCGCGATTAAAAACGAGTTTCCTATTTTCGCGTGGTAGTTATTTTGAGGTTATGTTTTTGTCACTTTATTTTCGTGGAACGTTTCGTTGTTTCAGCACTTTTATATTTTGCATTAATATTGGGCATGTAATAAAGCGTGTGAACGCAGATATTACCAGAATTGACGTAAGTTTCGAAAACTCAGTTTTACCTGGCACAAAAATCGATTTCGGTAGTAGCATGGATAAGTTTGTTAACCAGAAAAATATGTTTAACAGTTTCAAAATGGCGTCCATTTCATTTATCCCATCGTCTCCATTAGCCCAAATGTACACAATAGTCGGACATTTAAAAAAAAATCAAATCTTAACGTTTTGTATTATTTTTTAATATGATTACACCAACGTGATCAGTGTTAAAAATTACATAAATTAGCATATTGATTTTTCAAAATACGTTGGAATTTAAAAGTCTAATTTTAGTATTTTCAATGCAATTTGAAAGGTTAAAATTCTAGTTTAACACTTTAATATTGTATATGCTGGTGAGATCAGAGTTTCAAAGAAGGGTAAGTTGAAAAAAATTACTTTTTTTAAATTCGCTTCCGTTACGTGAGCGGGACAGCCGCGTGCTGTGATTATATTAATTCTTTGTCTTTCGTGAAAGAAGCTGATGTAAAATGGGTGGAAAAACGAAGACTTACGCGGAGCTTTTCCTTACAGGCAACACTTGAGTGGCAAAAAAGAAGTCATGTATATTTATGAAGTGCAAGTTACGAAGAAGGCTTGATACAAGATGCACGATGCGCACAGATCTGATGATTTATTAAGTTTAAACATCTGTGGCCGCGGTTAGTATTGTACAAGACTCGGTGGAGGGATAGTTATTTTAATCTGATAATTAAGAAGGCACTGCAATTAGTAAAGCAAACAGCTTAGACATACTCTAACGTGATTCATGCCGCACGTGTTTTATACGCTGATGGGCCTGACCGAGTGCGCGCGTGTGTACCATCTGTATGTGTTATCTTACTCTAAGGCCGGGCGCCCACCAAATGCGGAGCGAAGTTGCGTTGAGCGGAGAACGCATTCAAAACCTGACCATTTGTTTTTAATGTAGGCCCTAAGTGCTGCTACTGAAAGCTTAACGGAGTTGACCGACTTCAAGAAGCTGAACGTTCTTGGGCTCCGCTCCGCATAGCTTCGACTCTATACAGGTTCGGTTTTGATTCTCCACTTCCCCCACTACGCTGACCACGCCTTATTATTTCTCGTTACCTAGGTTAATGTTTTTAAACATAATATACATAGAGTTTAAATGGTGATGTGAAAATTAATATAGCTTTTTATTTAAAAAAAAAATGTCCGAACACAAACCAAACAAAAATATAGTGGTTACCATAATTTAGGGATGTCAATCGCGGACATTTTTTTTCTAGAAGAGGTTATTTTTTTAGTAAATAACATGCAAAATTTATTAATCATTATTTCCACTTGATTATATTGTTTTACAGATAGCGTAATTATTTTCTAAATTATTATTTTTAGAATAAAAATATTAACTAAAAGTAAGCACAAAAAATGCAAACATTTACTTAGAATTGCGCCCTGCGATTACATATCTACCATCGGGTTGGTACACTTCGAGTTGGTACCATTGGTCTTTTTACTTCGAGTTGGACACTTTTGCAAGGAACACCTTATCAGTTTTAATATTTTCTTAAAAGTTTACACAAGCCATCTTTGAATCAACTTTTATGTTAAGTAGCTCCCTTAAAACGGAAATCATTGAATATATACGGACTAGAATATCCTATCGGACTAGAATATAGTGTGTAATATCCTTGCGTGCTCGAAATTAGCGGCTAAAGTCAAAGTAGTTGGACTATCTGCCGCTAAGAACGCTGAGAGCTATAAGGACAGTGGAGAGACGTTTGAGAAAATAGTACCATTATATATGTAAATTTAGTTGAACACTCTGCCGCAAGATGGCACCAGCAGCAACGCTCACATCTATCATAAGGGTTGTCATTCTGTTACGATTATATTCAATGCCGAAAAGAACATTCTTCCCCAAAGGTTTACTAATGTAAAATAATCTCTCCACAAATTTGAAAATGTTTTTGAATTCAGATTTTCATTGTAACATTGAACCAAGTACTTTCGTCCACTTCTCTTGAGTGCCGAGCTTTCTTCCTTCAGGCAAGCTTCAATTTTACCAACCGCTAAATCAAAACATAGCGGTATTTCCCTGACAAGTGGTAAGCCTACTTAATTAAGGACCATCTAAACTTCTCATGATAACACGCACTCCGTTATGCGCTGGTTTTTAACATGTCTTCTTTAGATATCCATGAAAGTTGTTTACTTCTATTGTGTATCTAATCATAAAATACGATTCGGTAGACTCTTAAAAACAGCTTGAATGTACTAAAAATTAACTACAAAGGGTTTTTTTAATGATTTTTACAGTTCTCAGAATATTAGACCTCGCAGGATACTACGTAGCCATCGCTCCACGACAGCGCTCTGATGCGCTCGTAACCTTCAGCCAATTCCAGTAAACGTAATACTTAAGAAAAAGTTTATTATATTATAACAATAATATAGTATATAATATTATTAGACCTACCATACCTTTGTCTTCGTATCAAAATCCCAAGATGGCGGCGGTTTTGTTGTCCGCCCTTCTGAAGATAACGAGGGAAGGCAGGTGTATAGGGGTTACCGTGGACCGGATATTCTCCCCTTGGGTCTTTTAAACATGCGAGCTATTGGGCTATAACTCGGATCAATAGGTATTTTGGTTTCACACCAGTAAACATCTATTCAAGGTTGACTGCACTGACGTGAACACGTGACCGGCTCTGGTGTTTTCAAGAAGTTGTCATAGTCGTAGTTGGTAGTAAATCGATAGTTTCTGTCCTTGTATCGATCAAGCGTTGCGGTAGTGTGACGTCATATGATAGGATTGTATTGTGTACGAAAGAATTAGAAAAATTTGACGTTTATAGGCATAGGTTGACAACGGTTTTGTGTGACTAACCGAAACATTTGTTTGTACTTCCGTTTCCTGTACAGTAAGTCGCATAAACCTTGTTTTGAAATGACCGTTACGTCATATTTTTCAAAACATTGTTTAACGTCCATACTTCATGCCAGCTAAACTAATGAGGACGAGGAATTGACGTTAACGACAATGGAAAGCTTACGCCAGTAACTCCAGTCTCGAGCCTACGACCTTAAACGTCGATACGCAATATATCGATCAAACATTGTTGTAGTATGACGTCATAGGCAGATAGGATTGTATTTTTTGACGAAAGAATTACAAAAATTTGACGCGAGTTTATACGCATAGGTTGGCAACGGTTTTATATGACTAACTGAAACATTCGTTTGTATTTTCGTTTCCTGTACAAATTTCATTTTTTCTTTAAGTCGAAAAGCACATATAAATTACTAATTAAAAAAGAAAATGGCGTCTCGACAAGTGTTTAGATAAAGGTTTTTTTGACCAAGATAATTTACGAATTATAAAATTACTACGAATTACTACGAAAATTATTACGAAATATAATCACAAACTATAATAATCATTAAATTTTACTGTATTACTTTGTAATCAATGTTTGTTATTCCGTGCGTGCGCTTGTGTGAATACGTATTCTTTCACGGACGGGAAAATGTGAATTATATTGAAATCATGTGTATTTCTTCGGCAAGAATCATTGTTTGGCATCTTCAAGGTGGTTCTGTTTCCAAGTCTGAACTCAAACTGAAGGAACTTTTTATGTGTTGGTTACTTTTATAACCTTGGTATGACGCAATTCGAAATTGGGCTGGATTTAGCTGACGTAGATCGACACTCCATTAACGCTCATTAGATTAGCCTAATGAGATTGGCAATGGCTGCAGCACGATTGCACTTAGTTGGAATACAATTGACGGCAGTACTCCAAGCTGCAGGTAAGTTACGGGCGTAGTGCCTTCTATTTAATTCAACTCGTTTCTCGATTTCAAAATCCTCTGTAACAGTCTTGGTCTTATAATGGTCTTTAGAGAGGTCATTGAAATAAAGAAACGAGGTGAATTAAAGTAGGAGGCACGTCGCCCGTAACCCTCAATGTGACTACACCTGACGTGCGTTAATGGCATGTCGATATACGTCAGCTGAAGCCAGCCCACTTTCTAATTGCGGCTTACAGTGGTTGAGTTTATAAAGAGCTAGCAGGTGAAAACTTCCTTTAGTTCGACTTCAGGCCAGATGTCAGATACGATTTTGGCGAAACGTCAGAACAATGTTTCTTTTCGAAACAATTGTGTCGAACGGATGTACACTTTATGCCAATGTATTTCATGTATACATAATATTTTCATTCGTATATTATATACATTTATTATCTAAAAATAATGAAACATTTAAAGTGGTAGTGTACTTTGCTTATGTCAAGTATATTTGAGTATACAGTCATTAAAGTATTCCTCAAATATCCTTTAAATTACTCATGCTTCTCTGGAACTCTTACTAAATGCGTACAACAGTTTCATATTCCTTTCATATCTCCTTAATTATTTATTTCTTGCTTGTTTGCATACTATACACTGTATAAGTAAGAAAACGAAGATGTATTCTGGGTTATGTCTCGAGAGCTTCCGTTCGGAAGCAAACAATAGAGGCTATGTGTGTCGACAGCAGTGCTATCTGGTGGCACTATCTTGCATTATTGTACAGATTAGACATACGGCTTATTGACCAATATGTTGGGTCTAATCTAGAACCAACGTGACACGGTGATAGATTGATTCGTGTCGGATCCTGTAAATATAAGAACTGCTACAGCCCTGCCCTGATACCCAGATATTGGTCACGGTTCATTTTTAGCGAATTTTTCAGTGGGAAATCTGCTGTTGTAGCGGAAAAAACTGTAATAACTAGATCAGAACTCGGAAATGTCGGTTTTGACTTTTAAATTTCTTTTTGAGAGTTCATAAAAATTTAAATATATAGTATGTATGTGTTAGCATTATCACGTTTGCAATTTTGTTACTTTTTTTTTAAAATTTGGCACAAAATCGATTTTGGTAACAGATTGGATAAATATCTAGCAAAATCCGTTCAACATTTTCAAAAGGAACGACCAATTCAAATATTTTAAAAGTCGTAACTTTTACATCTTACGTCAGGTTGAAATATGATTTTACCATTGCAATCAGCTTAAAAATCTACATTAAATTAGAATTGTAAAATGTTTATCGTAAAAAAATGTCTTAGGAAACTTTAATCAAATCTATGAAAGCGTTTTTTTTCAAAACAGATTTTCTTCATTTTTCATTACTTTTCAAGAATTTAAAAAATAAGAAGCACGAAAACCATAGCAGGTTAAGTTTAGTTTTTAGTTTTTTTTAACGGCGTTATCATTCTTCATTTAAAACTAAAATTTTAACAAAATCTGTTTATTGGGTTTTTAAAGTTTCACTGCTGGCAATGTTCTTTACCAATATGCTTTAAATCTAAAAGTTTCGAGGGCGAAGCGACAAATTTCACACGAATGGTTTTGGATTTGCGAGAATGTTTAAGCGTACTTTTATTAATAACGACATTATCTGAA
Source organism: Callitettix versicolor (assembly GCA_022606455.1). Taxonomy (NCBI): domain Eukaryota; kingdom Metazoa; phylum Arthropoda; class Insecta; order Hemiptera; family Cercopidae; genus Callitettix; species Callitettix versicolor. Next base: position 64,071,791 of record CM040186.1, on the reverse strand, counting down.
TTCATTTTGAAAAGCCATCACCGGAAAATCTTTACAGGTAAATTGAATTGAATTCAGAGCACAACTTCTGCCGCTAGTCTGCCAGGTTAATGAAATTTCCCCTTTCGATGAAAATAAAATTGTCTTCTTTTACTTCTTGTAGTGTATCCTATATAAAAGACATTCTGTTAGTAACAGAAGTGTTTATCTGTAACATTTTATGACATTTTGACTGTATTTTTATACGAAATAATGATGAAAAAGGATTTGGAGATTTCGATGGACATCCTTTTTCAGGTCACTTCAGTCATTGAATATTAACGGACCAAAAGTACAGCACCCCATTATAAAAAGCGCGCTCGATATCAGAGGCTAAAGTCCATGAGAGGATAGAGACGTTTGAGATATTAGAAGTCACTGTTATCCGTTTAACTGTAGTTGAACTGTCGCAAGATGTCACCGGCAGTGAGCGCTCACAAATCTCTCATAAGGGTTATCATTGTAGTACTTTTATATTTAATGTTTCAGTTCAATAAATGGTTTTAACTTAGATATCTGTGTATCTGAGCATATGGCTGGAGAATAAACTAAGTTTTCAATTAAATTTGGTATTCGTAGATGACAATTTTTTTCTAATTATCAAAAAGTAGTAATAATAATAATAATAATGTATGTAATATTTATTCATAGTACTTGGAATACTTCGATAAAACTAGCAGTTCGAATGGTTTTGAGAAATTAAACTATGAAAAATACGTAAGTAGGTTATTGGGGGGGGGGGTGTACAACTTTAGTATTTGTACATTGAGACCTGCGGCTCTTCGCCAATAGTCCATTTCTGTAGCTTCAAGACATTTTTCTTTTTGTTTCAGTGGCTATACTTCGCTTCCATATGAGATGGTACTTTTTATAATTGTATTATATATTCTATGTCTATTTATCTTTTATATCTATTGATCCCATAACGCTGTTCAGTACCTTATTGCTCTTCTTCCCAAGGTGTTTCGTTTTTTTATCGCTGTGTCCCAAGAGTCCATCACCTGTAATTGTCGTTCCCAAATACTTGTAAGTTGTACTTATGTAGCTTAATTTCTCAAAACCATTTGAACGCTAGTTTTATCGAAGTCTTCCAAATAGTACAAGTAAGTATTCGACCTAACCACTTAAGCTGGTTTCAAAGCTTGCTTCAGTGGTTCAAATATATATGCCGTACCCTCATCGCCTGAAGAGTACCACTAAACTTTAACATAAGGTCACTCGAATGCTCAGGTCTTCTACTTCCGTTCCAATCTTCTCGAGAAGTAAGTGTAAGAATTTTGATTGATTAGTTATAAAACATAAAGATCAGCTAATATTATAATCGAATTTTTATACGATTAGAATACTTTCTCTATTTAAAGTAGTGAAAAAGTAAACATTGTACTTGATTAAAAAATAATACCAACACTTCGTTTTGTAGTACAATATGTGAACCATACTTTCTGACTCTGCAGATCGGTTATCCGCCAGTCGTGTGCAGAAGAATCTATTCAAAGCAGAGACTTAAATTCCTCACTTCTCTATTTCTTCCATCCAGCTGTCTTTTGATATTTGCATCAACTCATTCTCGAGACATATTCTGTCCAAAGTAATATAGGCTACTACATTTGTCTTACAATCTTTACTGTGCTTCTGAACCAGATAAAATGTTTAAATTATCCCTTCGGATGGTCGTTGTAATGCTTTTTATTTTACCTTCAACAAACATTTAAAAGTTTAAAAAAAAAACAGTTTCTTCGTTCTAGTAAGTTACGTTATTACCGTAACTGTTCCATAGATAAACCAATAAGTTAAACTATGAAAAATAGTAAAGTTGCTGAATATAAACTGTGCAATTCTTATTCCAGCTCTGTTGTCTAACGTTTGACATCGACTAAAGAAAAACACATGTCTAATTTTGTTTTGCATCGTAAATAACGGTCGTTATCTGTCAGTAGCTGATTACTTCAGAAGTAGGAAACAAACAAACGCCAATCTTTAATAACATGTTCTGCTCTACACTGCACATGCATACAAATATACATACTGCTTTATTGCCCGTTCTGGTTTTTTTAGGTTATAAACAGTTTAACGACCGACTCGGTGATTAAAATACGCTGCATTAAACCAAATCTGTTTGCCGGAAGTATAGTAGCCTAATAATGTCTAAAATAAATAAACATTGTATTTCGTGTCTGTTACTATGGTTTTAGAAAAATAATTATATCTTATCTATTTAATATAATATTGATTCCTTTTTTTGATTAAAACTCCGTACAAATTATCGAGGTCTGTTTTTCTTAAGTTGGCTCAACGAATTACCTAGAAACCATTAGGTACTGAAACAAAACTTATGGTCACTTCCTTCCTAACCAAAACTCGCGAAACCAAAGCTTCGTAGTGGGATAAAATAAACATACACCATACAGCTTAGTTTTGAACAACTATGCGTTTCAGCAGATTGACAAATGTTGGCACCTGAGTTGTACTTTTATCAGCAGTAGTATTGCCAATGACATTTATATGCCTTACAGCGATATATATTTCACTCGAACGAAGCTAAATTGGCTGAACAATTTTTCTAAATTTGTCTGGAATGTAGGCATTAAGTACTTACACAACACTTGTGGGTCAGTTTCTCCCTAAAAAGATTTATGAAACATAAGCTTCGTAATGGGATAGGCTAAACATACAACATACAGCTTAGTCTTGATTAACTATGCGTTTCAGCAGAATGTTGATAGCTCAGTTGTGCTTTTAGCAGCAGTAGTAATGCCAGTGACACTTATTTGCTGGCCAGTAACTTTCGTTCACTCTAACGAAGCTAAATTGGTTGAACAATTTTGCTAAATTTACCAGGAATGTAGTCATTAAGCAAATTTACGGCAAGCAAAACTTACGGGTTTACTTACTAAAAACAATCTCGAATCGGAAGTTATTAAAGCCTAAAAAAACTATGTAAAAGCAGACCAAATTGCGAACGTAGAGTGTTGACACGCATAAGAAGCTCTGAGGTCGAGATCGTTGCACATTTCATGTTGTCGTGTCAGGGTGTTATTATGGTTACTTTCCAATAGAAATTCGCCAATAACCAGATCAAACACCTGTCTGGATAATGAAGCAATCCACAGACTTGACGTTTCATAGCCAACGTGCCATTAATCTGTTAATATTCAACGTCAAAGTTCACTAACGTCACTGCACTACCTAATTACCGGAGTGATCAAGCTGCCGGCTTTATCGTTAGCCCTTCAGGTTGTCAATGAATTACTCACTTGTTCATAATGTGTGATTAATATTCTTCGATTTTCATTTTGCTCTCTCCTGTTTATTAATTTTTTCACTTTCTCTCTTTAGAAAATAGGTAGAAACTGTAGTGCGAAAATTGTTTATTTTTTAATTTTTATAAATACAGTGAAACTTGACTGTATGCCACCGAAGGGACCAAGAAAAAGACTTCACTGAATGATATTTGAAAAAAGTGTGGGACTGGCCAACAGAAATGACTACTTTTGGCATGCCTGACTGTATGCACTTATTCACTATTATGATTTAATTATTTTTATAAAAATGTAGATGTGTGCCAGAAAGGGCAGCTCTTGAAAATTATTTTCGTATTAAATTTCTCGTGTGCCTAGGTACGCAATTTAAAAATTAACTCAAACTGTAACATACTATGAATCTGAGAGCATCTTAGGCTATATAATGGACTTTAATAATTAATCAGTTTATAACCCTACTTTTGACAGTTATACATGGCAGTTATACTGTCTGAGTATAATAATAAATACAATTTTGTGATTCTGGCATTCAAAAATTGGTATGGGTCAAATACATTAAATAATTTAACTATACGACTTTAGAAAATACACATTTTAAAAATTAACAAGAACGCTTAAATTAACCTCAGTTGAAATGATATTGAAGTTATTGTGCGAAATCAGCTGATTAAAAGTCACTTTCAGTCTAGATATATACAAGAACAATGCTGTGCGGTATGCATTACGGATTCAAGCGTGACGCGAAAGCAAATGTTTATACTCATGTTTTGTTAACCGCGACCGTACAAGTTTTCAGTTCTAAAATACATTTTATGAATCACTAACAAACCACGTCACTAGAGTGCGGGTATGGATGTGTATGAGAGTTCCGTGTCGGCAAACTGTATTTTTCCCCATGCATACACCTATACCCCGCGATAAGTAGTTACTTCAAAAAGATTATCGTTGCATTGATATTTTATTTATGTTACTATATTTATGTGTTGAAGTATTAAATATGTAATAATATTCAGTATTTGTGTATATAAAACACGAAGAAAAATACAGTGTCAATAAGAAAAAGATATATTTTTCACTCAGGATCGTTTCTTCACCTTTTCGTATTATTTGTTAGGAGACGTAAACATAGATAAGGACATGCGACCAGCATACATTCGTTTTAACCCATGTAATTAACTTTTAAAGGAGTTGTTGGCATTCATAATGATTGCATTACCATCCAATATTGAATGAATGAACTGTTGACCAAGAGAAGTGAGAGTCTAAACGTACTACTTCGTATGCGTTTCAGCAGCTGCTGCAGATTACGGAGTTGTATTTTTATCAGCAGTAGTAATTTTGATGCACTTATCTGCCGACTGACAACGTCCTTATCTGTCTGTGAGCAATTTTCACTCCACTATATATATATATATATATATATATATATATATATATATATATATAGAGAGAGAGAGAGAGAGAGAGAGAGAGAGAGAGACCATTCTGGGGCTTTTTCTGGTGCCAGATACGGATTTTGTTATAATAATATGTTGATAAAGATCATTTACAGGGTATTAAGTTTGTAAATAAGTCTTTCTTACAATTATTAATTAGGTCGTTTCTTTAGTTATTAATGCTGTTTTACTAAAGTAATAATTTTTCAATATTTTCTTCTTTTATCACGCATTTTATTACGTCAATTACAAGATATTCACCTGCGGAAGATTAAATTTTCTTACGGTAAGTTACGATTTTATGGAATTATTAACGGAACTATATCGTGAACTATATTGCCGTTTACATTGCATGTACTACGCCGTGTTATTTGTTTAATTTAAATGTTAAATATATTTGAATCCTACAAGCGAAAAATCCTCTAAAACTCTAAAACAAAAAGTAATAATTTTCTTATTATTGTAGGGCGCACTTAGTATTGCCTCAAAAATTAATCTGGAGGATAGAATATGGGTGTGTGTACTATGATGGTCGCTCCACTTACTTTACAATATAAATTCGCTAAAAAAAAAAAAAAAAAAAAACAAGCGCATAGCGTACAATGACATATTTATTTCTGTCGAAAGAAAACAGCGTGTATTGTATGTTGACATAAATTGATTAGAAATTTATAAGAAACATAATAATCTAAGTAAGGGCTTGTGTTTACGTGATTCGAGGTTAAGTGGATTACATTGGGGATACAAAAAGATCAGTAGGGTCGGGAAGCTACGGGAGGAAGGGCTTACTGAAATTACTGTTTTACCAGCGCTAAAGGAATCGGTGGGATGTAATAATTGCTTCAGACATAGAGAAACGGATTCCAGTGATGTGTCTGCCGATGCTGTATTTATATGAACGGTTTTTACTCATTTCTGTTGGTAAGTGAGCTCTTGTAGAGGCCATCTCGGTAAGAACTAGACTCGCGATCTTGAAATGAGCGTCGAGCCTGACCGTAAATCAATTTTTGAGGATGTTTTAAAAATTTTCTGTGCTTTTGTACGTACTTATTTTAAACTTGTGGAAGGGATTATAAAACTTCAGGCACTGCGATCAACGGACCTCTTTAAGAAGTAGTTCAGCAGATTGGTGCCCTTAGTAAGTTGCACTTTGATAAGAAAGTGAAAGACAGGGGATTGGATCACGATATATGGAACGACAGAGAAAAATGGAAGCTGGGAATCGGAAGACGCCGGAGAACGTTTTAAGCAGAAAAGAAGAGAGATGGCGATGAATCGACGTTAACTGCAAGGGAGAAGCTTATGGCAGTAACAAAAGTCTTGAACCTACGACGTTGAAGTGCGCAAGTTCGAAACTGATTAACCGGTGTTTTAACACACGAAAAAGCTGAAAAGAAACAACTCATTGTAGATATCCGTTGATGAACTTACATGACGAACTAAATATTAGACTTCTCGTGGTCTTAATTGATACAAAATGGCGAGGACTGCGAGGAGTGCATTCCCGCACGCAAGCATACAGGCAGTGTAATTAGCCTTTGGAATTGGCGGTCATTATTTGCTCCGACTGCTACATGCACGGCTTCAGTTCTAGGCGGTAGCCATTACTGATCGACTGTCGTAGATCGTAGATAAAACTCATCCCCAAGTCTCATCATAAGCGTAAACAAAAATAATCATGTCACGTAGCTTGTTTCGCTGACACAACTGATTCAGCATATATCAAACTTTTAAATTATATATTGAAAATACAAACCCTGACCGCCTTCAAAATATTATTTTAATTTTCAAAGAATTTTTAAAATGTTAATTTATGCAGTTTTAACGTTGATTACGAAAGACGGTGAAACCAGGTTTTTGGAAAACATTTCAGACAAGTTATGAATTTGTAAAGGTTTGAAGTGGTCGCCATTTTGAAACTGTTGAGCGAGTTGTGCTGGTTAACGAATATGTCCAAGCTGTTACCGAAATCGATATTCGTGCCAAATTTGAATCAAATCGAACTAAAATTGCAAACGCGAGCGAGTAAAACACACACACACACACACACACACACACCTTCACACGCGAAATGTTGCTGCTGATTAAATGTTGCCCTTATGACGACCAAATGCAAGACGTACGAGTCCCTACGTAATGGTTCAAAATAGGTAGGTTCGCTACCTCGGAAAAATTCGGAAGATTTCTTAATGAAAATAAACCTTTAACACCTAATTCCTAAAAAATAATTCATGAAAACAGCACATCGGTTATTTACCTTCTTGTACCCACCCTTGTTCTTATATTGTATTTGTCACTTGTTTTGTAACGTTTTCGTTTTGTTTTCTTTGTAACTTGCGGCTTCCTGATCACTTGTAAGTCTGATTAGTTAGTTTTATTTCTAGTCTGGCCACTCCGTATTCTGTTGTTTATTGTTAGTTTTTAACACTACTCAAGAGACTCGAGGTAGGGATCCCTCTATCACCGAATATAAATAATGTTTGCGTTATTTAACTGATCCTGGATGTCGTTACGAAGTGCCACACAAAAGTTCAAGGGATGTGAATTCCGCGCGCGAACCGTTTGTGGTATGACCAGCTGCCGGTAGAGCGGGCGAACTCTGTGTGAATTAGTGTGCCAACAGCTGTGACGGTGAGAAGCCGCGTTCTTGAGTTCCGTGCGTTGTGTAACGTAGGAATGTCGTACGGGTTCGTGCAACTCGTAGGCCTAAGCATCTACGTTTATGTTGTAGTTGCATGTTTAGTTTTTAGGTTAGACACTTCTGAACGAGAGTTAATCAATACGAAACGCTGTGTGTTTCTATACACACAAATTATGGCAAACGTTCGAAATAATAGCATCATATAAAAAACAATAACATAACAGAACATAATAGTATAGTAGTATAACATTTCATGTAATAGAAATAATAACATAAATATTCCATCATTAAGTAACAATTTTTAAAAAAACAAACGTAATGAGCGTACCTTTATTCAGGATTTTCCACAAAAGTCCGTATCTCATTGCATATGCTCAGTTTTATTCGTAGGCTGTAGTTTGACGTGTCAATGGACTGATTGCAGCGGCAATTCAAGCTCTTGAATAAAAGTATTTCCTTTGAATGTAGGCTACATAGACTACTGTATATCGATTCTACAAAGAAAGACATTTTTCTCTGGCAAGGAATTCTCTTGGAGTCTCGGACCTATATATTTTAGTGAACGACTGTATCCAATCCAGGTTCAACTTCTTTAATAATATACTGTTATTGGCATTGTAACGATTCTGTAATTACATAAATCAATTTTGATTTTTAAATGTTAGAACTAGTCAACTGCTAATGAAATATCTTTTGGACAGCTGATAGTTTAATTTGAAAACAATACAAAATTAATAATACGATCAGCTGACTGTGTAAAATAGTATTGACTTCCGTATGTTTCGTTTAAAAGAACACGGATTTTCGTTGATGTGTGCCGCTGACAGTTTTGCTCTCGATATGCGTTTATGAATTTTCTTTGGCGTACGAAATTTGTGGACATTTTTGTCAGTAGCAGTCTGCCGGGCAGTGTGTTTCATATGCTGATTTGTTGCAGCGGTGTTGCCAATTTGTGCGAGCTTCAAATTGCATGCGACTGTTGGAGATTGATATACGACTTGCGCAGTATATTCTTACAGTGGCGCATCCTAGCGCTGAAAGTGCAAAGCTTCGTTTGATCATCATCGTTCAGTATTGACGTGATGAGCGTTCTTAACATATTTATTTCAGTGGTTTGACTTATTGTGTACAATTGTCGCATTCAGCTGCGCGCGCAGTCTTGCTGTGGTGAAAGTTTTACTAATCACGCACAAAACATCGGTTTGTGTAATGTAAAAGGCAAAGTTGAGTTAAGTACAGTAATAAATAATTTTCTTATTACGTGTTTGTTACACTGAACGAAATTCAATGCAGTAGTGATAAAGAAAAATCGATGTTTTTTGGAAATCTAATCCTCCGCGCGCCTTTCCCTCTCCTCCCCTCACTGAACAATATTACGCACTCAGCTAAACTGCATTAACTGTAACTTAATAGATTAGATTAATTTTTCTGAGTTTAAGGGATTTAGTGGACTCTGGTACAGCGATTAAAGGACATATTGTACAATTAAGCCTGGTAGATTCTAGATGTATAGACTGGTGCCCTCAATGAGTTTTAGCTGTCCAGTGACTAGCTCATTCTGCTAAAGGTCCTCCAAGCTCTATAAGAATTATGTTTCTCATACCCAAGAATTTATTTCTGAGAGGTCGTCTGCCTGCTTATTTGCTACCGTCTCCTCTCTTCTCAATTTGCGCTTTACGCTCCCGATAGACTATACATCTGCAAATATCTGTCTGGTTTGAGGTAAAAATGTCGCCCTACTGATTTGAGATGTTTAATCCCACTGCAGATTAGTTACGCCCGCCTAGCGTTCCTACAGTCTGCTGTAATTCACAACTGGGGATTCTGTGGAGAAACAGCAGCAGAGTTTCCTAACTTCCATGCTATCTTCACTCCTTCGGTCTACATCGCCAGTTCCTCTGGGTTTTCTGGGCTTCGAAGGTTTGTTTCCAGCCATCCAGTAGCTAGGGAAAGAAAATGGCCCGCGTGGTAAGGATAGATTAAAACTGGATGTTTCCATGTTAACTAGAGTCTACATACTTTAGCTAAACTTCTCTGTAACGAAAGAACTTTCGGCATAACCTTCACCTTGATGTGAAGCCAAACTGAGTCCAGTATGCTTTAATCGTAGAAGTAACTACAAACTACAAATATCCCTTCGGATGATAAAATATTCATCCACTATACAGAGTCATTATTAACACGTGGTTGTGATGTTGGATTTAGCGTTATGAGAGTGCACAAAGATATACTGATAGTAGTATATTTTGTGCGTCACAAGTCCCAATTAAATTAAGTATAATTAAATTTGCCAGTGTTTCTGTTCGGGATCGAACCGGAAACCTTGCGCGTGTGATGCGTACGTGATAACCACTACACTACGGAAGCTACGCAAAGTTTGATCAATGTAAATATATAAAATGAATCGTTAATTTAATTTTTATATTGGTAGTTATAGTAAAAGATCAGTTGTTCATTAATTCGTAACTATCAGCTAATTTCATTGAACAGCTGATAAGTTTTAGGTTATGCCTTGTTTTCAAATAAAATATATAATAAATAAACAAAATAAATATCGCAATTAAAATAAAAAAGAAAAGAAAACATGATACATGATTCATTTTTGGTTCAGTAACTGAAACGTTTTTTAGTTTAGTACAGGGTGATTAATACACATCTTTGTTTATCTGTATTCTGGATACTTCCTCAGCATTAACGACCCATAAACATCGTATCTTCTGTATTTGCATTCAACTACTCGTCACCAAAAAATCCTTAACTTTATTCTTATTGCTTTACAACTAGTAGCAAAACAGATTTGACGACTTCGGTGTTACATTAGCATAAAGCACCGTCCAAATTGTTTCTTTACGTACTGCCAGCTTTTATTCATCATTTTTCTGAAATCTCTTCCGAATTTAGACGCGTTAAATATCTGCCTGGAATAATGTACTGTTAAAATTTATCAATCGGATTTATGTTAGCGAATTTCCATTAGAAAATGAAGCTATTGCAGCGGCTATCGTGGTAAGCAGATGTAGATCCGAGACCTTGAAATGCGCCAATCCTAATGTAGATAATGTTTTATGGAGTCTTGAAAATAAAAAAAATCAAGATATGCTTCCATGAATACGTGTTACCACTCTAGCTTAGATCCGATTTGATTCAAACTTCGTTAAACAACAAACGACAGTTCGACTTCAGATTTGGAACGAGAAGAACCTCGAAGATGTCAGATGCAATTGGTAATCTAGGTATGTCTGCTGTGTATTACTGGATTCAGTAATACAGGGTCATCGAAAAAGAATGAAAGAATTTCAACTAAGTGCAACTCAAAAAGTATTAAAGATAATTTAATGATTTTACATTGACAAGTAAATTTTGATGTGACATCTATTCGTTGCTCTGCAGACCTCTAATCTGTGCGTTGATACACTTCTAGGGTTACAGTCGTGATGGCGGAGAAATGCAGTCTCGCAGATGCACCAAATCACTCATTTTCTCAGCACAAACTATATTCTTAATGTACCCCCAGAAAAAGAAATCTGGACTTCTAGGGGTCCAAGGAATAGGCGTACCTCTGCTAATCCAACCAATATGAAATCTGGTGTTCAGGGCGTTGCGTTCAGTTGGGTAATAGTGAAGGGGAGCTCGTTCTTGCATAAAAATGACACGTTGTCCAGTTTGTTGTTCACTTCGTTCGATTTGAGGAATCGGAAATTGTTCTAGCATGTTCAGATAGAATATCCGTGTAATTGTTCTTTCAGCGAAAAAGAAGGGGTCCACAACGTAGTCAAGAAAAAACAGTCAATTTTGGAGCGTCTCGTACATACTAATGAATTTCCTGTATCGAACAAAACTGTCTAAATGCAGTTAAAAACTGGTGAAGGAAATTCATGTAGGTTGAGAAGGTTTCTTTAAATGATTTTTTTGAAATCCCGGCATTCTTGTTCGATGGCCCTGTATCGTGTGTCTCCAAAAGTAGGTGGTGTTTACTCTCTACTGAATATCTTCGTCAAAAAGCAAATGTAGTACTGGCCCAAGTACGCTGTCTTGTGACACTCCTGCATGTGTGCATCCGCTATTCTAACCCTAAAATGTCGGTCTTTCAGATAGGATTGCAGGATCATGTATAAATTTTTAGTGAACGTATTATGTAGCTTACATTTCAGACCCTGGTGTCCTGGTCAATATCAAGGCTTCGGTTACACCCAAGAAGACGCTAAAAAAAACCTTAACTTTTAAAAAGATTTTTCAATGACATTGACTGTTCTGTTGTTGAATAGTTTATTCTAAACCCGAGTTAATGATTGGGAAATATTTTCCATGTTTTAAGAATAAATTTGAGTCTTCCGAGTAGAGAGGTTTGTCAAAGATTTTTTGAAATAACTGAAGGGATAATTAAAAAAGCTGTTATTGGCAAATTTCCATTGGAAAGCGAGCTATTGCAGCAGCCATCATTTAGATCTTAAAGATCTTGAATTGACAGCTGATTTTGACTCAGTTGTTTATGCGTGAATCTTTATCACACACACACACACACACACACACACACACACACACACACACACACACACACACACACACACACACACACACACACACACTTCTGGAACATGGAACATTTTTTTAAAATCTACGTATGCAGGACTAGGGGTTACTTGAAAGTGTAAAAGTTTTATATACTAAAATTAGTTTCGTATTCCTTGTTGCAAATTGTCCTTTTATTGGTGTTCCTTTTTCTTTCTGTAGATGTTTTCTATCTACAGAACATTTCTATCAGAGAAACGTGATCTCCTCACGATGTTATCGAAAAACTGAGCATTTTATAAAGTTCATTAAATAGAGTATCCAAGCGTAACTGTATGCAACATGCCCAGTATGGCTGGTCATTCCTATGCAAATGCAGGTGCATTGTCTGGTCACATCAGCTGCTGTCTTCAAATATTCAACGACACTCAACAAAGATTGTTTTAGCAAATTTCCATGTGCAAGTAAGCTGTTGGAGTTGCCATGATGGTAAGATCTAGACTCACCTCCTGGATGTGTGTGTGTGTGTGTGTGTGTGTTATACATAAATGTATGTAATCATCTTTTAGTGTAGCATGTCAAATCAACGAACCCTCAACTCGCCTTAAAGAAAGAAAACGCCCATAGCCAATATTCATTCGCAGTCCATATGAAATTAAATATCATTTAGACTTTCATATAAAACATAAACAGTAAAATCATCTCAATAAATGATCAATCAATATGAAAATTAAAGAGAACTAATAGTTTGTAAGAGGAAAAAGGAAAAAAGGAGAAAACTGAACAATGAGGAAGCCATTTAAGAAATAATTAAGCATCAGTCAAACAATTAAAAAAAAACTTGAGACTGCACTACAACAACCAATATTCCAGAAAATACAGTTTACAGAAAATAAGAAAACAATATATCTGTAACATAATTGTAAGCTTTAAAACTTGGTGAGTGATACTTCTTAATACCGAATTTAAAAATTTCACTAGTGATCACTATCCTTTATTGAACGTAAAAAACATGAATTCTGTAAATAAAATACTTCAAATAATGCCATTGTCTGGTATTTAACGGAGACCGGGGTTGGTTGTCATACTTTTTATTTCTTAAATTTTTACACGTCAGTTTTAAGTATTAAAACGATTCTGACGGTGTTATTCTAAGACATTGTTATTCTTCAAGTTCTTTAAAAAAATAATTAAGTTCTTGTATTAATTTCTAATATAACTTAAGTAACTTTCTTTACAGGCGTGTAAAGTGTGACAACTTTCCCTGTGATGGGGTTGGTTGTCACAGTTATTTTAAATGAGAGTGGAAAGTAAATTTTGTACACATTCTTTCAATTTTTCAACTTATTTATTATGAATCTAGATCTATTATATAAATAAAAATTTTCAAAACATATAGATAAAAAAAAGTATTTTTAATATAGAATATTTAAAAACGTATGAAACTATTATATATTTTGTTGTGAACTATAAACTGTTATACTTAAATACTTGTATAAGAAACAGCCGCCTCGGTTACCTAGTTGATAGCGTTCACCCCGAGGACCCGGGTTCGATTCCCGGCGAGGGCTTAGCATTTTCATACGCTATAAATCATCCCCATCTTCTGCATTAGCCCAAGTATGCACAATAGTCGGACGTTAAACACAATATATATATATATATATATATATATATATATATATATATATATATATATATATGTGTGTGTGTGTGTGTGTGTATGTATAAGAAACAGTAGCATAAGGCTTACAATCGTGTAGACGTACTCAAACTATAAATCTAAATAATAATGATAATTATTCCAGTCCTTACAATCCTATCCTAAATACTTAAACCCTACATACTAACCTACTTTTGATAAGATTGAGAAATAATATTTTCAAATATTTTTCGTCAGTGTATCTTACAAATAAAACAATTAGACCAACAACAATTAGGAACAATTAGACAATTTAAGTTTATATGTTATAAAGCTTACATCTGTATAAATGACATGACATCTTATAACCTATTCAGAAATATCAGTTTCACATTTCTGGCAAACATAGAACTTTGGATCAGAGATACAAGAACGATGAGCCCAGTTTTTGCATTCTATGCGTTGAACCCACACCTCTTTTGCTTTGCTGTTTGAAAAAGGCTCTGAACAAACGAACAATAGGATTCTTCCCCTCTTCTTCTTCTTCACTTTCAGTTTTCTTATATTTTTTTTTATTCTTATCATTTTTGAAAAGTGATTTCCTAACTAGGCTTACTTTTGATTTATTTTTGTTTAGACTTGCCTTCTTTTTATTTTGTTCTATTTTTTTTTTTATTATTATTGGAGTGTCTGTCAGAATTGTTGACTTCCTTTCCCTGCTGTCATTTCTATGTTTATTTGGCCTATTCGTAATCCACCTTTATTAGTTCTCCTTTTAAAATTGTGGGGCATTTTCTTCTTTCTAAAAAGAAAGAAAGAAATTCTATTAGCAATATTACAATAATACTGTGTCAGTACCCACAACCGAAGCCTGTGAGACAACCAACCCCGCAGTACCATTTTGAAAAACTAAGATCATAGTTCGTCTACCGTTATAAGTTAGGAGTTTGTGAATGTACAGCAATATACTTCAAATTATAGTCTGTTAAGAACATGCATTGAAAGCTAACCTAGGCTAACATGCTAGCAAAGAAAAATATTTCGGTGATAACACAAAACTGAACTTATCACACAAAGAAAGCGGAAATGATTTCCAAAACTGAACCTTGTATATACACACACGTCAAACTACACTCACTCATTGAGTATATCCTTGTTCATGTCTGAACACGATTAGTGTACTCCTAGTGAACCTAGTAGCAGAGAAATTAACACTGTGACAACCAACCCCGGGCTCTCCTAATTACTATATATAGTACACTTATCTTCCTAGGTAAAGTCGTTGCATAATCATGTAGGTCAACTATTTCTTGTCAGTATGAACTTCTGTTAAAATAAACGTTATAATTATATGTAATACATGTATGACCTGTAATAAAATAATGTCATTCATTATATTTAGGTTATTTAATACACCCGTTTTCACTTTGTTCTACTTTCGTATTTAAATCTATAACGTATGCAATAATAACTGAATGGGACATTGTTTCTTAGCGAAATATATGCAAGTGTATGTAACGTACTATAACCGTGTATTTTACATTACATACATAAATTATGCTACCAATGTTTACTGTTTATTAAAATCAGAGTCTTTTATTTAATAACGTTTACATATTAGAACTGGCCTAGATTGTCTTAACGATTCTACTTTAAAAAAATGATTGGTTCTATAATTATTTATGTCTTGGATACAGTAATAATTAAAATATTATTTACAATATTTTTTTTTAGCAATCAGCTGTTTGGGGTACACACACAATTATTTGTCACACATGTTTGCATAGTGCTGCACGCCCCACGTACACTTTATACTGCTCTTGGAATTTTGTTTACAAGTGTTGGTTTTATTTTATTGGAAAACCTTAAAAAGGAAGAATAGAGACGTGAGAGTTTTTGTGGTTTATTGATGGACCTGTATGTACTCAATATATGTAGTTTTAATAGCGCAGGTCTTTATTTTGAATACAAAACCGAAAGGAATACTTATCGGACTAATATATGAAAGAGAATTATGTTGCACAAATTTTTTATTTATGTTTTAATTTGTTTGTTTCAGGTAAGTATCCAGGCAGTCGCTGTGTTCATAAAGTCAGTAAGTCAGAACTGTTATAAAATTTATTGTGTTTACATTTACGTTTTACAGTTTCAAGCGGATAGCCTACATTACTAACCCAACATTTTTAGTAACTAACGCATTTATATTGGAAAATAAACTACTGGAGCGGTCATCTTGGTAAAAAAACTGAATGGGACCTTGAAATGATAGTTCCTGGGTCTGGACCTTACTACGATGTCACTCTAAAATGTTTATTTTTCAATGCAAATTTGCTACACATTTTTTTAGTGATATTGTGTCCTGTTCAGTTTTACTGACAGTAATTTAGTCTTATTAACGAATGAATTCATTTCTGTCTTGCTGACGTAATTGAATCGAATTTCCAAAAATTCTTATCGTTTAACATTTTAAACTGTCGAATTGCGTTGAAAATTCGAAAATGAACCCTGGCCGCCGAAAAAAATATATTTCCTAATTTCAACCGGTTTTTAATGATCGAAACGCTAATTTCTGCATTTATCAACGTTGTATGCGATGGTGAAATCGGATTTTCGAAAAACCGTTCAAGACAAAAAAAGTTACGTTTTTTAAAAGATTCGAAACGGCCGCAAGAAACTATCTGACCAAATTACAAATGTGAGTATACTAAAACACACACACACACACACACACACACACACACACACACACACACACACACACACACACACACACACACACACACACATATATATATATATATATATATATATATATATATATATTATTATTATTATTATTATTATTATTATCTGCGCATAGACCCTGTTGGATCACGCAAAGCACTCCGACTCATGTCTTGTTCCTTCTAATCCTCCACACCTCCCTCATCCTGTCCCCATGGATCCTCTTCCGCTCCATCCGAAGATTTTCCCCTGCTCGGAGAGTCCATTTCCCCTGCTCTTTGGGATTTCATTCCTGGGACCTTCCAACCGAGCATCTTTCTCCTGTATGCGCGCCTGTCTTCAACATCTGTTGAGTCTATTCCTGCGTCATGTAGGTCTATTCTGACTTGTGCGATCCACGACGTTGTTGATTTGACACCTTGTATATACGTAAGGATTCTGTTGGCAAGTCTCATTGTTGGGAGTCTACTGATGTGTCCATAGAACCGAAGCCTCCTTCTTCTGATATCTGCTGCCAGGTTCGATATCTTCTCTGTGGTCTTCCGGGAGTGCAACCTGTATCCATCTTCTGTTAATCTCGGGCCAAGGATCTTCCTCCAGATTTTGCGTTCTTCCTTCAAAATACCCTCCATGGTAGCTTTTGTGTGGAGTGCTAGCGTCTCGCTTGCATATAATACCTCCGGTTTTATGACTGTGTTGTAGTGTCTGATTTTTGTGTGCGTCGACACAATATATATATATATATATATATATATATATCGGTATATATATATATATATATATATATATATATATAGCTCGGTGGTCGATCTGCCCAAAGCACCGGTCTGTCAGGTTTGTTCGAGCCGCAGTTACTTCTGTTGCTTTTCCCTTACTGTTAACGCTGATCCATCGTCGTTATTAATCTAACTATCATAAAGTATGGTCGTTAAGCGCACGCGCACCCTCCCCCACATACACGAGATCAAGAACGGTACTGATTTCAAGGTACCTTTTCTGCGTCTTACCATAATGGCTGTTCAAATATCTCAAATTGCCAATGACAATTCGCTAACAACGCCTTCTTTATAATTTAAATTTCCATTCAAACTACAATACTATATTTTATTTTCACCGATACGACTTATTAATTTTTCTCCCCCTCCCCTCCCCCAGCCGTGAAATGTGCTGATATCAAATTAAATCTCGTATATCTTTTGTTACGCAATAATTCAATAAAGAAATTTAATATGAAATACAGTAAGGACTGAAGTGTAACAAGCAAGGTGATAATAATATGCTTGTATTTGGCGGGCTGGTGACGGGTTTGTAGAGAATGTCTGATGTCGGGGGTGCCTTGGGGGGTGTTTTGCTTCAGCACCAGCTGGCGAACTTGAAACACGATTACCGACCTACTGTGTTCTTGTTTTACTTCATGTAGCCTATACAGGGTGATCATTCTCCTTTTTTTTGCATTATCGTAAATAAAACATTGCAGACGCAACGCGCAGACACACAATTAATAACACAATCGCGTACGCAACACTCTCGCTGACTTGATAGAAGCTAATCTCCAACAAATATTTTTTTCGTACCCTTTTTGAAATTCTGATTTAACCGTCATAATCAGCGCCTGTGTTGTGATTTTAAGCTTTTAAATTATATTGAAAATACGAAAATGAACCCTGACCGCCGTCAAAAAAACTCCTGATTTCAACGGATTTTGAAAATTCAAAATATTAATTAATGCGGTTTTCAATGCTGTTTACGATAGTCAAATCGGATTAAAAAAATAGTATGCAAAGTTATTTATTTTGAGAGATTTGAAATGAACGCCATTTAGAAATTGCTGAAGTAATTTGGCTGGTTAACGGACTTATTCAAGCTATTACTATATTTGATTTTTGTGCTAAATTTGAATCAAATCGTCCCAAAATTGCAAACGTAACAGTGCTAAAACACCGTTTGTTTTGTATTAATTTTTGTCATCTGATTTTATCGTCGTAAACAGCGTTAAAATCTGCGTTAAAATTAGCATTTGGAATTTTCAAAATCCGTTGAAATTGACGGCGGTCAGGGTTTATTTATGTATATTCATGGCGATTTGAAAGTTTAAAATACTAATTCATGCAAATTTTAATGCTGATTTTGATGGTAAAATCTGAATTTAAATAAAATGTATGAAAAATGCTTATGGAAAGTACCGTTAGTTACGTCAGCGAGACAGTTGCGTGCCGTGATTTTACGTGTTCCGATCATTCTAAATAAGATGCATTCACTGTAGCGAGAAAATCAAATCTATGAATGTAAATTTAAATTACTGCGTCACTGTTCTAATCTGTTCGATTAAGATGATCAGCTGTTAAGCAACACGTGACTCCGCTGTCAGATAACAAATTGCAAAAGATTTAATTAACAAAACCTACTGGTATCCCGGCCAATTAGGCTTAATCCTTAATGCCTGGTTTAACACTTCCGCACTCAACGCACAGTGCTGCAGTGCCGGGGGGGAGGCACGCAAAGTTTGAAAATATTTCCCTGTTTTATGAATAATTTATATTGTTTTGTTTTATTACTTGTAAAACGTGTTTTAATTACGTTAGCATATTTTAATGTTTAATTGCAATTATTTGTCCATGCACGAAACAGCCTACAGTATAGTGACTATTGGAAATTCTAGATGTTTATGTATATCCTAGACTCTGTACTGTGTCCATTTTCGTGGTTTTGTATAAAAATAAATGGTTTTGACACATCTGTGTCTGTTTTTGTGTGCTCGTTTAGAGACAAACAAATTTTCGATCAAATTTGATTCGAATATAACGAAAGTATTATTTGCACTGCCCCCCAAAATTCGGTTTTAGAGGTAAGCCTGGAATTAGCAGAATGCATAATTATTCAAAATCTGTTTAACAGATGTTGCTGAATTTTTGTAGTCAGCGAATTTCCATTGGAAAAACAGCTATCGGCCGTCATAGTAAGGCCCAGACTAGCGTATCGTGAAATGAACACCGATCCTAACCTCTAGATCACTTTTCGAGGGTCGTTAAAATTTCTACATATTGTGCATAACGGATTTTTAAAATTCAAAATGATAATTTAGTAGTTTTCGGCGCTGATTTTACAACGGTAAAGTGAGATTTTCAAAATGGTATAAGACAAATAGTTTATGATTATTTAAAGATTTCAAATGACCGCCATTTTGAAATTGTTTAACGAATTTTCCAGGCTAGCAAACTTGTTCAAGCTATTACCGTAATCGATTTCTGTGCCAAGTTTTAACCAGTTGGGACAAAATTGCGAAATGAGCACGCTAAAACACATGCACGAGCGCGCGTGCACACACACACACATTTTTTACGAAACCTCAAAAATTACCGGGTCCGGTTTTACCATGTTGACCACTTCAGTAGTTCATTTTTCTAATGGAAATTTGTTAATGAAGTATTTTTAATACACTGCACAAACATACAATTAATAATACAAACGTATAGCCGCTGTGTTGCTGACGTGATGGAAGCGAATTTCTAACAATATTCATTATCCACCATTAGCGTTATTTTAAAACTCATCACGATATTGCACACAAATTTTTCAGTTTCAAAATGGCGGCGATTAAAAATCTTTAAAAAGTCGTATTTTTTTGTCTTAAATTGTTTTTCTGAAAATAGGATTTCACTGCCGAAATGATCGCTATAAATTGTGTAAATTAGCATTTTGAATTTTCAAAATCCGTTGAAATTAAGATATGTTTTGACGGCGGTCAGGATTTATTTTCGTATTTTCAATGTAATTTTATAGTTTAAAATTCTAATATATGCAGATTTTATTGCTGATTAAGGTGATGAAATCAGAATTTATCACGCCGTCGAGACAGCTGCGTGCCGTGTTTATTTTTTGTTTCTCCTTTACTTTTTCTTACCTTTATTGTCATTTATGTTGTTTATATATCTGATACGTTTTGACTACAGTATGTGTTTATTATTATTTTTTTATTAATTAATTTTTAATATGGACGATATCGGTGTTAAGAGGTAAGGGAAAAGCTTACAGCAGTAACTTCAATTTCGAACCTACGACCTTGAAGTGCGAAAGTGTTTACGTTAAACCCTTCATATATATATATACGCGCGCGCACACGCACACACTCATACATACAGTCCAGTATTATAAACGTCAGATGTTAATTTAGGTCCCAATCTGTTTTAATGCTAAAGAATTTGAAAGAAATATTTTTTATGACTAAATATTGTATGAAAAACGTGGAATTAAATTTCAATTACACTAATGAGCAGAAATATAACTTGGGGAAGTTCCTGTTTAAAGTTTAACGAGAAATTTACCGATTTTCTTGTTCCCTTCAATGCCTCTAAAGTAATCTCAATCGGTTATTAATTAAAATAAACACAAGGTATGCCGTTTGCTTATTGTAGGTAATGCGGTAATTTTACCTGATATAAATTTAATTAAAATTTAAAAGTGCCCTTTAAATGGCTTTTGTGTTGAAATGCAAACAGACAAAACAAAGGCTGAGCAATCCTCTACACTTCCAAGATAAGGCTGCTTCTAAATACAGGGTGTAATTATTTTTCTAACTCTGAAATATAGTGAAATTAACTTAAATAATGGGACTCACTTCCTTGCCGGCTCCTAATTAAAGTTAAGTTCCTGCAGGAATACAGGATTAAGGGCGATAAACGAGCGAACTGAAATCTGCTGATTAAAATATCAACGGAAAAGAAATGTTACCGCACCTTCGGAAATACGAATTTTGAAATTTTATCTAGTCCGTTAACAGTGTTTTCGGTGAAAACCTTAATTTGGATTCGTGGTTGAAACTAAATCTGCCTTCCTGTATTTCTGATCTAACGTGAACACCGGGCACGACCGATTTTGTTCAGAATTGGTTTGTGGTTGTTCAGAAAATATCTGGAAGCGTTCCTGGCGAATGTTTTTGAAAAAATCTTTTCTAATTTATGCAGTTTTTAACGATGATTACTATGGTAGGTAGATTTTTAAAAAAGTGTGAATTAAAAAGTGATTACTTTTGGAGAATTCGCTTCCATCACTTCGTGTGAGACAGTTGCGTACGCGAGTATTTGTCTTTTCAGACTTCAAAAGTTCATCATCTAAAAATCGATTTTTTTTAACCCAGCGAAGTGGTTTTGTTTTAACTCTACCGTTTGGCACTTGGTTTGTATTTGTTACGCAGTTTTGGTCAGACGCATTGACCGATTGTTTTGAAATTTTATATGGAAATGCCTTACATAATGCCCGAACGACGTGTGTGTGTGTATATATATATATATATATATATATATATATATATATATATATATATATATATATGTAGAGAGAGAGAGAGAGAGAGAGAGAAGATTTTTTGTAATTAATTTTCGTTTCAAGATATCGGCCTCTGATGATTAGTAGAGTTTTTTTCCTATTCACTCCGTTTTGTGATGGCGGGCTTTAATTTAATCAACGATTGTGTTTCTAGATATTTTCTGTAATACTGGCTGAACGGCAAGACCTATAATTTTGATCACTTAAATGAAGAAAGAGCATAAAATTTCTAATAAAGTCGGTTCAGTAACATTTTTTGTAAATATTGCGGCTACCGGTTAAATTGGCGGAAAATGTTACGAGCGCTCTCTTGGAGCACCTGTATTAAGAATATATTGCGAGGTGCGCTATTTTTCGAACTATTAGTTTATGTTATAATTTGTACAACGAGAAGGCAACGTAAAATCAATTTGCTTCAACCACCAATGAGGCGCGAATATTGACTAATGAATATTCATGATAGATAGTTTGCGTAAAGAAGTACTTCTGATAAATTTGCACAAACATAACATAAGGAACTGCTGATGAGGCGAAGTCATATGGTCTCCACATTGTCTCTCGATAAACGGCCAGCACTTGAACGCAGGCTGTCTATGTTCCTAAGCAAAAGGTTTCCAATATATGCATCAAGCGGCCATTTTGTTCTTCCCGTGCTTGCCTCCTGATATTTTATTCAATGTGGACCATGATATTGTTCCCCAGGTGTCGACTCGATGATGAATTTCTACTCGGTAATATAAAATAGAAGGAGTAGAAGAAAACAACGAGGGTTCACGTTTGTTGAAGGTGGCGTACGACCTCTGTTCCTTTACTGTTGAAATCGTTTAAACATTTTGATATAATAATTAGCAAACTTTTTTTTGAGCTATTGCTGTATACTGTACTTAAATTAGCACTTAAAACTCTCAAATTACATTCACAAATATAAAAAAATTAATCCTGACCGTGTCAAACTTCAGCATATTTTAAATGCACAATTATGTAGATTTTTAACGCTGGTTATGTGTGATTTTCAAAATAGTTTAAGATGTGGAATAACTGCCATTTTGAAAACCATTTAGGGGATTTCACTGCGTAACGACGTAACTTCTCTTGCTGGTTAATGAACGAAAAGGAAAAGAGGTTAGGACGTTTTTTATGAATCGCTATCCGTAATTGAACGTAAACGACATTAATTATGTCGACAATAATAATTCATACATTGGCTGGTACTTATTAAAATGAACTAATCTAAATATTAGCGTCTAATCTAATACTAGTAAGTATCTATTAGTACTTGTATTACTACTAAGACGTATTACTATTTACTTGTACTACTAAGACGATTGTATTTTAATACACATCGTCCTAAGTACCACCATGTGCACACCATGCAGGCCTACTATTTGTTGTCAATATGAACTTCAGTTAAATAGATGTTATAGTTATATTTAATACAATAGGTCTTAATTTGTTCTACTTTCGTATTTAAAACTACAACTTATAAAATTAATGACTTAATTCTAACATTGTACCTTATTGAAATATTTACAAATGAGGCCTTCTATAACCGGATTTACATTACATACTTACCTAAATTAGGCTACAGCATTTACGTTAAAAGCAGTTAAATTTTTAAACTGTTATTAAAAGCAGTCCTTTTAATAACATTTACATATTAGAACTGGCCTAAATTGAATTAAAACTGATTCGATCAATAATTATTACATTAACTAAAAGGAAAAGAGGTTAGGAGGACTTGTATTTTTTATGAACTCGCTATCCGTAATTAAACGTCAGTACTTACTGTTTTGCTAAAAGCAGAATTTTTTAAACATTTACATATTACAGCTGGCCTGGATTTTTACCGATTCTACTTTCAAAACTGATTAAATCAATAATTACTTAAGTCTTAGAAGCCGTTGTAATTAAAATATTACTTTTAACAATTTTTTAAAGTAGTCAGCTGTTTTTGGTACACACAATTGTTTGTCACCTATGCTTGCATTGTGCTGTACTCTCACGGAGACACTTAGTACTGCTACTGGAACTTTGTTTATAGACCTTATTTGTCGGTTTTATTTTATTGTAAAGCCTTAAAATGGAAAAATATGAGGCGTGAGAGTTCCCTGGTGTTATGACGAATCTGTAGGTACCCCATATTTTTAGTTTCAATAACGGTATTTATTTTTGGTACAAAACTGATCAGAATGGTTATCTTAATAATAATAATTATATATATATATATATATATATATATATATATATATATTACGAGGAAGGATCGTGCTTATATAGAAGTCCCGGGTCTGGGTATTACCAAGATGGGATCTAATAGCTCATTTTCAAATGGAATTTCCCTAACAGTTTTGCAAAGCAAACCTGACCGCTGTATAGCACTGAACCGAGTTATAAGCTTGAATAAAATAAAACGCTTTTACTGTGAAATCGGCTCAGAAATTCAATTAAGGGAGCGTCTATCAAAGCTTTCCTTTAATTCCCGGCGTTTCAGTGGATAAATTCAGTCGATTCAGCGGCGTTTCGTTTGATGTTTCAAAAACATCGCGAATCTGTCAGCTTTTGTGAAACTCAGCGGTGTTTCAGGTCAAACTAGCATTTTCTTTATACATGTGCCACACAATGTACACATCCATAAGTATATTGAACAGGGATGAAATAATTTGTGTTCCCGTCGGTCAAAGAGACCAAATTTTTCACTCGTGTTTCACTGTGATAGCTTACATTATGTCTTATCACATCACTCTTAAGGTGTGAGACTACATAATATGTTCGTTTATTTCGAATCGCGTTCACTGTGATCGCTTACGTTATATCTTATCATATCTCTCTTACGTTGTGTACGTTGTGATAATACATAATATGTTCGTTTATTTCAAATCACATTCACTGTGATAGGTTACCTTATATCTTATCACATCTCTCTTAAGGTGTGAGAATATATAATATGTTCGTTTATTTCGAATCACGTTCACTGTGATCGCTTACGTTATATCTTATCATATCTCTCTTACGTTGTGATAATACATAATATGTTCGTTTATTTCAAATCACATTCACTGTGATAGGTTACCTTATATCTTATCACATCTCTCTTAAGGTGTGAGAATATATAATATGTTCGTTTATTTCGAATCACGTTCACTGTGATCGCTTACGTTATATCTTATCATATCTCTCTTACGTTGTGATAATACATAATATGTTCGTTTATTTCAAATCACATTCACTGTGATAGGTTACCTTATATCTTATCACATCTCTCTTAAGGTGTGAGAATATATAATATGTTCGTTTATTTCGAATCACGTTCACTGTGTTCGCTTACGTTATATCTTATCATATCTCTTACGTTGTGATAATACATAATATGTTCGTTTATTTCAAATCACATTCACTGTGATAGGTTACCTTATATCTTATCACATCTCTCTTAAGGTGTGAGAATATATAATATGTTCGTTTATTTCGAATCACGTTCACTGTGATCGCTTACGTTATATTTTATCATATCTCTCTTACGTTGTGATAATACTTATATACGTTTAATTCGACTCACCGTTCACTGTGATCACTTATATCTTGTATTATTCCTCTTACAAAGTGGTAATATGTTCGTTTAGTTCAAATCACATTCACTAAGATCGCTTATATCGTACCACATTCCTGTTATCATTCATAAAATGTACGTTTAACTGTAATCTTATTCACTGCGATCGCTTCTAACCTATCACATTCCTCGTACAGTGTGATAATTTTTATGTTCGGTTAAATTGAATCACTTTTACTAGGATCTTTCGTATGTTCGCTTTCTTCTAATGACATTGACTATACACGCTCTTATGTTCGCTTACATCCTACAGCTTCCTTGCACATATGTTCCCACTCACGTACATTGTCCTCATGCATAACGAAGATTTTGTCAACATTAAACGTGCCTTGCCTTTGTTAAGTATTGTGTTGCAGGTTGACTTCAGCTCCGAGCTGTAGATACCTTTATTGTCGCGACTTTGATCCTTTGTCAGACATTGTCTCCATTCAACGACCTGACGAACAAACGGAATCGATTCACGGCAAACTGTATTCACTTATTTTTTTTTTATAAGGCTCCTTTGAGGCGTACACAGCCGGCGTGTTCACAACGAGCCCGAGTAAAATGATCCCACATGACCGGGGGGTGTCTTGAATAGGTAAACTTTTCTTGTAATACAAAAGTTATTCGGGCCGTGTAAATTAGTCAAAATTTGTCCGTATACATTATTAACAGTTTTCCCAACAATGAATTGTCTCAATTTCAGTTTTTATTACCTAATTTCAGTTAAATCAGGGAGCCCGTGTGGAATTTCGTACGGTAGTGGGAAGGAAGGGAAAACATGTTTAAAAATAAATCGAAAAGCGATCGGTTTGAAAAAATAATCACAAATTTATGAGTCATTGTAGTATATACATTCCAATACAGATAATTGCTTTTTAATAGAAACTTTTACAGGGCATTACGATACCTCGTTGTAAGCGTTATTTGATTTAAGAATGTTTTCATCTTGTACCTTTTATATTTCATTTTCTTTAATGGATACAAACATATTAGTTGATTTAGTTATCCTTGAAAAGGCTACATACAATTGTCCGTGAGTAAAGACGGCTTTTGGTAAATACAATCCTACTCTTTGAAGTGTTTGTCCCTGCGACTTTTTTATAGTGATAGCAAACCAATTTTAATAGGTTTACTGCTTTCTACTCAACTGACGAGGCATGCTTGATAACCTCTAATTGTATTTTGTCATTTTAATTGTACTTCGTATTATATGATGTCCGCATTAACAAACAATAGATCCTTATTGCACGATGGAAGAAGAAATTATATTTGTGTAAAAACAGTGTTCAAAACATGTGTTTGGAAATCGAAATGCTTGTCCCGGCTTGTACGGCGAGCAGGGATAGGGGACTGTTAGTAGGGCTACAGGTTACATACCTGTAAGCTTAATGACTTTTAAGTAAACATTGAAATTGTTCTAAGTAAGTTATGCAAAAAAGTCGTATTTGTAATGGGATTGTCTTTTGTGATTAATAAATTAGCTTCGTAAAATATACAAAATATTGTCTGATTTATGACGCCGCACATGAGCATCCATGATGCCGTTTTGCCTATGACAGTTAAAAGTGTCTTTTGTTAAATGTTTCCACAAACAGTAAATTTTAGCGCAAAATCGTTTTACAACGTCAGAAGCCGGTTAAAAAAATCTTTCTAAAGATACCTCATTTATGCCTGTACGCATAGTGTGTGCTAAGAAAAAGAGATGTTGGCTCGAGAAATAATGTGTATATGCTGTTGGAGTAGCCATTGTAGTTAGACGCAGACCTTTTACGTTATAATCCTGGTCAAACAGTACACTGTTTGAGGGTTCGTTTTGAAATATATATATATATATATATATATATATATATATATATATATATGTGTGTGTGTGTGTGTGTGTGTGTGTGTGTGTGTGTGTGTGCGCGCGCGCGCGTACGTGCGTTAGTACTTTTCTTCAAACTTGGCACACACATCGGTAGGCCTACTGGTTCGTAGCATCGACAGATACGTTACGCTTAAAGATCCGTTAAACTCTTTCAAAGTGCCGGCCTTTCCTTTCAAAAACATCACTTTTTAATGTCTTTTTTTAACTTGTATCATGTTTTAGGGCTGTAGGACTGGTTGTGATGCTGGATTTTGCTCCTCGCTTGATGCGAGTGCACAAATTGGTAATTATAGTAGAATATCAGTAGTTTTATATTAATTCGTAACGATCAGCTGATTTTATTAAACAGCTGATAGGTTATAAGTTTTAGGTTATGTTGTTAAAAACTAGTAGCTGTGTTATAGTAAAATATCAGTTCTTTTATATTAATTTGTAACAATCAGCTGATTTCATTGAACAGCTGATAGGCTATAATAAGTTTTACGGTTCGTTGTTAAAAACTAGCTATGTTATAGTAAAATATCAGTTCTTTTATATTAATTTGTAATAATAAGCTGATTTCATTGAACAGCTGATACGCTATGATAAGTTTTAGGATATGTTGTTAAAACTAGCTATGTTATAGTAAAATATCCATTGTTTTATATTAATCCGTAACGATCAGCTGATACCACCACCTTAATTAGCTTTATAAAAGCATAAATTAGCAGTTAATTACATTAGAAATTTAAAATTCTATTTACGCTACAGATTTTCAAAAACATGTTACAAAACATTATTGTTAAAAATTCGCTATCCTCTAGATTTTTTTTTTTTTTTTTTTTTGATCGTTAAGATGTTTTAATGTATATAAATGTCGGGTTTAATTCAACTTGGCACAAAAGTCGATTTTGGTAACAGCTCGGACAAGTTCGTTAACCAGCAAAATCCGTTCAACCGTTTAAAAATGTCGGCCATTTCAAATCTTTAGAAATTCATAACTTTTTTTGTCTTAAATATTTTTGAAATTTTTATTTCTTTAAAAACTGTAATAATTAGCGTTTTAAATTTTCAAAACCGTTGAAATTGATAAATTTAATTTGACGGCGATATACGAATATGTATTTGAGTCTTACCATTAGGGATACTCCAATAGCTCATTTTTACAATGGAAATTCGGTAACAACCATGAAATCAGTTGTTCACATTATTAATTGCATCATTTTGCGGGCGATTTCTTTAGCGCCGCCGGGCTCCAAGAAAAGTGAAATTAATTCGGTTCCAAATTGAAGCAGTTTTATATTTTGCTCGGTACAGATTTATCTTGGCCATAAATACAAGGCGCATTGAAAAGACGCGATAGCACGGGCTGCGGGGCGAGGGCCGTCACTTCCATTTGGATAAATTGCTTCGCATGTTTATAGACTTGTAAAATATTTAAGACAATATTTCGTTGCTGAAAGATGGCAGTTTGCAGTGCCGAGATTTTAGGATACGGACGCAAACTCAGCTTAATATTTTCAATTTTTTGTGTGTATTGAATTTTTGGAACGAGAAAAGTTATTAGTGTTTTTATGTTTTTAAAACTGTTACTTAGTAATGGTATATTCATATCATTATTATTTGTGTGTGTGTGTGTGTGTGTGTGTGCGCGCGCGCTAAAGCATGGATGTGTAATAGGAAGCGGGGACCCACCTCAATGCGAGTTTTGTATGGAAACCATCACAGTAAAGACTTACAGTATATTGCTTGATTGCGATTGTCTCCCTAAACATGCGGCGTACTTGTAGATTTTTTACCGACGACGTTGGGAGATGATCAGACTTTATATTTCCTTCGTCGTTTGGATTTTTTTAATAACATTTAAAGTTTAGTGATATATTATTGTGGAGTCTCTTTACAGCCCTAAAACAAATTGTTTATTTTGGTTCTTAGTTTTCTTTGTTAATTAATTTGAAGTACGTTTTATGTTTCTCTAATTTATGTTTGTTATTATTGTAGGACTAATTTACAATCTTACAAATAAATTGTGGGTATGTTGATTTTAAAATATATTATTGTTAACTAGTTTTAGGCAATATGTACAATTGTTATTATATTTTGTATTTCATTTATTTATTTCTGTTTTATTATTTTCTATTTGGAACTATAGTTTTATAAAAAATTGTTCTTTAATTTTATATTTTTGTCTCGGCGATGTGACGGTTTTTTGTCCGAAAAAATGTGTGTGTGTGTGTATATATATATATATATATATATATATATTTGTTGAAGTTTAGCTAGGCGCAAACCTTACTCAGGGGTAGCGAGGACAGATGCAGGCATGCGGAAAAAATGTATACCATTCCAAAAACATTGACTCTTCTTTATCGCTGATGCATGAAATTTCGTGTAATAAACTGCTATTGAAGTAGGCTACCTACTGGTAATAAAGGAATTATTTCATTATTTATTGGCCTTCTAGTTTGTCTTTTAAAATCTTTTCTTATTACTGTGATTACACAGATCGATGTTTTTTGCGTGACTAGTACAATTTTGACCAGAACAAGCTCGTGCGTTCAGCGAAAATTCGTCTAACTTGTGTGCGCGCGCGAGTGAATGTGTATGTTTTACTACTTAACGTTCACAGTTTTGTTACGATGTGATTATAAAGTCGATTTTTGTAATAGCTTGAACAAATCCATTACCAATTAAAATCCGATCAACAAATTTCAAAATGGCGGCCATGAATCCTACTGATTCAGAGTAGCAAATAAGTGTAGCCTGTGATAAAATAATGGCTGTTGGAACTTCGCTTCCATTTCATCAGCGAGACAGCTGCGTGTCCCGATTAGTTTTCGTTTGAATGGTTGCACTTGAATTTATTAAGTATTTTTTTAAGGTGAAAAGCACATTGAGGCTATTATTGCCTCCCTAAATGTAAGCGTGAGAGTAAAGTGTTAAAGTCGTAAGTGTAGTGTTGCAAGTGTAAGTGTGTGTTAGACTCGGGTAGCGCGAGGGACGTCTAAATCAGAATTTTTGCAAATAAACATGACTGTGCCACGTTATAAAAGTGTCATTTTGTACGTAATAATGAAAAATTTGCGTGCGTGTGTAAGTGTTAATATAGAAGAAACAGATTAAATATTTCTATTATCCAATAACGGTGAGCAAAAAAGCATATTCTAGACGGACAATACAAGAAGAAATAAATTAACCTGGAAGGTGGGCATGGGTTAATTAAGACGAACATCTGTAACAATGCAACTGTCGTCAAGTCCCGGATAAATCACAGAGCGAACAACTTGGATGCGCCCATTAAATATTTACTTGGAATCCAGAACAAGGGATTTGATCTCGAGGGAATCTCAGCTGTCCGAGGATATTGTATGTGGATTGGAATGTTGTAAGAGAAAATGCGCTGTGTTATTGTTGACTTTATAATCTGCGAAAATGTGATTGTCAGTGGTCCTACGATAATGTAATAATCGCTGCAAGCAGCTGTCTCGCTGACGTGATAGAAGCGAATTTCCAAAACTGTTTTCTTTTTCTTATCGTTTTTGAAATTTTCATTTCACCGTCACAATCAGCATTAAAAACTATATATACTAGTCTTTTAAACTTTCAAATGATTTCGAAATTACGAAAACGAATTCTGACTGCTGTTGAAAAAGTTTTAATCTCAACTTATTCTGAAACTTAAAAATGTTAATTTATGCACTTTTTAACGCTAATTACGATGGCTGAAGTCTGATTTGCAAAAAAATGTGAGACCAAAAAATTATGATGTTTTAAAGATTTTAAATGGCCGCCATTTTGAAACTGTTGAACGAATTTTCAATTTAACGAACGTGTACAACTATTACTAAAATAGATATTTTGTGCTAGGTTTGAAACAAATCGGACCAAAATTGCGAATTTGTACGTAATAAAACACACACACACACACACACACACACACACACACACACACACACACACACACACACATATATATATATATATATATATATATATATATATATATATATATATATATATTATATTATTATTATTATTTGCGCATATACCCTGTTGGATCACGCAAAGCACTCCGACTCATGTCTTGTTCCTTCTAATCCTTCACACCTCCCTCATCCTGTCCCCATGGATCCTCTTCCGCTCCTCCGTTCATTTTACCCCTGCTCTCTTTGGGATTTCATTCTCTGGGACCTTCCAACCTAGTATCTTTCTCCTGTATGCGCGCCTGTCTTCAACATCTGTTGAGTCTATTCCTGCGTCATGTAGGTCTATTCTTACTTGTGCGATCCACGACGTTGTTGATTTGACACCTTGTATATACTAAAGGATTCTGTTGGCAAGTCTCGTTGTTGGGAGTATATATATATATCGTAACGACTTCTCAAAAAGTGATCCAGAGGTCAGGATCGATGCTCATTTCAAGATCCTAGGTCTGGGTCTCACCAGCGCCGGTAATGATCATTCCAAATTATTCATTTTAACGACCCGTCAGAAAGTGATCTAGAGGTCAGAATCGGTGCTCATTTGAAGGTTCCGGGTGTGGATCTTAGTGTAATGACCGCCCCAATAGCTCATTTTTTCAATGGAAATTCGCTAAAAGAAACTAGTGCGCATTCGGCAATGTCACGATATTGTAAAATTCACGATTGTCCTTGACTTTAGTCCTTCGTTTATGTATCGGTTAGTGTGGAAGGTCAAGGTTTGGAATTGCACATTATTAGACATTTAATTAATCTCCTGAAAACACATTTACTGAACAACTTCTTTTAATAGCTAAGCGTTGTTAAGTTAGGATTCACACATAGACGTGAACAACGCAGTTTTTCATGTGGTCAGCCTATGATTCGCCTTTGTACGTGTTATCACGGTCACGTAACGTTATAGTACAGACGTCACGTAGTCTCGTCGGGCGTGATGTGACAAACGTAGGCTTTTTAATGCTGTCGGCTGTATTAGTGAAATAATATTCAAAAGTTTCAAGTGAAATCCAGGCGAAGGTTGAATAGGTATTTTCTAGAAGAATTCATCAGTAGATGGTTGAATTAAGTTTACAAGTAGTAAAATTATATTCATTGTGAAAGTAGCCTATAGCACAAACTTGTTCACGTTGAATTTTAATCATTCAAATGAGAATTAAACGAAGCCTATGAATGTGTGGGTTGTTAAAAGAAGTCAAATTTTAAAAATAACGTACGTCGAGTTCGAGACTAGGGGAATTGAATGATTTCGATAAAAAATATCATGCTAACTGCACATATACGTGGAAATTTTAAAAAAATCTTAAAATTCGACTATAAACAAAATCGTATTTTCAGAAAATTTTACTCTGAATTGCCTATTCTTCAGCTCCCCTGAAGAAAACTTTTTTGGTACAAACACTCCTGCTTTTGAAAACTACCGATGAAAATATGTGAAATAAGCCTAATTTATCGAAACACGTTCACGTAGATTGATAAAAATCGGTGTTCGAATTTGAAATGAAATAATCGCGACACACAGCTCTCTCGCGGACATGACGGAAGCGCATTTCTAAAATAATGACATTTTTGAAAATACAATTTCACCATCATAACCGACATAAAATCTAAATTAAGTAGCATTTTACATTTTTAAATAACGTTGGAAATACGAAAATGAACCTTGACCGCCTATGAACATTCAGAATGCTTATTTGTGCACCTAATATATATATATATATATATATACCACGAGGACTACAAATCTGGACCACATTAGGGTGTCAAAACACTGTCATTTGTGGTCCCATGACGTTGCAGGAGTTTTCGCGGTATTTAGCTCCTTATTTCCGGCGTTGCCAGTTTGCCTGTGTTATCTTTCATTAGATTACTACTTCTCTGTATAGTAGCCTATGTTTGCTACGAGCAGTGCTGACCAGACTGTGTTTTTGAAGTTACCATGTCCAGGAGAGTGAATTCAATTTTCCAGTTGATACCAGGTAAGTTTGAAATTTAACTATTCTTATGTTTTAATCAAATACAAAATAATTTTGATTTGCTTAAATATTTACTATTAACTATGATATTGTCATGCACATAGTTACTAATTATTTATCCTTAATGTAATTCACATTTTTAATGGTTATCTGGGTTTTTCACTCACATTATTGACAGTTTTAAAATATTTTAGGTACATTATGTGGTGTACTTGTAATAACATGGGCATAATTAGAACTAATGTACACACGTACAGTAATCGGTCATTCTCCTGCTTTTGAAAACTACCGATGAAAATATGTGAAATAAGCCAATTTATCGAAACACGTTCACGTAGATTGATAAAAATCGGTGTTCGAATTTGAAATGAAATAATCGCGACACACAGCTCTCTCGCGGACATGACGGAAGCGCATTTCTAAAATAATGACATTTTTCACCTTCACCATCATAACCGACATAAAATCTAAATTAAGTAGCATTTTACATTTTTAAATAACGTTGGAAATACGAAAATGAACCTTGACCGCCTATGAACATTCAGAATGCTTATTTGTGCACCTATATATATATATATATATATATATATATATATATATATATATATGTATGTGTGTGTGTGTGTGTGTGTGTGTGTGTGTGTGTGTGTGTGTGTGTGTGTGTGTGTGTGTGTGTGTGTGTGTGTGTGTGTGTGTGTGTGTGTGTGTGTGTGTGTGTGTGTGTGTGTGTGTGTGTGTGTGTGTGTGTGTGTGTGTGTGTGTGTGTGTGTGTGTGTGTGTGTGTGTGTGTGTGTGTGTAAGGATTTTGATCTCTTGGGAACTGCAGCTACTAGCAGTAGGTATTCGCGTAAGAGGCTTAGCCTTCTACGAGAAAGTGTGACTTAACTTTCCCACTTGATGTACACATAGAGAAAGTATAAATACTGTACTAAGCTTTTAGTGTCCATTTTTGATGTTATAAAAGTGATTTTAAAAACGACGTTTGCGTACCGTGCTGTGGTGATTTTTTTTTCTTGTAGAGTTTTCCGTTTAAAGTGAAAAGTAACGAATGTTTTTGTAATAAATTGGAAGAAGAGTGTAATACAACATCCTTCGCTATCTTATTGTTAACTGCTTTAGGGGAGACATTGATAATTTGTTTTAGTTCGGCAACAAAATCAGGTTTACCGCTGGAGGGGATTTAACACGGTATTTCCCTACCCAATCAATATTAGAGACAAATTGCACATTATATAAGAAGTAGCTAATATAAGGCCGTAATATTGTTTTGTAATTTAATTACAGTAGTTTTTATTAATTTTATTTTGTGTGTGTGTGTGTGTGTGTGTGTGTGTGTGTGTGTGTGTGTGTGTGCGTGTACACAATGCTTATGTTCGCAATTTCAGTCAGATTTAATTCACATTCTTCACAATCGATTTTTATAATAACCCGGACAAGTTTATTAACCAGCAAAATCCATTCAACAGTTTCAAAATAGTGACCATATAAATTTAAAAAATAGTTTTTTCTTAAATATTTCTTGAAAATATGATTTCACCGTCGTAACCAGCGTTTAAATTGAGAAATTTAATTTGACGGCAAGCAGGGTTCATGTTCTTATTTTCAATGCATTTTGTAAGTTATATATTATATTGTTATATATTTTGTAAGTTTATTAACATTTTAAAACTA
The DNA here is from genome assembly GCA_022606455.1 of Callitettix versicolor. Classification (NCBI taxonomy): domain Eukaryota; kingdom Metazoa; phylum Arthropoda; class Insecta; order Hemiptera; family Cercopidae; genus Callitettix; species Callitettix versicolor. Next base: position 64,037,177 of record CM040186.1, on the reverse strand, counting down.
GCTAATATGTACACAATTTAATGCTTATTGTGATGGTGTTTTTAAAAGTGGTAAAAATAAACGAATTATTTTGGCGGAATTTGCTTTTTTAACATTGCTACTCGTTTTTCTCTTTGCTTGTTGATTTATTTATTTAACTTTCGCAATATAGGCAGAATGTGGAAAGTTTGGCGATTATAAAAGAAACCGATTTTTATATTTAGGTCGATATATCTGTTTTCGGTTTTCACGGGTACTCTGATATGTATAATCGCGTGCTAGTTTCTGTACACATTTTAAGAAACACGGTTTCGATAATATTTTACATAAAGTGTTAGCTTATCTGGGGAAAATTAGTTATTTTTCAAAGGTACTTATTCGCCTTAAGTAAAAGTCTAAATCGTTATTTCCCCCTTTAAAAAAAAAGAAAATCGGTTTGGCGTTATCAACAAGAAACAAAAAAACTGTCAAATTTTTCTATTTTCTTAATAAATTTTGGAGTAAATTAAAATAACTTCCGCATATAGCTGAACTATTGAAAATTGTATTTCTTGTTAAAATCAATTTGTGTACTTTCAATTGTTAAGCGAGTTTTTAAATGTTACTTTTTTAAAAGATCGTCTTACCTCGCCAGCGAAACAGCTGCGTGCAATGATTATTTTGTAGTTCAGATAAGTTAATAATATAACTTATATTAACCTTTGCTTGCTGATATACAAGTAGCAACAGATGATGGCAGCCACTTTAAGCGAGTGTAAACGGGCTACAGGGTCGTTCGAGGGTGAAAAGTCGTGAAATTAATTTCGCACAAATCGAAAACAAATTAGCTTAAATACGGGGGGTGACGGGGCTGGCGGTCGTAATTCTGTATCCCGAAGATATTTTCTTTAATCAATTTTTAATTTAAATCTTGAAATGGTAAATATTGATTCCCGTAGTCAGCCGATTTAAAGTTTATAGACAATCTCTACCAATACTGAGAGAAATAAATATTTGCGCGCGCAGCTGTGTCGTTGACTTGATGGAAGCGAATTTCCAATACATTTTGCAACTCTGATACTTCCTTCATAACATAAATATCATTAAAATCTACGCATAAATTTCTTAATTACAGCTGATTTTGAAAGTTAAAAATTCTTATTGGTGCAGTTTTTAACGCTGATTACGATAGCGAATTCAGATTTTCAGAAATATTTTAAAGTTACGTGTTTTTAAAGACTTTTAATGGACGCCATTTTTAATATGTTAACCAATTTTGCTGGTTAAATGGAAGCTATTACCGATATTGATTTACGTGCCAAGTTTAAATCAGTCGGGGACTGAAATTGTAAACGAAAGCGTGCTAACATACATACATACATACTGTATAACGACATTTCCAAAAAAATGATATAGATGTCAAGGTCTTACTCCCGGGTTTGGATCTTACTATGTTTGCCGCTCCAATAGCTCATTTTACAATTTGAATTCGCTAAAAGTGCGGTTATAAAAACGATTAATTATTTATAACAGATTATATAACATTTTTTTATAATAATTTTACCACAAAATCTCTGTTTTCAGGTATATAAATACATGTTTCGTGTACGTTATTTCAGTTTGTGTACTTAACTTCCATCGTTAATGCTTTTTAGCCTGATTAGTATTGGAAGCCTCCTTTTAAAAAATTCGTTCATTGCCTTTTCTTTCTAAGGGGAGTTGCGCTGAACTGAGCTGAGCTGGCTGAGCGAAATGATGATGAACGGCAACCGGAGCGGAGGTTAGTTAGCTTAAAGAACTCGTTTGTATCTTTTGAATCTAAATATTTAGGCATAATGTAACGGACTCCTAACAAACTACTGTGTTAAAAAACTGTAACCTAGGCAACCGTAAGCTAGGTAACAAGAAGTAATAAGTTTGAAGGCGTGTTTAGCGTGGCGGAGAAAGATGAGTCAGCTTCAAAACCAAACCTAGAGAAAGTCGAAGTATACGCGGAGCGAAGCCAAGCGACGCCAATTGATTCCGTTCAGCTCAGTTACGCTTTCAGTGGTCGCATTTACGTTAAAAACAACAGGTTGGCTTTTGAATGCGTATTGCGCTCGGCCTGATATTTTGAACTTAATTAAAAATTGCACATTTTCTCTAGCTACATATTATCTTAATAACTTAACCTTAAAGTTAGTATAACGTTTTACAAATGTTGTCTGTATAGTGAAAATAAGTTAACATTGGGCGTTAACTCCACACTTCACCGCACACCAGAGTTTGTAGTTTTAACAATAACTGTGGTTACACTATTTACCAGTGTTACCAACCGTCTAGAAACAAAACAAACACTCGTTATTAACTATCCCCCGCCCCCAACCCTATCCATCAACCTTGAATGTAGCTCGTGTCATTACCAGTTGTACTGTATTCTACTCGCCTTTCATACAGCGCATTAAGTTCCATTTATTATGTCTAATGGACAGTGTAAGAACCCGGTTTATTAAGTATTACTGTTAGCGAAGGAATTATGTCAGGTTATTGATTTATTGGCGCGAATTTCTGTTGGAAAATGAGCAATATGGCGGCCATAATGGTCAGACCAATACTGGGATCTAGTAATGAGCACCTATACTGATCTCGCCAGGGCGCGCGCGTGTGTGTTTGTGTTTTATAATGGAGGCTGTACCACTAGTACGTTTATGCACCCGCAGGGGGGTGCAAACTTGCTGAACCTATTGAGGGTTTAGACGTCCTTCGCGGTACCCGAGTCTAACACACATTTACACTTACAATACTACACTTACGACTTTAACTCTTTACACTCACACTTACATTTAGGGGAGGCTATAATATATATATATATATATATATATATATATATATATATATATATATATATATATATATATATATATTCAGTGCTGTTACCACTGCCTCAGTCTGAACCAGGGCAATATGGGTTTTATATAATTATTTTCTTAATGTATTTTATGAGGTAATTTCGTTTGTGTTTTACAATTTTCGTTATTGCAAATTTGCAATTTTAGTTTGTGTTAGCTCCTGCAACACAATTGTGCTAGCAATTCAGCGCTTGCTTGTGATAGGCTGTTTCCAAGTTGTATTACAGTGCGGTCGGTACAGTATTTGTTTTTGTGGAAAAGTTCTCCTTGTAAAAGTTAATTAAAATATATGTTCTAGTATTTAACGTGCACGTTTAATGAAAAATGCAATTAAAATATGCATTTTTATTATTTTTTTAATTGTTCGGACTCGATTATATAATTTTTACTGAATACCCGACTAACTGTTTTATGAATGCAAAGGTAATTCTACCTATTGTGTGAATAATAGTCTATTTAAAAAAATGTTTATATATATATATATATATATATATATATATATATATATATATATATAGTGTGTTATTTTAAGGCGAAAAGCACATTTAGGCTATTTTCGCCTCCCTAAATGTAATTGTGAGTGCTTACACTCGTTGTAAGTGTGTGTGTGTGTGTGTGTGTGTGTGTGTGTGTGTGTGTGTGTGTGTGTGTGTGTGTGTGTGTGTGTGTGTGTGTGTGTGTGTGTGTGTGTGTGTGTGTGTGTGTGTGTGTGTGTGTGTGTGTGTGTGTGTGTGTGTGTGTGTGTGTGTGTGTGTGTGTGTCTAAATCCTCTCAATAGGTGCAGTGTGTGTGTTGTGTTTTGTTTTTTTTTTTTTTTGTAACGTCCGATTATTGTGCACACTTGGGCTAATGCATACAATGGGATGATTTTTAGCGTATGAAAATTCCAAGCCCTCGCCGGGAATCGAACCCGGGTCCTCGGGGTGAAAGCCTAGTACGCTATGTGTGCACCTCTTATATATGTATATGTATATATATATATATATATATATATATATATATATATATATATATATATATAGAGAGAGAGAGAGAGAGAGAGAGAGAGAGAGAGAGAGAGAGAGAGAGAGGCTACTAAATTAATGATCAGGAGGGTTAGGTCAGCATTTTCCGAGCAAGTAACTATTAAGGAAAAGAGTAAAGACAGAAGATTGTACAGTATTTACTGAGGAAGTTACATTGGTTTATCTCTTGTATGGCTGACTTCATTGTTACTGTAATTTAATACTGATAACAGTTTCCTTTGCTATTCGATACCGTTTAGAGGTGGAAATTCGATCATTTTTCTTTTTCTTGCTGTCTACGTTGTTAGCGTATTTTCCTTGGAAACTGAGTTAATAGAACTGCCATCGCGGTAAGTGCCAAACCCGGGACCTTGAATTTAGCTCAGATGCCGATTACTGAATCACTGTTTGAAGGGAAGAATTGTTAAGCATTTCCTCTGTGTGTGTGTGTGTGTGTGTGTGTGTGTGTGTGTGTGTGTGTGTGTGTGTGTGTGTGTGTGTGTGTGTGTGTGTGTGTTTTAGCGTTCCCGCTTCGCAGTTACAGTCCGATTTATTTCTTTATAGGGCACACAAAATTGATTTTATTAATACGTTGTAACAAAACACGGTTCCAAAACAGTTCCAAAACGGTAGCCATTTAAAATTTTGAAGAAATCGTAATTGTTTTATCTTTGATTTTTGACAATCCGATTTCACTATCATAATTGGCGTTATTTAGTGCGTAATTTAGTATTTACAATTTGTTAAAATTCCAATGAAGATCCGATAGTGAATCTAATAGCGGTGAAGATTCATTTGTCTATTTCCAGTGTCATTTGAAAATTTACTGCGATAAATCACGAAATCATATTTCAATAAAATACATCGACATCGGAAATTCGCTTCCAACACGACAGCGAAAAGAGAAATTGTGTACTTTTTTCGACTTCATAAATTATTATTTTTTTAATCCAAATTATTCTTTATGTAGGCTGACCAAATATTTTCCTGACTTCGGCTTTGGTAAAACATTTTATAAAACCATTTTAGGTACAAGTAGCCTAATCCAAAGAAACTATTTATAAGTTAATGAAATGTACACATGCGTGAATGTCGTAAAGTTATTAGTTAAACAATTAGTTATTGTGTCGACATAGTCGGTGTTGGTAAAGTTAGGCAGTTTTAATATAAACTCATTTATGTAAAACTAAAATAAATTCCCTTAAGGGGTTCAAACATGGTAAGGCTTTGGAAATTCCGAGGTATAATAATTAGTTAATTTTATAATTTTCTCTATAACTATATATATTGTATTTTCTTTTCTCACTATACGAAGAAATAGTATGCGATCCTGAAAAATATCGATCATATGATTTTGATGAATCTTTACGTTTTCTGGTCGCCTTGATAAAAAAATTTTGTCTCTACTTGAATATGTACCCGTGTGTGGGAGGGCGCACATTGTTGTAAACTGAACCAATATGCTTCCGACTAGGCGCGAGAACCACCGCGAAGATTTCAGACACGATTTTGATGAATCGTCTGAACACTGTATAAACGGATGTGCAACGGTTTTTAATGTAATATACATATCTTATTTTAAAAAGAATATTTTTTGTTTAAAATTTTCAAATTAAACTTTACGATTAAAAAAAGTTAAAATGTTTACTGTAGCAATTGTTTATTTCAGTATTTTTATTGTAAAATACAAAAAAAAATTGCATGTCAAAATGTTTCTACGATATTATTAAATTTTGTTATTTTTCTATCGCATCAGCTGATTTCTGAGTACCACTGTTATTTAAATATTAAGGGAAAATTACTCCATTTAAATAAATATAATGCATACATTTTCACGTATTACAACCAACGCTTATGGTGTTCGGCCAACTACGTTCGCCGCTGTTAATTTGAAATCTGTTAATCCGTGTTTTTGTTCCGTCAACATAAATAATCCTATCGGTTAATTAATTTCGCGCAATAAACACAGTCAGTTGATCAGCAGCTGTTGGCCTATAAATCACACAGAATTCTAATTTGTTCGCAACTACTCCAATGCACTGTAGAGGTTAGCTCTATCAATTTCACACTCCGATAATGATAATGCGACTGTACTGTGAGTGGTAATTAGTCACGTTACCCGCAGTTTTGCGCTTTGTCAACGCAGCCTGCATCGCGTGCATTTATCCTGCTATTGTATACTAGGAAGCGTACTACTCATCAGCTGATTGGCCGGTTACCAAGCAACCAACTATACCGACCAAATCTAAACGTTGTGTTTCAGTATTCTTATTTGTCTATTACGTTTTAGTAAAAAGAAACTGGCAGTTATTTTGCGTTTCTTACAATATATCACGCACACACTGTATTTAAACAATCGAGGAACGCCAGTGTTTCACTAAAGCGAATTCAAAAGTAGGCCTAATTTTAATTCGTCCTCTTTAAACCCCTATTTCACCATCAAAACCGTTATAAAATTAGCGTAGCCTACATTAAAATTTTAAACTTTCAAATCACATTGAAAATGAACCCTGACCGCCGTGAAATTAAACTGCTTAGTTTCAACGGATTTGGAAAATTCGAAATGATAATTTGTGCGGTTTTTTTTAACACTGATTACGACGGTGAAATCACCTATTTTAGAAATAAAAGTTACGATTTTTTTAAATGGTTTCCAATGTCCGCCATTTTGAAACTGTTGTACGAATTTTGCTGGTTAAGGAACTCGATCAACCAGTGTCGATTTTTGTGACGAGTTTGAACAGATCGGACCAAAATTGCTAACGTGAGCGTGCTAAAACACATACGCGTGCGCCACACACACACCACAAAAACGAGCACGGATCGACCAGCTGACAGATAAAACACGTCTTTTTCCCTGTATTGTTTGGTATTTATCGTGTCGTCACATAATGATGAGGAAAATTTTTGAAAATTGAGCCTCGGAAAATTGGACCAGCGGAATAATATACTCTGAAGTAATATTAGCCAATTACATTGTATTTTTATGGCTTAATGAATTTAGCTACACGCTTCTGTAGTCATTGCGTGGTAGTTGCGTAATTTATATATCCGAGTAATGTCGTATAAGCTAGCAATTAAAAAAAAAAAATCATCACTGCAGAATTATGTTCATTACAGTTATACGCTCGTACCGTTTGCTACGTCTTTTAATAAGGAGTACGTTATTTTCTAGAAGTCAAATCGAAATGCCATAATGGCCGTGGTACCCCTACAGCACAACTGTAACTTCATGATCTTGTGTAACCGAAGCCAGTGACAATACTAGATATCAGACTGGGACAGTATTGCCAGATGTTATGTACGTGTTCCCCCCTCCATCAGCTACTTAAAATTTTCCCAATGTTATGATATTGCATTAAAAAATTTCCCACCAGAAGTATTAAACAAAATAATTAATTTTTAATTATTGTAACCTACTTCGTCTCGCTCCACACATATTATAAGGCACTTATATATAAGTTGTAGCTATTAAATAACGAGACTGACGTTGTAAAAAATTTCATTTTATACATAATTACTTATTATCACCTTCAATATAATCACCTTCAATATAAACCCCTTCTCTAGCCCTACAACGCTCCATGCGAACTTTCCATTGTTGGAAACAGTGCAGGAAGTCATCTTCTGTCAACTCCTTCAGGACTCTTACCGCTTTCACTTTTACAGCTTCCTTGGACTCAAATATCGTCCCTTTTAATGCATATTTCACCTTAGGGAACAGATAGAAGTCACATGGTGCAAGGTCTGGTGAGTAAGGTGGATGTTCTAACACTGGGATGCTGTACTTGGCCAGGAACCTCTTGACAGATAATGCGGAATGAGCTGACGTATTGTCTTGGTGGAAAACCTATGATTTGTCCTTCCACATTTCTGGTCGTTTTTTCCTTACTCTTTCACGTAGTTTACCAAGTACCTCAAGGTAGAAATATTGATTAATTGTTTGACCTTCAGGGACCCAGTGAAGGTACACAATCCCATGAATATCGAAAAAACAATAATCATTGCTTTAAAATTTGACTTGTTGATTCTTGCTTTTTTGGTTCTCGGTGAAGTTGGGGTCTTCCAATGCATGTATTGGCGCTTTGTTTCCGGATCATACGTAAAAAACCACGATTCATCACATGTTATTATCCTTTCCAATAAATTTGGGTCATTTTCAATGTGTCGGTATAAACATTTTTGCGATCTGTTTGTTTTTCAAATTTGAGAATTTTTGGCACCATTTTGGCACACATTCGCATGTTTAAATTGTCACGAAAAATTTGCCGTACAAATTCTTTATCAATTCCTACAGTTTCACCAATGGCACGAATACTTAATTGACGGTCAGACCGAATCAAATTAGCAACTTTTTCGACATTGTCATCCGTTTTTGACGTTGAAGGGCGACCTGGCCGCGAATTATCTTCAACGTCTTGTCGGCCACCTTGAAAACGCTTAAACCATTCAAAAACACGTGCCCGCGATTAACATTCACTGCCATACACTTCTTTTAGTAAATTATAAGTTTCAGTAGCGGTTTTTCCAACTTTGAAGTGAAATTTAACAACAATTCGTTGCTCTATTATTACAATAACCATTTTTTCAGGCAAAACAAAATAACAACACTAACGGAAATGAAGGTTAGGACTAAACGGTGTTGGTTACACAAACGAGACTAACTTCATTCTGAAGAGAAAGCTTCACACTAAACAGCTGTCAGTCAATAGCGGTTGACGCATGCGCACTTGTTCCGCCGCAGCGTCAGTCTCGTTATTTAATAGCCACACCTTTTATATATATATATATATATATATATATATATATATATATATATGAATCGAACTGAAAAACTATGTACATTTCGATACAATTGTTTCTAGAAGAAACATTATTCCGACTTTTCGCCAAAATCGTATCTGGCATCTTAAAATTTTGTCAGTTATTTGGGAATCTGTTGTTAAAATCATGTCAAGAAACAATTAATTAGGAATAATTATTAAAAGCACGTTGAAACACACAGTTAGGAATGTGTTGTTGAAATCATGTCAAGAAACAATTAATTGGGAATAATTATTAAAAGCACGTTGAAACACACAGTCAGGAATGTGTTGTTGAAATCATGTCAAGAAACAATTAATTGGGAATAATTATTAAAAGCACGTTGAAACACACAGTTAGGAATGTGTTGTTGAAATCATGTCAAGAAACAATTAATTGGGAATAATTATTAAAAGCACGTTAAAACACACAGATAGGAATGTGTTGTTGAAATCATGTCAAGAAACAATTAATTGGGAATAATTATTAAAAGCACGTTGAAACACACAGATAGGAATGTGTTATTGAAATCATGTCAAGAAACAATTAATTGGGAATAATTATTAAAAGCACGTTGAAACACAGTTAGGAATGTGTTGTTGAAATCATGTCAAGAAACAATTAATTAGGAATAATTATTAAAAGCACGTTGAAACACACAGTTAGGAATGTGTTGTTGAAATCAAGTCAAGAAACAATTAATTATGAATAATTATTAAAAGCACGTTGAAACACACAGTTAGGAATGTGTTGTTGAAATCATGTCAAGAAACAGTTAATTGGGAATAATTATTAAAAACACGTTGAAACACACAGTTAGGAATGTGTTGTTGAAATCATGTCAAGAAACAATTAATTGGGAATAATTATTAAAAGCACGTTGAAACACACAGATAGGAATGTGTTATTGAAATCATGTCAAGAAACAATTAATTGGGAATAATTATTAAAATCACGTTAAAAACAAACAATTGATTGCGATTTTTTGTTAAATTTGTGTGTGTGTGTGTGTGTGTGTGTGCGCGCGCGCGCGCGCAAATACCAGAAGTACACTATTACGTTAGGAGAAAACAAACTTAAGCAACTCAAGTTATATTGTTTCGAAATGTAAAAAAAAAATTAATTGGCATTTTACATACGGTAATATAATATTAATTATCTTTCCATTAAATTCAATATTCGCAAGTACTCTATATTCATCATTAATCATAACATACGTAACATTATAAGAATACACATATTACGGGATTTTAAACACATAATATAACATGATAATAACTTTGGTAATTTCCCCCTACGCTTTACGTTATTTTTTGTGATCATAAAGTGTGGTCCACTTGGACTGAATCAGCTGAAGTTATTAAATGTTCAAATCCACCGGTTACAAGATAGATCGCTGACAAAATAAAACTTCAAAATACAACAGTTCAGAACTAAAGTGAAGAAGGAAGTGTACGTTGCTATATCACAGTTTTTCTGTAAGGGATTGTACCTTGGATGGAAAATAATCACAAGGGGTAACAAGTGACGCTAAGGACGACAGACATGCACAGTAAAAGCTAAAACTAAAATTTGATAATGTCTAATAGGGTTGGGCGTGAATAGTGAACGGGTCTGTTGTTGCATTGTTGGGAAATTCCCGCCTACATTGTTGCGGGATTTCAGGTAGTGTACAGGTTTAAGCTTAGTAAAATTAAAAAACCCTAACAGACTTCGTAAATTCTTTACGAAAAGAATTTCCCCCAAAATTCCCCAGTATAAAAAAATTCCTCATACTTTCCCCCATTATTTTCCTATAAACTTAATTAAAATATCTTTATTTTGAAGTTAAAAACCTCAATCTGGCAACACTGATCTGAGAGAAATGCAAATCTGTTAAAGCTTGGTCCCTTGTAACCTTTAAAACTAAACGTGTACAGTGCTGCCATCATTGCAGGCGGGCGTTACAGTTGGGTACGCGTGAAGAACAAAAATTAAATTGACCTGTCATTCCCACTAGACATGCCACTCAAATTATACATTCTGTAAGGCCGGGCTTTGGCTATTGGTGCATTGCAAAAACACTGCTTTGTTGCGTGGATTATTTGATTTGCTGTCCCACAATAGCGGAGCGGAACAAACAAAAAATTAGGTTTTTACACCTGGATACAGTTTTTTTTACAATTTACTTTAACAATAAAACAAAATCATATTTGTTTTACAATTTGCCTACTTAAAACATTTATAGCCTGCATCAATGAAATATTTAGGATCCAAAATATTTAGAATTATAATAATCGCTGCACGCAGCTGTCTCGTTAACTTGATAAAAGCGCATTTCGAACATTTTGTTTTGTTTTACACCATTTGAAAATTTGGTTTAATAATCAAAACCTGCTTATAAAATTACTTTAAATTTTCAGTTGCATTTGAAAGTTTAAAACGCAAATTCTTGCAAATTTTAACACTGGTGCAATGGGATCATAAAAGGGACTCGCTGGTTTTTCTGAAAAAACTAACTTGTCCAATCTATAACAAAAATAGAATTGTGTGCCAAGTTTGAATCGAACTGTACAAAAATTGCTAAAATGAGAGGCTAAAACACACACACGCGCGCGCACGCACGCACGCACGTAAGAAAGGTTAATGCGGTGCACGGCCGTGCTTTGCGTGAGTGGTTACCTAACAGTTTCCTACGACGCTGCATGCTTAGTGGCGGGCGAACCCCCAATGGAGCTGATAGCTGTTAAAAGAGCGAGGCTCTACTGGCGCAGGCGAAGTGCTGAGACGCGGTATAGTCACACAATGGCAATTACAGAAGAGCGAAATCGGACCCTGGAGACATGGCAGCGACAGTGGGACGAATCAACAAATGGACGATGGACATACCAACTCATATGTAACATCCAGGATTGGTGCAACAGTGATCATGGGGAGGTGGATTTCTATCTGACACAGATCCTCACTGGGCACGGTTGCTTCCGAGCTTACTTGTTCCGTTTCAGGCTGGAAACAGACTCGGCTTGTCCCGTCTGTCTTCCAGCAGTGGAGGAAGATGCGGAGCATGTATTTTTTCGGTGTCGGAGATTCGAAGAGGAAAGAATGAAGCTGTAAACATATCTACGAGGCAGCATTACAACGGAAAGTCTGGTTGCGACAATGGTGGCTTCAGAGGCCAACTGGAGGGCCATTGCGGGATTCGCTGCAGTGCTCATGAAGAGGTTGAGGGCTGAAGATCGAGAAAGGAGAGCCAACGCTGTAGAAGAGTAGGTGGTCAGACAGTCCACCTACCCACGAAGTAATGCCTGGCGGCGATTCTGTTTACATGGGGAGGGGAGTTTACAGAATATGAATGCTTTTGGTGGTTTTTTAGTGGGTAACAATATATCTTAACTTGAGTTTTAGCTTGAGTTTGAACTTAATTTGAGTCCCACACTCTCTGGGGTAGTGCGGTACCCTACCCCAGGTAGTCTATAAAAGATTTTTCCCACCTTTTTTGGCATCGCAAGAAAACACGCTTATAGTCTACATTTTTCAAGGTCTCGGGTTTGGACGTTACAATGATGTTTTGAAGTCTTTCCAGTGTAAATTCGCCAACAATTATTAATTCTGCTGGGAATGTAATGATTGTGTTGGTTACATTCTTCCGTCTTCGTCGATTTAATATGACACTTAGCCTAAGTGTGTCGTGACACTTACACTGGACAAACGTATTGATTTGTTCGGCGGAAAACCTGTTCAGCCCTTAATCCTGATTGTGTTGCGTAATTTGATTAGCCTCGATAAGGAGAGCTGGCCGAATGGGTTGTTGGTTTATACAGTACCCTCAAAATAATCGTTAACATTTATTGTAAAGTAATTTCATTTTCTACTTCGAAACACACACACACACATATATATATATATATATATATATATATATATATATATATATAAACTGAGAAAAGCCGCCTCGGTGGCCTAGTAGATAGCGTATTGAGCTTTCACCCCGAGGACCCGGGTTCGATTCCCGGCAAGGGCTTTGAATTTTCATACGCTATAAATCATCCCGTCGTCTGCATTAGCCCAAGTGTGCACAATAATCGGACTTTAAACACCAAAGAATAAAAAACAACAAAAAAAAATCTATTTCGAATTGAATGTGGAGTGAATTTTATGCCGTCAAAATGTAATTTACAAGTTAATTTTAACGAACAATTCATATGAGAAAGTGCTAACATGTTTAAGAAGCAATTAAATTGGTAAAAACATACCGCAAGCAGTAACATTACTTTAGAAGCTTAGTTAAAAAATCCTATATGTCAGTAGCTCATGGGTTTGGCAACCCCTAGCTGGATCTAACCAGGTTCTTAATGAATTTGCTCTTGGGTTAGATCAACCTAAGCCAAACCGTGAACAGCAATCGCCAAAGGCAACGTGGCTAATGGGGACTCCGGATACCAGGCGATGACCCGGGGTATTGAAATAAGTGCCGATGATTTTGACTTGTATGTCACTTTTGAGGGGTCATTAAATTCGCGCGCGCGTGTGTGTGTGTGTGTACTCGCACACACGCACACGTGTAAATTTGTAGTCCGATTTGATTCAGACTTATCAAAAAACATAAACGTCGATTTTGGTAATAGCTTAGACAAATCAGTTTTTCAACAAAATTCGTTTATCTTACAATTTATTGAAAATCCGTTTTCGTAATTGTAATCACCATTAAAATCTAAATTAATAACTATTTTTAATTTTCAAAATCCATTGAAATTATAAAGTGATATCACGGCGGCCAGGGTTCATTTTCGTATTTTTAATGTTTAGAATGCTAATTGATGCTGATTATAATGGTGAAGTCAGATTTTCAAACGGTTGTAAGTTAAAAGTAATAATGTTAGCCGCCATCACGTCAGCTGGTGTGATTTTTTTTTTTAAAGTAAACTTTGAAGTTATGTTTGCATCGCATATTTCATGATTGTATTGAATTGTGGGCTATATTGTAAAATGCCGTATTGTTCAGCATTTCCGTTTGACAAGAGACTGTAGTCACTTTGAGCTATGAATCAATTGTCCTCGGTGTAGTGTGATTAAAACTGCGCACATAAACACGACTAATCGGATTTCAAAGGCATTATCCATCCATCATTACGTGCACGGTTCAATCATCGTGCGCTTGTCCGCAGCTTAACGCGGACCTGGCTCATTAAACAAGTGTCGCAGTATTGGCAGGCTTTATGATCCGGCAATATCACGATAATGGCGGCACGCAGCTGTCTTGCTGAAAGTATTTTTGTTTTATCCTAACCAGTTTTTTGGAACTCTGATTCCGCCATTGTAAAAAAAATCCCCATGTATTACACATTTAAACTTTCAAAATGCTGATTTTTACAGCTTTTACAACGCTGATTACGATGTATTTTCATAAAATCATATTTTCAAAAAAGTATTTGACAAAAAAAGTGAAGGATTTGAAATTGCCGCCATTTTGAAACTGATAAACGGATTTTTCTGGTTAACAAACTTGATCGATTTTCGTGAAAAGTTTAAATCGAAACTGGACAAAAATTGCTTACATAAACACGCGCGCGTGCACGCGCACACACACGAAGTAGGATCCAAACGTTCCAGGAAGTGGTCAGTGAAAATTTATTGAAAGAACGTATAATATTTGAACTTATTTCCTTCAAAATACTCTCCTGCATGTACACTCTTCTTTCACCGTTCATACAATTGTTGGAAACACTCCTCAAATCCTATTCTGCAACTAAACTTCTTGAGTATTAGTACAGCAGATTGGTGCCCTGAGAAAGTTCCAACAACCCAATGACTAGCTCATCATGCGAGAGTTCCCTGGAGATCTAAAACACCTAGCCTTCTGCTAGCACGTGCCTCACAGTCACGAATTATGTGGCTTGCAATTTCCTCCTCTTTTTTTCTCCGTGGTGCATACCTATCCTGTTTTATATGCATCCTCAGACCACAGTGTCCAGTAATAAGCCACATGATTTTCCTGAGTAGTGCTCTTCCCAAAACATCTGCCACCCCTCTTAAATCCTCCATGAGAATTTAAATTAAATCCTCCTTATCCAAAAGGCGCTTGCAATGGGTATGGGGCAATCTTTCCCATAGTGGTTGACCCATCCATCTTTCCTGGTATTGCTTAATCCACCTGTTGAGATCATACCCGGCCAACGATACATATATCCCTAAAGCAGGTTTGGGTTCGATAAACTCAGATGCAGATCCCAGTCCAGCCAGTCAATCATAGCGATAAAGAAGAGTCAATGTTTTTGGAAGAGCAGGGATTTCCCCTGCCCGCCTTGCCCTGCCCTCATCCTCTTGCAAGGTCATGCGCTCAGTTAAGCTGCATCCACTGTATAAAGTTTTCAGTATTGCATATAAATAGGGTTAGGAAGCAAGAATCAGTCAGTGATTGCAACTATTTTCAATAAACCAGTAGGCGATATTTTTATTAAAGTACAAACAGTCAGTGTTATTCGAGTTATCGATAAATCCATGTTCTCGTTTCGATTGCGTGAGAAACTACACAAATGCCGTCGCAAAGCTTCTGAAGGTGTCCATTTTGTTTGTATTGCAGGTAGTGTTGCCATGGCAATGCAAGATAAGACATCGATCAAACTTACCGGAAACAGTAATTGATTGCTTCTGGTTCCGGTCCCGCGGCTAATTCCGGTAAACGTAGTTATCCGACAATCAGGAGGCGCGATTAGATCGTCAGTGGCGGTCAATAACTTGAAGCATAATTCAGTTGACAATCTGTCATGACGTGATGCAGTGATAAATACAGCTGTTTCTCTGACATTGTGGTAGTGAATTTTCAATAAAAACTTATTTTACCTTAAGCTTTTTTAAAAGGATGATTTTGTCATAATCAACTGCAAGAGTTGTTCTTTTAGTTTTCAAAAAACAGTGGCAGTACGAAAATGTAGGATTCCGACAACCGTCAGATTAATTTACAATTGAATTTGAACCTTTAAAATGCTAATTTAGGCAGATTATAAGGCTGATTTCACTGATGAAAGCAGAATATAAACAAATAAACAAAATGTAGCTTATAAAACTTATAAAACTCCTTGGAAAAGCCAAGAATAATTATGTTGTATCCGAATGGCGTTAAAAAAAATGAATATTAAAGATTTATAAAGAGTAAGATGCCAGATGAATATCGTTGCACTAGTAAGTTATTTTTATTACTGGCCTATATTTATGTGTTTAAGTATTAAAGGGTATACTTCTTTCAATAATATCTCCAATACTGAAAAGCATAATGTTATTACAAGTCACCAGTTTGGATTCAGAAAATATTGAACAATCCATCAACTTCATAGAGTCCTCGATTATATTGCAGTAGCAATTGAAAGTAAGAAATATACTGCTGGAGTGTTCTTGGATGTCAGTGCAACATTTGGTAAAGTTTGGCACGAAGGTTTATTTTACAAGTTAAATTCTCTGTACAGTCATTCCAACATATTAGGATCACTTTTGGCAGATCCATTTTTCTAGGTCCGTCAGAGATCAGCCTGTTCAGAAATTCAGACATTGAAGCAGGAGTTCTACAACTTTACATATTATCACCAGTTTTGTGTAACATTTACAAACGGACATCCCAGAGGGGCACAACGCAACTAGTTATGCAGAACATACACTACTTTAAAACCATATGAATAAATTAACAGCCTGGCTTCAAAATTGGAGAATAAAAATAAGTCCAGCAAAATCACATCATGTCAAATTTACTCTACTCAAAAAGCTTGCCCTGTATTTAAATAACACCAATTCCTGATGGAAATTGAGTAAAATACTTGGGTCACCTTGACGGAAGAATGACATGGAGCTATTACATAAAAAACAAAGCGTTTAGTTTTAAATTCAAGACTAAAACTTGTCTATCGGCTTCTAAATTCTAATTCCGTTTTATCTCTACATCAAAAAAATAACAATTTACAAAACTGCTCAGACCAATTCGGACGTATGGCATATAATTGACTCTGCGAAGAAAAGCAATATACAAAATATTCAATCATTGCGATCATAATATTTACGATTCCTCACTAAAGCGTCTTTGCATGTTAACAACTTAACACAAAGATTTCATTACAAAATTCAAAACCACAGAAATCCACTTGTCATCCACGACCACTTCGGTGGCATGGAGTTGAAGATTTTCTGGACCAACATCACTGAGGATTTGCCACTGAAACAGTAATTCAGAATAATTAATCATGTTTTTTTTCATATTATATATGCTATCATTTGGTTGTATAGTTATTGGTTGGTAATGTGCATACATCAAAATTAAATGTTTATGTTAAAAAAAAGTTTAGGGATACCGTACTTATTTTAAAATACAAAAAAGTGCAATTTACATCATTATGTTTTCCCTTGATTACAATATCCATTACAGATTTCTAAAATTAGGGGTGATAACAATGCAATTACCTTTTTCTATAGAGGAGGCAGTATTGAGCAGTCGCAATGATATCTTGTTCTAAGTATAGTGTGGTAGAATAAACTTACAGCTCAATCTTGAGAACAACTACGAGTTCATATTTGACAGCTGAGTCTTTATCGGTAGTAGTAGCTTGAACGCACTTATCTGCATGCTGGCAACTAAGTGGAATATCTTCAACTATTGAATTCCGAATTTTAATCTTGCTGTTTTTATGCGTACACTGACAAGTTTTTACACACTGTAACTGTGTACAGTATCTATTGTCGTGAAAACCGGTGTTTTTTAGTTAAAGGTGCCAGTTGTACAAAAGACTGAGATTACATCCGAGTCGATGTAACATCCAAGACCGTTATGATAAAGTTTCTCCGTAAATATTAATCGCTTGAATATTTCATAGATGAATTCCCACAGATTAAGTTGGAATAACGTTTTAAGCCTACCATAATTAGCAACTACATGTCAAATCAGTTTATTTAAATTCAGACATCGTTTTGAATAAATTACACCGCGCAAACGAAAAACCCATTTTGTTAATTACTTTGATGTCCGGTGGGCAAACCTAAGTGCTTCTGAACTGACAAAATATTTGTTTCAGTTCCAAGCAGAAAGTAGATCGCTTGCTTAGTAAATCACCAGTCTTTATAAAATATCGCCTTGCCATAAATAAGTGTGACGGCCATTTTGTAATGTTAAATGCGGAACGACGGAACGGAAATATTGTTAATATCGTGTTTGCGTTAGGGATGGCTGTCTGGATTGTGAACATATTGGCCAATAAATGTCAGAAGATCCTCGCAGAATTAACAAAGTAAGTACAGCAGAATGCGAGTAGTTTATCGGCAGTAAATCAAATGGTGACGTTTGTCAAGTAATTGCTTGAAGCCAGACAAACATCTTGACGTTAGGGGAAGCGAAGCAGTCGATGTTTGTAGCAATATTTTTACGACTGTTTGTGGAACGAAGATGGGATTTGATACCGATCTTAGTGTTTTTCCCACTAAAAGCGATGCGAAGCTGTTTAACATTATAATGTGATTTTTCACTGGCAAAGTATTTGCTTCTTCGTATTAGCTGAATTCCATTGAAAGAAATAGCTGGTGGAACAGCCATCGTGGGAACCCAGACCCTTTGGGCTGATCATTTGGTTGTTACAATACATTGACCTGATTTTACATTACATACCTAAATTAAGCAACAATGTTTATTAAAAGCAGTCTTACTAGTCTAAAAGCAGTCTAGAACTGGCCTCGATTGTCTTACCGATTCTACTTTCAAACTTGATATGGTCAATAATTGTTCAAGTCTTGTATGCAGTACTTTAAATGTTACTTTCAACAATGTTTTTTTTTAAAAATCAGTTGTTTTGGTACACACACAATTATTTGTCACGTATGGTTGCATTGTGCTGCACTCTCACGGGGTCACTTTTTTTTGCTCCTGTAGTTTTGAAAGTTTAATATTATCATAAGTTTATCGTACGATTTTTGTAAGTTCATTATATGTTTTAAGGGCTTATCTTGAAAATATGAATTCACTGTCTTAATCAACGTTAAAATCAACGTTAATTAGCATTATATTTTTTTTTAAATTTCTTTGAAACTACGTAAATGAATCTGGCAGCGGTGAAGGTTGATTTTCGTATTTGCATCGTATTTTGGAAATTTTAAAAAGGCTAAATTACGCCGGTTTGATTCAAAATTGATCTATCGACCGTTTTAATCTTCGAAAAAATTATCTTTTTTTACGTTTAACTTTTTTGAAACTTTCACCATCGTAATCAGCGTTAAAATGCTGACTAAGATGGTGAAATCAAATTAAAAAATAATGCATACAAAATAGATGTTGAGAAAGCGATGTGTTACGTTAGCGAGACAGCTGCGTGCGCGATTATTGCCGTTCGTTTTCCTTGCTATATTTATATTTAATGTTTTACTGAAAACCCGTTGGGAAACCTTATTTATAGCAAGAAAAATTCAGAGTCTGGCTACCGTATTTTACATGTGAACACGTTTGGAAATAAACACATTTATCTCGAAGCAGCCAGCAATAGTACAAGACTGTATTCCCCGTATCCTGCACGAAGTACTCCACGATACTTTACTTAGGCCTAGTGTGTGTTGATTTATTTTACACGTGTGGGAAAGAGACAGGCCTAGCTTTGTTTTGTAGCCAGGTAATGTGTTTCCTGTCTTTGTATCTTGTAGTCGACTTCCTTCTACAAAGTCTGAGAATTGTCTTGCACCCAAGTTGGAATTTCGGTATTTACGAATGTGCTGGGCTGAATGTTTTCCTGATAGCAGTAGACGGTAGCAGTGATTTAATCACAGTTTAGAGAACAGTTTACTAATAAGACAACGTGCTGCCGTGCGCTAACTGCTCACTGCTTAGTGCCGTTTGTTACGCTAGTAAATTTCTAATGAAAATTACTTATTATTATTAAAAACTTTTAAATGAATATAGGTGTTTTAATGATATCAAATTATTAAAATAAGTGCGAACAATTTATTTCTGTGTAAAAATGTATATAAAGTGTAAGCTACCATACGTAACATAATTATTTATTGACAGAAAAAAATTAAATAGACTAACAGTTATTTTGTTCAAAATAAATATTACAATTAAAAAAAGTTAATTAAGTAGACTAACGTTTACGTGGGCGAAATCGGATTATCAAAGAAATTTTTATTTTTTCAAATGATACCCATTTTGAAATCATTTAAAAGATTTTGCTGGGTAACGTAACTCGTTTCTCGTAAAACTTTGGATCTAATCGGCTCATTTTTTTAACATTAAAAAACATTGCTAATGGTAGATTCTCTCTTCGTAATGGTCCTTTGAAACATAGATGATATATTGTAGACAAACCTATTGTCCGTTCGCTGTTAAATTGATAGCTTGAATATTATGGAGATTTGTCGCACTACTACCTGTCCTGAATATATCGACTACTTTTTCATACAGCGGTTATATTAATCGTCGAGTGAAATACACTGTGATTATTAACTAAACTGCGACCACACTTACGAGTTTGTACGGTGCAAGGGTCACAAGGCTTTGATGTAGTTGCCAAAAAAGAACTTTTATATTTTATTGCTAAAACAATTTACCCTCCAAGTCACGTATTGTAATATCCAACCACATTGCTTTCCTTGCACGATTAATCGAGTCAATAAAGTCAATATGTACTGACCCGCATAGCAGTCGTGTACCGCCCCTTACTTAATTTATTTATATTTATGCTGTACTAAGAGATAACAACCCTTTTACCAAATTACCACCGCTGTTTAGATTATGTGTATTTTCAGCTACGACTAATCTTAACCCACGAACAATTCTTTGAAAGTACAGTCCATTGATTTAATAATGCCGCATAAATTCTAACAGTATTGCGGTATTGTCAACAGCAGTAACCCATTTAATAAATGCTGTCCCAAAAACAGCTTAAAAGTATTTCACTCTCAAATTATCTCCAAAACCAAGTTCTCGACGATAACCGAAAAAATTATTTCGTGATATTTAGCTTACATTTTTTTATTGATTCATTCATTCTTTAGGGGTTATTCAGTTCAATGTTATTTGGTACCTTGATGTATCTTCATGTTTTGCGAACATCGATGATACATTCTAAAAACATCGATATTCCAAAAACATCAATGGTTTCATGTCTATGTTTTTTTAAACGTCGATGTTTTTGTCCGATGTATCAATGTATTTATATTTTAATTAAAAAGACTGGTGGTGTTCCTTATCATCTATCTATAGGAGCACATTTTGCTTCTGTTATCAGCAGTTCAGCTTATCACTTCAGAAGGTGACAATGACAGCAGCACCCTGGCTGTCGAGCTTGATACTCGATGTCAGTTTGTCTATGGACAAATAATGTTCTATTGTCTACGACTGTTGCCTACTTACGCGCGGACTGTTTTGGCTGGTGGAATGAGTGTTGGATTATGCTATGCTATGCAGGAATTTTTCGAGTGATACTTTTGTTTTAATTTTTATATTTTTGTTTATCTGTACATGTTTAAGATCACATATTATGTTTGTTTGTGTGTGTGTGTGTGTGTGTGTGTGTGTGTGTGTGTGTGTTACACTTAATAATTCATTAATATTCTTAATCTATAAAAAAGAAAAATATTTTTTGGTTTTAATATAAAGTACTTTAAGGTACTCTTGATTTACACCCCATCGATTTAGAAACAACATCTTGATTTAAAGAAAACACATCGATGTTTTCATTCCTTTGTTTTAACGCCATCGTTGTTCTTCAAATAATATATCGATACATCGGAACATCGATGTTTTGAAAATTTCCGCCATCCCTACAGGTTTACCCTCCTTTGCAGTTCGGACGCAGCCTTGGCACTACAGAATTTCTAAACATTGCTAGAAATGTCGATCTGACAGTAACGCCCCTGTCGTTTTCAAAAAAGTACGGTCCGAAGATCGCAAACAGCGCGCTCTATCAAACAGTTGATACAATTGTTTTGGCTTTTCGACAAACCTATATCGACAGTTTTCCTTATTCACTTCCCGTGAATAAAATGAGCTTCATGGAACATGATCGATACTTGGAGTTGTAATTTATTCGCAAGCTGCAGTAGTCTATAACAGAAAGTAAGGTGTGATCCAAAGCCTATCGTGAAATTTCTGTACCATTGCTATTTTATAGGGTTGGAAATGTAAGTCTAGATTTAAGATTACGTATTTGGTGGGCGCCCCGGCCTTAAAGTCTTTAATACTCCTTTTTTCTTATTTTCGCTGGACTTGTATTTTGTTCCACCTTCACAGTCTCCACTTTGCATCGCCCACTTAAAGAGTGTCTGAATAATTTATTTCACTTATCTGTGCTAGTTGTTTTCAGCTTATAATATATTTTTACATCTAACGTTACATTTTGCCTTTAGTGTATTTATCTTTGTAGATTTACTTGTCATTAAAACGTATATTTTCTTATGTAACACATTTGTTATGTCATTCTGTATATGAGCTATTCGAGCGGCCATCAAGGTAAGAAACAGACCAGGGACCAAACAGAAATGTACACCAATCCTGACCTCTAGATCACTTTTGAGGGGATTCGTTCATCAGTTTCAAAATGGCGGCGCTTTTCAATTCGTGAAAAGCACATAACGGTTTTAGAAACGGATCTGATTTCACCGTTCGTAATCAGCGTTAAAAAGCGTGAATTAAGAAATTTAATTTAACGGAGGTCAGGGTCGTTTTCGTATTTCTAATGCAATTTGAAAGTTTTTAGTGGTGATATGTGCAGATTTTAATGCTGATTATAGTGGCGAAATCAGAATTTCAAAAAGTAGGAGGATAAAAAACCTCGGAGTTTTTCTTCTATCACATTAGCGAGACAGCTGCGTGCCACGACATATCTTAGCCCCTTCAGTGCTGTTATAACCACGTTGCACGTTTTGTGTCTGTCGGTTTGGGTGTGGGAAAGGTTAATTTTACGTTTTCTGTGTCAAACTCTCTAAATAATCGCATTTCTCAAAAGCAGCTGTAACGACTTTAATAAAATTCTCTAATTTAGCGCTAAGGTACGGAAGCAAAACGTACGGGTCGCTATCTTTACAAAAAATAAAATCAGAAGTTATCCACCAAATTCCTTAAAATCAATAAAATTTCTATCATGTGGAGATTCAGTTCTCGAAGCAGTGTCAGATTTCAGTCCCGTTTTTTGGATTAATCTTCTCCGTTCAAATTCGTTTAACTGATTTCTGTATAGGGGTCCAAGATAGCTACTTTGGTAAACAAAAATCGATTTTCAGATTGTATAATTTTTTAATCAGCACTTCATTCTGGCTATGTTGATACCAAATTCATTATGTTTTGAACAGTAGAACATAAATAACAAGCGTTTTTGTCTTGTCGTGTACAGGTGTATTTGAGTAAGCTTTAGCCTACTTCGTAGGCCATGCGCTCTTAGTCTGGTATCTTGCTAAGCATAAATCGAACATCAAGCATATAGTATTCTTTTACTCAAGTATGTATTTGTTTTGTTATTTTGTGTTTCTGTGTTTTCTAAGATTCATTGAATAGTTGGAACATCATCTGATTATACATTCACTTGTTGCTTTACAAATAGTTTTGTCTTGTGTTTCGTATATTAAGTTGAAGTTATTTTCCTTGTTTATAAATTGTTACCAATAATTTTTTTTACGTAAATATATAAATAATATGCCTAAGACTCCGAAAACATTTAAAAATTGGAAACTTGTGTTTAGTGGTTATAGAAAATAAAACAATCCTACAGAAACAAGCAATGTATCAGTTTCTGATTGGGGCGTACTGAACTAAAAAAAGACTGACATTTTGGAAAAAAATAGGATCTTTTTATGAAATTAAAAAGGGGAGCTAGTCTGCACCCGCTCAAATTACGCTGTATTATATCTGGCAAATAATGTTTTATTCAATTTTTTGTTTAATTGCGCTTTTCCGAAAACTTTGTTTTTTAACGTACCAGAACACTTTTCTCGAAAACTATTAAAGATATTTACCTAAAACTTTTTTTTTTTCTTATACTTATTTATATATTTTAAGCAGAGGATATTACAAAATTCCTTTTTTTTAAATTATCCAACATTACAAATTTTTTTTGAAAAAATCAAATTTTGAAAAATCCTCTGCTTTAAAAAAACTATCAAGAACCAGTCTTTAGAACAAAGGAGAAATTAAGCTTCTATAATCATTATTTGCTGAGATAAATGTTCCTAAATATGGACAAATTAGCATTGCAGACTGTCATCCCGGTGCGCTTAAGGATCCGAGAGACAGATTTTGATATTACGTAAACACTCTTTAAGCTTGTTCCGTTAATGGTAGAAATGCTAACAACTAATTGGTTACAACTAATGTAAAGTTAATCGCACCCTTCCTGTTTTAAGGAAATACACCAACCTCGCCACAGATTTTAATCAAACCCTCATCACGGGCTGGGATTTAAATATGCATTCAATGTACACAAGACAAGAACGATCCTGCTGCGGTACATTTACAGGAGCAGGTTATAATAAGCAAGGATAAAGCAAAGGAAACGCCTCCGGGCAACATCCTTCATCGCTCAGCGGGGTAATTATGTTCATGTTTATTCCGCAAGTAGCGCTGCTGTTTCTATCAATATAACTTATAAATTAAAACTAATCAGTGCAAAAATAATTGTATGATTAAACTATGGGAAATTAACTTTTAAGTAGTTTTAAAACTGATAATCGCTGTACGCAGCAGCCTCGCTGACGTGATGGAAGCGAAATTTATTATGCCCTAATTTCATAATCAGCATTAAAATGTGCATATATTAGCATTTTAAACTCTCAAATTACATTGAAATTACTAAAATGAACACTAACCGCCGTCAAATTCATTTTTTTAAATTTCAATTCATTTTGAAAATTCTAAATGGTAATTTATGTAGATTTCAAAGCTATTTACGGTTGTAAAAAAGTGTAAGATAATAAAGTTATGGATTAAAAAAAAATTTAATGGTCGCCATTTTGAAACTGTTGAATCGATTTTTGTGCCAAACTTGAACCAGATCTGCTCAACAATTTCAAAATGGCGGTACAGCCTTAATTTTTATTTATATCTTGATTCGCCATTGCAACCAGCGTTAAAAACTGCATAAAGTAGCTTTTTGAAATTTCCATAGTCCTCTGAAATTAGGAAATTTAATTTGATGACGGTCAAGGTTAATCGGTGAAATCAGAATTTCAATATATGGTAAGATAAAGTAAAATACTTTTTGAATTTGCTTCCATCACGACAACGAGACAGTTGCGTGCAGAGGCTATTTATTTCGATTAGAGGAATGCTCCTGTGTAACACGTGGGTTTCCTCGTGGTACATTCTTTGTTTTACTTACATTATTTTGTTTGTTGCAGAATCGCTACAAGCTCCGAGATTCATCACGCAGCCCTCGTCATCCAGCAGTATCGTAAGCGAAGGAAGGACCAAAATACTCCAGTGCCAAGCACTAGGTCAGTGCAGTAATTAATAACACTTTACTAGTAGTTTAAAAACATTAGACGTCGCAGTATACTCTTAGTTAATTGCCTGGCCACTGGCCTCGAAACCTTTTCCGCCAATTTAACCGTAACCGTAAGGACAAGTTTTATGGGATCATCCTTATTGATAATATTTTGCTCATCCTCTATGAAGCGGTCAACATTGTGATAGATAGCATTACAGATTTCAATAAATATCATATATTCATTTCTCTCTCTCACACACACACACACACACACACACGCGCGTGCGCCCACGCATAAATGTAAGATATAGGCTATTTAATGAATATCATTATATAACGTTGATATTTCCTGCAACTAAACTCGTCAACGTTAAAACAGAGGCCGCCATCTTGAAACATACGTAAGCAATGTTATTATATATATAAACCGGTACACATCGATTCGACACAATCGTTTGTAGAAGAAATATTGTGCCGACGTTTCGCTGAAATCGTATTTGGCATCTTCGAGGTTGTTCTCGCTCTAAGCCTGAAATCGAACTGAAGGAAACTTTCACATGCCAGCTCTTATATAACTCCGTATGACGTAAATAGAAATAGGGCTGGCCTTAGCTGACGTAGGTCGATCCGCATTAACGCCAGCTGATTGGGGTCAGTTAAATTGACAGAGGCACGATTACACTTATTCCAAAAACAGCTTAATGCAGTTCTCCAACCAGTAGGTAAATTACGAGCCTCGTCCTTCCTATTTAGTTCACACTGTTTCTCAGTTTTGTTTACCTCTAACAATCCTGGTCCTGACTGTTTGGACAACACACTGGCTGTCTGTCTAGTTGTCTCAAAAATGTAGGCTACATGGAATTAGAGGTCAGGATCGGCGCTCATTTAATGGTCTTTGACTCACCATGACGTCCGTTCAAAGCTCATTTTCCAGAGCGGTTCATAAATAACTATTCGCTCGTTCAAAGGTTCTTTCAGCTGTACTTCGTTAATATCGACTTGAATTAGCTTTAAAATCAGCTTAACTCTATAATCTGTAAGTATAAATCCAATTCCAGCTTACTTCTTCACTACGCGCTGTAGCTCAGCTTCGAGTCCAGTTACTACCGTTAGTTTTTTTTCTCTGTGCGTCACGTCAATCTGCCTTCTTAATTAAGTCTAGCCCGATCTTAATCGGTATAGACAGGAAATAAATCACGGCACACAGCTTTTTCGCTGACTTGATGGATGCGAAAATGTCTATTTTTGTATCTTACCTTTTTTGAATTTCTGATTTAACCGTCATAAATACCATTGAAAATATGATAAATGAACCCTGACCGCTGTCAAATTTAATTTTTTAATTTCAGCTAAATTTGAAAATTCAGAATGCCAATTTATTCAGCCTTAACCGTGATGTTGATGGTGCAGTCGGAAATATTTAAGGCAATGTAATTATTTTTCAAAGACTTAAAAATGTCCGCCATTTTCAAACTGTTGAACAAATTTTGTTGATTAACGAACTTGTTCAAGAAATTATCAAAATATATTTTTGTGCCATGTTTGAAGCAAATCGATTTAAAATTGCGAACGTGAGCGTGCTAACATTCGATGAAATTTTAACATTAAGAATTGCAATAATACTACTTTCAAACATTGTTTTGGTTTAAAAGTTACAATCGACTCTAACGATTTTGACCACATTTTTCCGAATCGAGAATACAGCTGCAAGAAATTCTTTTATATATCTTTTGATACAGTAAGTGTCCTTATTTATCTTCAATAAATATGTTCCGGAAGTTTTAGAATAAAGTGGAAAATCGATCGAGTTTATCAAAATTAGTTCAACTGTCAGACGTACTGTTTTACTTACAATTTGTCGGGCATGCGCACAAACAGTTTTGCTAATCCTTTAATCAACTATTCGGTCAATTTGACTTTGATCAAAACTTAAACCTTGTCAGAAGTTGCGCTAGCGTCATTTATATATGCAACACTGCTTTAGTTACCGGGTAGTCTGACATGATAATCAGTTGTACCAACTGCGGAAACTTAACTCGTGCTATGTTTCCTGCACGCTTCTTATCTGGCGGCAGAACACACAACTATAATATTGTACAACTTTATGGTCTACTTTTAGAGATTACAGGATGCGACAAAGACAAGAGAGGGGTCTTTGGTACAGGGTGTTTCTGAAGTATTTACAGAACAGTTCTTGTAAAAAATTTTCAGCGGCGGTCAGAGACTGGTTTCGCATTTTTAATGAATTCTAACAAATATAAGTTTATATGTTGAAATCAAAAAATTGCATTTGACGGTGGTCAGATTTGGTAAGACAGCAAAATTATTTGCCCCATCATGTCTGACAGACATCTGCGTACTTTTTTTCGAAAGAGTTCCTTTTTCTTTTAGAAAAAAATATAAATATATGATTTTTAAAATTTTCAGTGGCTCCATTTTGAAATGGATATACAGAATCAAGCTCTTACTAAATTTGATTTGTCACCCGAATATGACCAAATAAATCCAGTGAAAATGCCTAATATCGGTAAAATTCGTTAACTCCACTCGCGCGCGCGCACACACACACACACACACACACACACACACACACACACACACACACACACACACACACACACACACACACACACACACACACACACACACACACACACACACACACACACACACACACACAAGATCTTCCTCGCTCAGTTGAAGGTCCCTGGTCTGGGTTGTACAATGATGGCTGCTACAATAGCTCATGTCGCAGTGGATCCTACGGACTGTTTTACAGTATTTGTGTTTTAATTATATTCTTATCGTATTTATTAACCTACTTTTTTCCGATAAGCATTTTTTTCGAAATTACAAAACATTTGTACAGTTTAACGCTTCTGCCTGCACCCCCCCCCCTGATGCTGTGTAAGCGCCTTGGATTTATCGGTTTCGTGAGCTGGAACCATATTTCGGTTGTTTGTTACTTCTACTTCTACAACGCGTGTAAACATATAGCTCGGCCACATCAGAGGTCTGAGCGAGATAACAGATGACAAACAACATATCTAGATTGCCCCGGCCGCCATTTTGTTTAACACGATTAAGTCTTAAAAGCAGACGAAAGCGATTTATCATTCAATATTTGTTAAAAATATTACGTCACCGTATGGTGGTGTATGTATATGTGTAGAAATTATTTTGGCCGCATTTTGTAACCTGTTTTACTTCCGCTGAAGATATTATTGCAAAAAACAAGCGACGCACGCAGCTGACTCGCTGACGTGATGATGCAAATTTACAAAGCTATTTTTCTATTACCGCTATTGAAATTCTGTTTTCACCGTCCAGCATTAAAATCTGCGTATATTCGCACTTTAAAATTTCAAATTATTTTGAAAATACGAAAATAAACACTGATCCCTGTCAAAAATATCGACTTTAAAAAATTAAAAATTGTAATTTATTCACTTTTTATCGCTGATTACGGTGGTGAAATCAGATTTAAAAGAAAATATTAAAAATAGACAATAAAGTTATGAATTTTTAAACGCCCTCCATTTTGAAACTGTTAACGAATTTCGCTAGTTAAAGACTTTGTCCAAGCTATTACCAAAATCGATTTTTGTGCTAAGTCGACTCATATTTGCTGATATATATATATATATATATATATATATATATATATATATATATATATATTACTTAACGTCCATACAATATGCCAGTTAGACTAATGAGACGAGGATTCAGCGTTAATGGTAAAGGAAAAACAACAGTAGGAACTGCGGCTCGAACTAGAAACCTTTAGTGCGCAGTTGAGTGACGCAGTAAACTGACCATTGCTTTAGCCACCTCGACCACCTCTCTCTCTCTCTCTCTCTCTCTCTATATATATATATATATATATATATATATATATATATATATATATATTCATATTATATTTCTGAAAGTTTGTGTGTTTGTTTGTTTGTTATTCAATCACGCTTTAACCACTGGACCAATTGAGATGAAATTAGGTACGTATATGGTTTAAGTATCAGAGATACATATAGGCCTATTCCCGTTTTACAAAACGTCATTATAATACTTACCCAGCCCAAAATAATTATCAGTTTTTAGTTTTGTAACATCTGTTAACTATAGTTAGGTTTAATTACTGTTTACTGAACATGAGATTTAGGCACCTGAGATGGACATAGATCTAATCCCATTTTACAAATCTTAATCTATATTTTATTTATTGCAAAATTATTGTTTTTAATGTTACATTTTCATCTAATAATCACAATCTGGTATTTTTCATTTAAGACTATTCAATGTTTTTAAAGCAGAGTGCAGAATATATATATTATATACAATTGTATTAGGATTCTTTAATTGTAAGGTAGTATATATATTTGTGTAATTACATTATATGAAAAATGGTAAATATGCAGTGCAGCATCTATTGGAGTTTTCGATATTTTTCTTACTAAAATGCTTTATTATGTGCCCAAAAGCAAAAATCCAAAATATGAAAGCAGGAGAAGTACGATAAAAATCAAAAATAAAAGTGACCAACATAACCTCAAAATTGCTACCGGCGAAAATCGGTACCGTGTTGTACTGATTTTAGACGTATTTTTATTGTTTTACTGATCTACAGATCAGTAAAACAATAAAAATACGTCTAACACGGGTTTGGGTGATAGGAATGCCCATTTTTTAAAAGAATAGTGACCTAAATGACACGGTTGTTAGGCCTAACACGGTGATGTGTGAAAAAACCTTTAAATTTTTTAAAAGAATACTAAGTATATTAACTGACACGGTTATTAGGCCTAACACGGTGATGTGTAAAAAAACTTTTATATTTTTTTAAAGAATACTACATATCCTAACTGATATGATTGTTGGGCCTATCATTGTGATATGTGAAAAAAACCTTTATTTTTTTAAAGAGTATCCAAACCTTAACTGACACAGTTGTCAGGCCTAACATAGTGATGCGTGATAAATCTTTATATTTTTTTAAAGAATACTCCATAAGCTAACTGACATAGTTGTTAGGCCTAACACGGTGATGCATTAAAGAACCTTTATTTATTTTTTTCAAAAGAGTACTCTATAACCTAACTGCCACGGTTGTTGGGCCTAATACGGTTATGCATTGAAAAAACTTTATATTTTTTTAAAGAGTACTCCATAACTTAACTAATACGGTGATGCGTGAAAAAACCTTTATATTTTTTTAAAGAGTACTACATACACGGTTGTTGGATCTATCATGGTGATGCGTCAAGAAACCTTTATATTTTTTTTAAAATACTAGGCTACATATCCTGACATGGTTGTTAGGCCTAACATAGTGATGCGTGAAAAATCTTTATATTTTTTTACAGAATACTCCATTAGCAAACTAATATGGTTGTTAGGCCTAACACGGTGAAGGATTAAAAAAACCTTCATTTGTTTTTTTAAAAAGAGTACTCCAAACCTAACTGACACGGTTGTTGGGTTAAACGGTGATGCAGGAAAAAAACCTTATTTTTTTTTAAAGAGTACTCCAAAACTTAACTAACACGGTTGTTGGTCCTAACACGGTAATGCATGATCTTTAATGTATATTATGATTGCGGGCAAAGCCGTGTCGGGCTAATCATATTATATTTCTGAAAGTTTGTTTTTGTTTATTTGTTTGTTATTCAAATACACTTTAACTACTGGACCAAATGAGATTACATTTGGTGTGAACACGTTTTAGGTATCTGAGATAAACACAATACTATTCCAGTTTAATTGTATAATAATGACTTTTAATAATACTGTATTTTATTAAAATATGACATGACCCTGTTTTAGCGTATCGAGTAGCAAAAATTTATATGTCTTTGCCGGAAACCATAAATCATATAATATTGTATATAGCAATATATTTAAATGAATAGACCTATTCTGATTTTGAAAATTGACTATACATTTTATTGCTTACATTATAATTGCAGGCAAAGCCGCAACGGGTATATATATATATATATATATATATATATATATATATATATATATATATATATATATATATATATATATGGCCGCTGCATATATTTTTCATAAAAATTCCTTAAAAATACAGTTAGTTTGATATTTTATCGTTTTAACGGAATTGATATCTGCTGCGGTAACATCTGCTGCGGTTATTAGGTCCCTTAAATAGTTTTTCCTTGCTGGCTATAAAATACGGTGCAATGAGGTTACCTAGATAGCGTTGACGTAAGTTAGGTTTTTGTGTAATCTATATCGAAATCTCGAACAACCTATCGATCCCAAAAGTCTGTTTGTGACGTATGTCATCACTGGAGCTGTGGAAGATAAAACCTGTACGATGATTGGTTAACTTACACAAGTAATTATCATAAGTAAGCTTGGATTCGTTAGAACACTAATAGAAAGTTCCCCGGGTATTGTCTGTAACGGAACATGAGCGTTTCGACGGGGGGGGGTAATTAAATTACGTAACTGTACCTAAATTTAGAAATACATATTTTGTTTTCGTAAATACGTTTATTTTTTTTTAACGGAAAAATTGAAAATACGTTACGCACCTGTCTGGCTGACGTGATGGCAGCTAGTTTCTCGTATATTTTTATTTATCGACAGTCATTTGAAAACCTGATTACTCGTTTATAAAATTACATTTAAAATACGAAAATGAACCCTGACCGCCGTCAAATTAATTTTCCTAATTTCAGTCGGTTTTGTAAACTAAAAACTCTGATATACTCTCAATTTAACGCCGATTACGATGGTTAAATTAAATTTTCAAAAAAGTGTAAAATAAAGAAGTTTTTTTATCAAATTTCCTTTAAAAACGAACGATTGAAGCAGCAATCATAGTAAGGACCAATACCCAGGACTTTGAAATGAGTGCTGATTAAGTCCGTTTTTGATTCAAACGTGGTACGAAAATCTATTTTGGTAATAGCTTAGACAAGTAAGTAAACCAGCAAAATTCGTTCTGTGGTTTCAAAATGACGACTTTTTGAAATCTTTAAAAAGTCATAAGCTTTTATGTTATTAATATTTTTTAAATATGATTTCGCTTTCGTAATTGGCGCTAAAAACTGCTTAAATTGGCGTTTCGAATTTTCAAGACATGTTGAAATCATGAAATTTAATTTGACGGCGGGCAAGGTTCATTTTTGTATTTTTATACAGTTTTTAAACTCGCTTCAATCACGTCAGCGAGACAGTAACGTGCTACGATTTTTTCGCATTGATTCCCCCTCCCAAATCCTATTTGAAAGCTATATAACAACTTTCCTTTTATGAAAATCAACCTAATTTCTGAATAAAATCTGTTACACAGTCATTCAGCTTAACACCGCTTTTCACTTTCCGGATGCTGGAAGTCCGTTTTCCCTGGAATTTTACAAGGAAAGTCTATATTTCACAGTTCTATATTATGTAGGAATACCAGTTGGAAATATTTGCATGTGGTAAGTTGTGAACAGTATCTCCGCCTTGCAATAGAGAAGTGGAGGAATGTTCAGGCGATGCACGGATATGTAAAGCTATCTGTTGCTCACAAATTGGTAAATATGTGTAGGCGTATCTGTGGCCTAATATAGCCTCCATGTCTTTCAGGAATTGAAAAACAGATAATTAGTTTTGTAAATATCGCAGAGTGGCTGACATTTATGTAATGTTTACTTTGCACCTCAGAACTTTGTCGTTATTTGCGTGTTTGCAAGTACAGTATGAGCTATGTTGGAGCCGTCATCTTTTAAAAACCGAGACTGTGGATATTGAAATGAGCGCTATCCATTAGTGATGGACGGTATTACACTTGGCAACACTGCTCATTGTGTTACTACAGTGGCGCAGCACAGCGCTGGAAGTGAAAAGCTTCTATTAGCATTATTAGCGAGATGCAATGGGAAAATGAGCTATTGGAGCTGCTATCGTGGTAAGAACCAGACCCGAGATCTTGAAATGAGGGTCAATCATGACTACTATCTTTAGCTGTCGTTATAATTGTGTGTGTGTGTGTGTGTGTGTGCGCGTGTGTGTGTGTGTGTGCGCGCGCGTGTGTGTGTTAGAGAGAAAGAGAGAGAGAGAGCACACTCGTGTTTTAGCAATTGTAATCTGATTTTATTACAGTAGGTACGAAAACTGATTTTGGTAATAGAGTCGACAAAATCGATAAACAACAAAATTTGTTCAACTGTTTCAAAATGGCTACTATTTCTAATCTTTTTTTAAATCAAATTTAATTTTAAAATCAGATTTCACCGTCGTAGTCAGTGTTAAAAACTTCTTGAATTTGCGTTGAAAACCGTTGAAATAAAGAATTAATTTGACGGCGGTTTAAGGTTTCTTTTAGCATTTACAGATTGTTTTGCTGTTTATGATGGTAAAATCAGAGTTTCAAAGAAATGGTAATATAATTACTTTTGATAATTTCCTTTCATCAGCGAGCCAGCTGCGTGCAGCGATTATTAACTATGGACACGAGCTTTGTTTATATGCAGTTGACGAAGTTTAAGTAAGCGCCGCGACCTTGATCTGACCACGGTTGTACTAGTCACACATAAAACATCCGACTTCATGTGCTCCAACGTTCGTAATTTCTGTCCGGTTCAACAATTTCAAAATAGCTGGAATTTTAAAAAATTATAAAATTCATTTCTTTTTTAATAACGTTCTTTTTGAAATACGATTTCACTATCGCAGTCAGCGTTAACACTTATGTAAATTAGCATTTGAAATTTTCATATTCTGTTGAAAATTAGAAAATTACACTAACTACGGTTCAGTTTCGTAATTCCACTGTAATTGAAAAATTTAAAACGCTTAGGCTATATATACGGATTTTATTGTAAACTGGGAAGATTTTGAAAAAAGGGAATGATTTGCTTCAATTACGCCTGCAAATATTTTAAATATTATTTCATAAATTTGTGGTTTTGTGCGGGATTGTCCGGCGTAGCCTCATAACAGTGCAGGCTTGTGCCCGATTCATTGTATAAACAACATAGGCCTACACAATTCTATCAAATACTTCCTCCAAGCCGAAACATCTATACTTCATAATATAATTGAATTATATAACGGAAAAGTCGAATCCCACAAATCCACTGTTCATTTTATCCGTAGCCTCTATGAATCTCTCCCCCCCCCCAATACTTCGCTCTCACTTTTTCAATCACAGTTCTCTTGTTGTTTCTCATACCCCCATCACCCGCTGTCTTATACGACGGAATATTTTATATTGTATTTGACGTATTCATATTACATAATAAAACTGAATGTCTTTTAGCGAATTTCCATTGGAAAATGAGCTATTGGAGCGGTCATCATAGTAAGAACTTAGGTTAGAGAGAGAGGGGGAGGGAGAGTTTTAGCACGCTCTTTTTCGAAATTTTAATCCGAGTAATTTCAAACTTGACAGAACAATCGATTTTGGTAATAGGTTACAAGAGTTCGTTACCCGGCAAAAGTCCTTCCGACGAATTGAATTCGTTCCATAATAAATCGAAAAATTCACAACAAACCTTATGACAGTCAGGGTTTCTTTTTTGTTTTTTCCCACGTAAACAGATTTTTTATAATTTATAATTTGCAGCATTAACTTGATTTCTGAGTATCCATAAATGACCCAAATATGAACAAAAGCCTATTATCAAATTTTTTTGATTATCAGATGTTTTACAGTTTTGTTAAAAACGTTCAAACCCGTTTTTACGAAGGGGGAAAATCAATTTTCGGAGTATATACGAAAATTTGTAAATTTTGAATATACATAAAATATAAACTGTACATTAGTTTAAGACCATACGGCGGTCAGGGTTTGTTTTTTTGTTATTTATCCCCGAATAATAATTATTTTGTAATTTAAATTTGCTACAATGACTTCAGTCTAAAGCCCACATTCTGCCACATGTATCATGTTTTAGGTCTGGTTGTGATGGATTTTGCGCGTTGCGTGATGCGGTTATGTTGTTAAAAACGTATAGTAAATGATCAGTTGTTTTATATTAATTTGTAACGATCAGATGATTTCATTGAACAGCTGATAGGCCATAATACGTTTTAGGTTATATTTTTAAAAACTAGCTATGTTATAATAAAAGATCAGTTGTTTTATATTAATTCATAACTATCAGCTAATTTCATTTAACAGTCTATAGACTATAATACGTTTCAGATTATGTTGTTAAAAAAAATAGCTATGTTAATTTGTCATATTTTCGAACATATTATTGTGATTAAAAGAAAAAACATGATGCATGATTTTTTTTTATTCAATAACAGAAATTATTATTATTCTTTTTATGTAGAACGACTCATTCATAAAAACAAATTAAAAAAACTTTTTTTGAAAAATTAAAAAAATAGTATATTTTTTTATTAACATGTAGTCATTACTCATGAGGACTAGGTATCGACGACAACAGAAAAGGAAGAAAAGCTATTGCAGTTACTGAAGTATCGAACCTACGGGTCTAGTTGTGGTGCCCTCGCTACCTCAGACACGCCGGCTGTTTCATCAAAATCGATCTTTGGTTTAGTCTTCATTACACATAAACAAAGCCTTTTACTTTGTAAGGCATAAACAAGCCTTATACTTTGTAAAAAGTGAAAAAATCTGTTATTGAGCTACAAAAAAATCATATATGTTTTCTCTTCCTTTTTTTAATTTGATATACTGTAATTTGTTCGAAAACAACAAATTATCATAGCTAGTTTTTAACAACATAATCTGGAATGTCAAACATAATCTGGAACGTTATTGATTAATGTAGCCTATCAGCTGATCTTTACAATTTAATATAAAACAACTGATCTTTTACTGTCACTAGTTTTTAACTAATGTAACATTTGTTAAATTTCAGCAAACCGTAAAGCCTGTACATTACTTTTAAATACAGAACCTCTTTAAATCCATTTGAATTATTAATTTTCCTTTTTTGGTGGCTGATATAATTATAGCCACGGTATTTAATTTAACAGCTACCTTGTAACAAAGCCTTGAATGTGTAAATTTGAGGCAACCCCAGTACACCATGTGCTCGTGCAATTGCATGAATACTTCCCAACTGCAATTTAAGAACTAGAGATCAGAGATAGTTTCGACGCCGCTTGAAAGGATCTGTGATAAGTTTTTTTTATAACTGAAAAAATTGTTAGGTCTTTATTTTCAATTTTTAACATGTATCATGTTTTAGGGCTCGTTTTGATGTTGCATTTTTCGGGAACATTTTTGATGTTGCATGATGCGAGGACCATGTTCATATTGATATATAACACTATATTTTGCGCGTCGCGAATCTCGTATTAAATTAATTATAATTAAAAATGTCTGTTTTCCCACCGGGATCGAACCGGGCGTGTGTGAGGCGCACGAGATAACCACTACACTACGGAGACATCGAAGAAACTCGTGTAAATATTTGAAATGCATCGTTAATTTAATTTTTATATTGATAGATATAGTAAAAGATCACTTGTTTTATATTAATTCGTAATGACCAGCTGATTTCGGTGAACAGCTGGTAGACTTTAATATGCTTTAGGTTATGTTGTTAAAAACTAGCTATGTCATGTTTAAGAACAAATTGTCGTAAGTAAAATAAATAAGAAGAGAAAACATGATACACTATTTTTATTTTTATTTCAGTAACACATTTTTTAATCTGCTTTCACTGAGTGAGCTGCCATGCGTGACGGATGGAAGCAAATAAACCAAGAAATGTGCAGAACATCGCGGACATTGCAGTAGGTCTGCCATAACATAGCATTTGGGCCGCTTATTTGCCATTAAACAAGTAGCGATGTATATCCAATTCCGAGATTTTACTACTTCGGGAGATTGAGTAGCTCAGTAATAATCTGAACATCGCCGCTTTCGAGAATAAACGGAAGAATCGATCACCAGAGGCGTAACAATAAAGTGTTTTAGTGTCTAACCCGGCAGTCTGCAGTCTGTTTTTAAACATCTCAATTTCCACTAATCTAGACAAAGCGATACTTCCTCGAAGTCGTTTACAGCCCGTTTCTTCTTAAAGAATCTTATTTTAACTTGCATCATGTTTTAGGACTGGTTTTAATTTCGGATTTTGCAGAACGCGTGATGGGATGAAATATTAAATTAATTATAATTAAAATTTTCTCTTTACGCCGGTATTGAACTGGGACGTTGCGCGTGTGAGGCACAAGCGATAACCACTACACTACGGAAACAAGGAAGAAGTTTGACCGATTTAAGAAAATGAACCGAATCGTTAATTTAATGTTGGTAGTTATATTAAAAGATCAGCTGTTTAATATTAATTTGTAAGATCAGCTGATTTCATTGAACAGCTGATAGACAATAATAAATTTAAGTTATATTGTTAAAAACTAGTTATAGTAAAAGATCAGTTGTTTTATATTAATTTGTACGATCAGCTGATTTAGAGGCATCGGGAAGAAACGAAATTTATTTCTTATGGAGAATTTATACGCTCTTTCCTGTTGTTAAAACATCAAACGTAATGTTATAACTAACCTCGCTAACGATTTGGTTTAAACAGAACAAAGCAACGACCTTAACGGTGTAAACTTACAATTCTAGTCGCGTCGCGGACACGGTGTAAATAATGAGTGTAAGGCCAAGGGAGTCCTGTACTGCAGTGGCCGGGGGAGGCATGGGGGTCACTCAGATGCTATGGGGGGGCGGTAGTCTATCATCATCACTCATCCCTGTGTCAGTTCAACGTTCCAGACTCGGAACGCACTGCTTATAATCACCTGATGTCTTAGAATAGTCCATCTCCAGCCGTGATTGCTTATATGTTTATATTATAGAGTATGAAGTATGTGATCTGAATGGATTAAAATATCACGTGACGCATGTGACTTGCTTACCGGATGGATGCGAATTTCCAGCAAGAACGTTTTATATTGCGCTTTTTTGGATGTCAGTGCATTTAAAAAAATTAAACGTTTGTGTGTGTGTGTGTGTGTGTGTGTGTGTGACACGTTCACGTTTGCAGTTTTAGTTCGTTTTGATTCAAACGTGACACGAAAATTGATCTTTTTTAATAGATTCGACAAGTTTGTTATCCAGCAAAAACCGTTCAACAGTTTCAAAATGACGGCCGTTTGTAATCCTTAAAAATTAATTTATTTTTTCTACTAAATATTTTTTTTCAATTTTTTTAAAAACTGAAACATCGTAAACAGCATTGAAAACTGCATAAATTGGTATTTTGAACTTTCGAATGCTAATATGACGGCGGTCAGGGTTCATTTTCGTTATTTAAATGCAATTTGAAAGATCGAAATCAGTGTGCCGATTTTAATACTGTTTAAGATGGTGAAATCAGTGTTTCATAGGGTAAGAAAAATATTCACAAACACGCGCGTGAGTACACACACACACACACACACACACACACACACACACACACACACACACACACACACACACACACACACACACACACACACACACACACACACACACACACACACACACAATATCTTGTTCGTTGCTAAGTAAAATCCGTTTTTTCTTAAAAATTGTTTAAAATTTACTGTTACATTTCCTTCCCCTTTATATTAATAATTACACGTAATCTGACACCCATCGAACACTTTCGTAATTGCTATTTTTTATGAACTTGTAGGAAGTATTTGTCTGAGAAACGCTTTTTGTTAAAATCGGTTTTCCGCAAAGTTGCAAACTTTTTAAATGTGTATTGTTCGAAGTAAGTGTTAACGGAAGTTTTATCGATACTTTTAAAAAGAAACTTAATGAAAATTTGAATTTTGGTACGATAACAACTTTTAATTTGTAAACTTTAGCAGCCCAGAAAGTTAAAGCAAGAGACGGTTGAATGGAAGTTCAAGTTCTCTTGTAACTACTGCAACGTGACGGAAGCGAGTTTCCAAAAAAATGTTGCGTTTTCAATGTTACACTATTTTGAAATTCTAATTACACCAACAAAAAATTCTGACATTTTAAACTATTTAATTGCACTGAAAGGTCGAAAATGAACCCTGACCACCGTGAAATTCAGTTTGTTAATTTTAACGGATTTTGAAAATTCAAAATTCTGATTTGTACAGTTTACAACGCTTGTTACGATGGTGAAAATCAGATTTTAAAAAAACATTCAAGACAAAAATGTTATTAACTCGTAAAAAATTGAATGATCGCCATTTTGAAGGTGTCGCACGGATTTTACTGACTAACCAGTTTGTCCAAGCTATTACCAAAATAGATTTCAAAGTATGGGTGGCGAGAGCAATTCGGGTGAGTTGCGGGAGGGCGGACGGCTTAGAACTTTTTAAGTGTTCTCTCGACTGCAAAAAAAGTAAAAAATTGAATGATCGCCATTTTGAAGGTGTCGCACGGATTTTACTGACTAACCAGTTTGTCCAAGCTATTACCAAAATAGATTTCAAAGTATGGGTGGCGAGAGAAATTCGGGTGGGTTGCGGGAGGGCGGACGGCTTAGCACTTTTTAAGTGTTCTCTCGACTGCAAAAAAAGTAAAAAATTGAATGATCGCCATTTTGAAGGTGTCGCACGGATTTTACTGACTAACCAGTTTGTCCAAGCTATTACCAAAATAGATTTCAAAGTATGGGTGGCGAGAGCAATTCGGGTGGGTTGCGGGAGGGCGGACGGCTTAGAACTTTTTAAGTGTTCTCTCGACTGCAAAAAAAGTAAAAAATTGAAAGATCGCCATTTTGAAGGTGTCGCACGGAT
The DNA here is from genome assembly GCA_022606455.1 of Callitettix versicolor. NCBI lineage: Eukaryota > Metazoa > Arthropoda > Insecta > Hemiptera > Cercopidae > Callitettix > Callitettix versicolor. The sequence continues at coordinate 63,997,388 of CM040186.1, read as the reverse complement.
TTTACTGACTAACCAGTTTGTCCAAGCTATTACCAAAATAGATTTCAAAGTATGGGTGGCGAGAGCAATTCGGGTGGGTTGCGGGAGGGCGGACGGCTTAGAACTTTTTAAGTGTTCTCTCGACTGCAAAAAAAGTAAAAAATTGAAAGATCGCCATTTTGAAGGTGTCGCACGGATTTTACTGACTAACCAGTTTGTCCAAGCTATTACCAAAATAGATTTCAAAGTATGGGTGGCGAGAGCAATTCGGGTGGGTTGCGGGAGGGCGGACGGCTTAGAACTTTTAAGTGTTCTCTCGACTGCAAAAAGTAAAAAATTGAATGATCGCCATTTTGAAGGTGTCGCACGGATTTTACTGACTAACCAGTTTGTCCAAGCTATTACCAAAATAGATTTCAAAGTATGGGTGGCGAGAGAAATTCGGGTGGGTTGCGGGAGGGCGGACGGCTTAGAACTTTTTAAGTGTTCTCTCGACTGCAAAAAAAGTAAAAAATTGAAAGATCGCCATTTTGAAGGTGTCGCACGGATTTTACTGACTAACCAGTTTGTCCAAGCTATTACCAAAATAGATTTCAAAGTATGGGTGGCGAGAGAAATTCGGGTGGGTTGCGGGAGGGCGGACGGCTTAGCACTTTTTAAGTGTTCTCTTGACTGCAAAAAAAGTAAAAAATTGAATGATCGCCATTTTGAAGGTGTCGCACGGATTTTACTGACTAACCAGTTTGTCCAAGCTATTACCAAAATAGATTTCAAAGTATGGGTGGCGAGAGCAATTCGGGTGAGTTGCGGGAGGGCGGACGGCTTAGAACTTTTTAAGTGTTCTCTCGACTGCAAAAAAAGTAAAAAATTGAACATATACAAAAAATATGTTCTAAAATTCCACAAAAACTGCTCCACTGCCAACATAAAGTTACACACAAAATAGGTATTTTCAAAATAAAGTGAACAGGGTGATAGGAAAATGCAGACCTGGTGACCTCCCGTGTACCTTAGCCTTACAGAGAGCATGCAGCGCTGTATCCTTACCTACTTGTGGGTATTCCCATAAATAAGAATGTAAAATAGAATGACTGAGATCATACGCATAACAAAAATGTTGACCAATGGAGCAAAACCTCTGTATAAAGAAAAAAATTAAACGGGAATTAGCAGAGCAAGCATCTGCAAGCATCTCAATAAGGAACTGGAAAGTCACCAATTAGAAGGAGGGGTGTAGCTGTAACTGAGCATTTTAAGAATATAGGAAGAGGGCACAAGGCCGCAGTGCAGTAGTAACCCTACAAATTCATTCATTCATACATTATCTAATCCTAAATATCGTTTTTAGTTAGCCTATATAGGGCGCCTGTTTATTGAACTGACACACACACACACACACACACACACACACACACACACACACACACACACACATAAACATTTTGTTCGACAAAAAGTTATTGTAATAAGATAGATTAATCTCCGTTATAAAATTAAACGCACCCATAACCTTTATTAAGAAACAGGCTTTAAAACAAGTCACGGTTTATTTATAATAAAACTGGAAACTTCATTGCATAATTCATTAAATTTATTTTGCGCATAAACCTTTTATGGCCTTATCCCTGAAGACGGTTGTACAGTATTTTAAATATAGGCTACCGTAGCTGAATATCGTTACGTTTATCTGGCGCGAATTTATAAATATGTTATGTCGTTATTTAAAAAAAAAACTGCTACAAGTGTAAACATATTCACTATCTAGAAAACGTTTTTTCTGAAACTTCTTTTAAAAATAATAATCGCCTGATAAGTGACATTATTAAACTGAAATTACTTAGAAAATACATGGTATGTTTCATTTTCCTATTATCAACACGATTTAAAAATAACAAATGCTCTTTTATTTATAGTTTAACGCTGCTTAA
>CM040186.1:63945481-63992981 GCA_022606455.1 Callitettix versicolor | reverse complement strand
TAAATTTAATTTTTGTATTTTCAGTCGAATTTTAAAATTTCTAATTCTATTTCAATGCAGATTACGATCGTTGAAAACAGATTTTCAAAAGACGTTCAGGATAAAAAATACTACGGAATGTTTAACGTTTGAAATGACGATCATTTTAAAAGTTTTTTGAGTAACAAATTTGTCCAAGCTTGTTAAACATTCGAAACAGTTGCTATTTTGAAACTGTCGTAATCGTAGTGAATTTGTACAAGCTATCAACAAAATCGGTGCCAAGTTTGAATCGATTGGACGAAATTCCGAATAGGAGAGGGGGAAATGGCTACACGCACACACACACACACACAAATTTACAATATATTATTATATATACAGTAAAAACCCGTCAAAAAGTGATACCGAAGTTAGGATTGGCGGTAATTTCAAGGTCACGGGTCTTACTATGATGGCACTCTAGTAGCGGTTTTGAAGGCTGCATACAATAATTAATTCAGGCATCTAATGTGAAACGTTTTCAGTGCCCGGTTCCATCTTCCGTAAAACAATCTAAACATTATTCGTTGAATGTTAGTCAGGCGCTGCTTATGCAATATTGATACACGGTTCAGCTATAAAGGCTTATTGTACTGTGTTTGAATTCATCGATTCTGTGCTTCTAATAAAAATTAAGAATAATTTGTTTTTTTTAATTTTATTACGTATAAAGCAAAGGACTTTTATGTTTTCGTGAGATTATCTGTCTGTTTGTCTGTTATTTTCAATTAACTGGTTCAATATTTATAAAACGTTGTGTCAATTGTAAAACAAAAATAGCGTCTGTGCATATAGCGTGGCCACTATTGGACACAGTACTATTGAATTCAATTAAGTCAGTTGTGTAGTATCTGTAAATATATCTTTTATGTGTGGGTTAAGATTTTCTTGAGGATTACTTTCTCACTATACAAAGCATAAGGTTTGGTGATCGTGAACAGCGTAATACGGCGTATATCGGACATCGCTGATGCCGGATTACCGAAAACGACGGATTATTGGAAAGGAAAAAATACAGTAAATTGGTGTGTAATTTGAGAAAAAGTAATTACAATACAAAACAGTTTATTTTAATAACTGAGTCTAAAATTTGTAATACATTAATGCAAAAAAAACATCAAAATACGCTGAAACTATTAAAGTGAAAATCATTAAAACATAGAGAACTATGTACATTGCAGTATGTAGTGCATATAAACGAAAATGTTTTGTGGAAGCACCGCACTAAATAAAATGCTTTCGTCCGCACTGTAAACGTGATTCTTATTTAAACCTAAATTATTTTACTGTTTCTTTAAACTTCTGTATGAACGGAGCAACAACATTAACATCGCACGGTAGTTTTTCACCAGAAATAGACACAAAACGGATTCCATACAGTTTGTTAAACTTATCGAGCCTCCCGTCACTGGCTTTAAAGTCACCTTTGTTCGTCATTTTTTACAAAAACCTTTGCTTTCTCACGCATTTTCTCCCCAGAAATGCCTGTCTTTCCTGTAAAAACCAGTAAAAAGCGCTTTTTCGATCTCGGGAACCTCGCAGGATTTTTGTTTGTCGTTTACGTGACACACACTCGGGGTTGTTGACTAATTTTTCTTTATTTAAAAAACACATAAACAACACGACGGGTTATCGCGAGTATATTGTATGGTATTTTTTTCCTTGTGATCGCGCGCGCGTTTAACACGCCTATTCGCAAATGTTTTCCGATTCGATTTACACTTGACATAAACATCGATTTCAGTGGTAGCTTGTACAAGTTGGTTACCCATTGCACAAGTTTAAAAATGGTAACCATTTTGTATCTTTAAAAAATCATTACATTCTTACGTTACATTTTTTGAAAATGTTATTTCAAAATCACGTAATCAGCGTTGTAATCTGCGTAATTTCAATGTAATTTGAGAGTTTAAAATGCTAATAAGTGATGATTAAAGTAGAGAAATTTTATTTTCAAAATAAACGTAAAATATAAAAGTACTGTTGGAAATTTGCTTCCATCACGTCATCGAGATAGGTGATAAAATATTCATTTGCTCGATATTTGACGATATTTGGCGTTTTGTTAAATCGTGCCTAATTTCCTGCAGCAAAATTTAATTCGCATTGATTTTAATGGCAATTATTTATGTAAATTCCAATGGGACTGTGTTTACAGTAACACTAATGTGAAATGTTTTAGTTCCAGTCGCGTAAGTAGGGTGCGCTGGTGTGCAAGTGACGTGTCGTAAACAGCCTTCTATACTGGCTTTTAATTACAGAACAAAGCAAACAAAAAGGCAAAGTGTTTCCACTGTGTGCACAAATATACTCGTGTATTATAAGTTTCATTTGCTTCTTTCGCACGTGTAAAATTAATGCATTTGTGTGTGGGGGGCGTGCGTGCGTATGTGTATGCTGGTTTATTTACAAATAAAAAACACTTTTTAACTCACGTGTTTTTTCAGCAAATTGACAGTTTTCGCGTTTATGCATTAACATATTTCTAATGACCGCTATTTTGAAGAAAAACTAATTAGATAAGATTGATTATTTTCTTAACAATAGGCCTTTATTTTATTTGGTCAAATCATTGTGAAGCTAAAAGTTATTTAGTGAAAAAAACCAAATGACGTCTAACAGGAAAACATTTTCGAACCCACGTTTATATGATTGTTTTTCCTTATTTTAATAACGAAAACCACTGCAGACATTTGACAGCCTATTTTAGAAATAGCCTGTATACAAGTTGGAAGGAGGCCACCCAGTATGTCGCTACATTACTGTAGATAGCGTGCTAACTACTGTACCATTTGTTCAGAAGTAAAAGCAAGCGTACCACTACAGCTAACTTGTAAAGCCTGTTTTAGAAATACCCTGTATACAAGTTGGAAGGAGGCCACCCAGTATGTCGCTACATTACTGTAGATAGCGCGCTAACTACTGTACCATTTGTTCAGAAGTAAAAGCAAGCGTACCACTACAGCTAACTTGTAAAGCCTGTTTTAGAAATACCCTGTATACAAGTTGGAAGGAGGCCACCAAGTATGTCGCTACATTACTGTAGATAGCGCGCTAACTACTGTACCATTTGTTCAGAAGTAAAAGCAAGCGTACCACTACAAGCTAACTCGTAAAGCCTGTTTTAGAAATACCCTGTATACAAGTTGGAAGGAGCCACCAAGTATGTTTACATTACTGTAGATAGCGCGCTAACTACTACCATTTGTTCAGAAGTAAAAGCAAGCGTACCACTACAGCTAACTTGTAAAGCCTGTTTTACCCTGTATGTTGGAAGGAGGCCACCATTGTCGCTACATTACTGTAGATAGCGCGCTAACTACTGTACCATTTGTTCAGAAGTAAAAGCAAGCGTACCACTACAAACTAACTCGTAAAGCCTGTTTTAGAAATACCCTGTATACAAGTTGGAAGGAGGCCACCAAGTATGTCGCTACATTACTGTAGATAGCGCGCTAACTACTGTACCATTTGTTCAGAAGTAAAAGCAAGCGTACCACTACAAGCTAACTCGTAAAGCCTGTTTTAGAAATACCCTGTATACAAGTTGGAAGGAGGCCACCAAGTATGTCGCTACATTACTGTAGATAGCGCGCTAACTACTGTACCATTTGTTCAGAAGTAAAAGCAAGCGTACCACTACAGCTAACTTGTAAAGCCTGTTTTAGAAATACTCTGTATACAAGTTGGAAGGAGGCCACCAAGTATGTCGCTACATTACTGTAGATAGCGCGCTAACTACTGTACCATTTGTTCAGAAGTAAAAGCAAGCGTACCACTACAAACTAACTCGTAAAGCCTGTTTTAGAAATACCCTGTATACAAGTTGGAAGGAGGCCACCCAGTAATCGCTACATTACTGTAGATAGCGCGCTAACTACTGTACCATTTGTTCAGAAGTAAAAGCAAGCGTACCACTACAGCTAACTTGTAAAGCCTGTTTTAGAAATACCCTGTATACAAGTTGGAAGGAGGCCACCCAGTAATCGCTACATTACTGTAGATAGCGCGCTAACTACTGTACCATTTGTTCAGAAGTAAAAGCAAGCGTACCACTACAGCTAACTTGTAAAGCCTGTTTTAGAAATACCCTGTATACAAGTTGGAAGGAGGCCACCTAGTAATCGCTACATTACTGTAGATAGCGCGCTAACTACTGTACCATTTGTTCAGAAGTAAAAGCAAGCATACCACTACAGCTAACTTGTAAATCCTGTTTATACAGATTTGTCCCTAAGCTTCATTAGAGATCAGTTATGCATTTTGTCTTTAATAAAGAATGAAAAGCAATAGACTTGTGTAGAGTGGAAGGGGTAATACATTGTGTTGCTTGCTCCTGACAAACACCCTCCTTATCCTGCTCTGCAGGCTACGGTGTTGACAGTTGATAATGTGTCCAAGACTGACGTAAAGCTTACTTTATATTATAATTACGACAGCATGCAGCCAGACTCGTGTCCGATTTGAGCTTTGTTTATTTTAACTGATTAAAACAGTGGTGCAAGTTAAGAGTTGATTACAGTCTGGCTTACGAAAGAAAACACATGAGATCAGGACGTTATAACGTTCCAATCGGTTATTGCACAGAAATTTCAGGTAAACCAAATTAAAGAGAACTTTTTTGTCTATAAATCTATGTTAATTCCGTTCATTTATTTTCAAACGTCCATTTCCAGTAATTTTGCTGTAAAACACGATTTTCACGCGGTTTTTTTACTGGGCCTAATAGCTACTTCGAAGGTTCATAATCTTGTCAATTTTTACTCCATGACAGTGCTGTTCAAATATGCCATGGTACATGGTTAATGTTTCTGCAGAATTTGATCATCTTTTGAAAAAAATTTAAAATATGCTAAATTTCTTTAAACAAGTGTTTATTTTATTACCTGCAATTTTATTGAAATAATTCTTTAACAGACGTCTGTAATTTTACAACAGTATTATCAAAACTTATGTCCAGTCAGATTTATAATTGTGTTCAATGAGTAAACGTAAAGTTATTGAAACTAAATTGCAATTAATTTCTAGCAGCACTAGCCACTGTGTTGCACTGCGTACCTTATCAAAGTACTGTCGGGTGGCTCACGCTATAGACCTACAGGACATACCGTTCCATTTTATATTTTATTTACAGCTCCAGAGGTCTGTAGTGCGTGCCACGTGACTGTACTCCAGATGCGCGAAGTGTTCAGATTTCATTTAATTAACTGTATGTTTATGTATTTTGTATGTGTATATATATATATATATATATATATATATATATATATATATATATAATTTTAACGACCCCTCGGCTCACATTCCAAAGTCTCGGGTCTGGGTCGTACCGTGATTTCTACCGTTCCAATAGCTCATTTTTCAATTGAATTTTGTCAATGCGTACAACACAGAATAACAGTTTTATTGTTACTGACCCTATGGCGTGACCCTATCAATTCCGTGATCATTGAACCATGACTGTACCAATTGGGAGCTACGCCCGGGGTCCCAATAGACGATGCCCATCATTAGCGGGACTGTGCAATGTTATTTTGCGTTAGAAGTAACTGTACATATTTTCTGTTCTAAAGAACATTAAGTAATATTAAAATTAGTAAAAACAAAACTTTAACATTAAAATAGAACAGTATTTTTTATGTTTATTTTTATTATGTTTAGAAACATTTAAATATAAAAATTAAAATTAATAAAAATTGGAAGTCCCTTAAAATGTTTCATACAAATTGGGCTTGTCTCGTTTTTAGCGAACGAAACTAATGAAAAAAGAGTTATCTGAGCGACTATCATGGTGGAACCCAGACCCAAGACCTTGATCTCGCTGTGAGCTCCTATCGTGACCTGTGACCTGTGATCACTTTTGGAAGAGTCGTTAAAATATTGTGTGTGTGTGTGTGTGTGTGTGTGTGTGTGTGTGTGTGTGTGTGTGTGTGTGTGTGTCAAATTTTGTCCATCAGAAATATTCGATCAAGGAAATTTGAAATATGCTTCTAATATTTTGATATGGTATATCTGGGCAAGTATAAGTGACGTGTAATTATTTACTTGATTTTGTTCTACCTTTGTACCCACACTTTACTTAACCTCACGTGTAGGCAGCGCAGGAGGGACCGCGTACTTGACCCTCCCCCACCTCACCCACGTGTTTGTGCACTCCACACAGAATTTTTTTAAACTATTTCAGAATACTGGTTTCTTATTCAACGCCAGTTCCAGTACTCATGTTGAAAAGACTATTAAAAAAACTGGAATTCAGCTCGGTTGCATGTATGAAGTATCTCATCTGACATTTAGAAAAGTTTTATGAGTGTTCTTTTAATGACGCGACGCAAGTGATTTTCGTGAAACATCTTTTATTTCGGAAATCTGATTTCGCAGTAATAATCAGCATTAAAATCTACATATTAGCAATTTAAACTTTCAAAAGAATTGGGAAATTCAAAAGCAAACCCTGACCGCATTTGAATTCAATTTTCATTGGATTATTTGTGCAATGCTGATTACGATATTGATTTTTTTTTTAAATGTAAGAAAAAAGTTACGATATTTTAAAGATTGAAATGGCCGCCATTTTGAAACTATTTAACGGACTTTGCTGGGTAACGAACTTGTCCAAGTTCTTACTTATATCGATCGATTTCCATGAATCGAATCGAACCATGAATTGCGAGAGTGATCGTGCTAACACGCATTTTAATATGTATAACATGATTTAATTAAATCTTATAACATTTGCGCGAAATGTAATGTACATTACTCGTACAGTAACAAGTTTGAACTAAACTTACAATGGATGTGTTACCGAGCGAAGTGAGGTCTGTGTTTCAACTCGATCGTTCGGCATTTGGTTTTTCTGTTTGTTTGTTACGGAGTTTGGGCTAAACGCACAAACCGATTGTTTTGAAATTTGGTACGGAGATACCTTCTATAAAGCCCGAAAGATGTATTTGTAAGATTTTTCCCCATTCACTTCCGTTTCAAAATGGAGGCCTCTCATTTACAATGAGTGTACGCAATTTTAGCCAAACGCACTGATCGTTTCTTTTGCAATTTGAAACGAAAGTACCTTGTATAAAACCTGAAAGATGTACTTATAAGACTTTCATTTCTGTTTCAAGATGATGGTCTCTATTTTACAATAACGAGTGTACGCAGTTTTAACCAAACGCATCAACCGATTGTTTCGAAATTTGATAGGAATATATCTTGTATAAAACCCAAATGACGTATTTGTAATATTTTTTTCCTATTTACTTCCGTTTCAAGAAGACGGCTTCTGATTTAAACGATTTTGAATGTACGCAGTTTTCCTAAACGTATTGACCGATTTTTTTGAAATCGGTACGAAAATACCTTGTATGAAGTCCGAAAGATGTATTTGTAAGACTTTTTCACATTCATTTCCGTTTCAAGATGGTGGCCTCTGTTTTACAATAACGAGTGTACGCAGTTTTAACCAAACGCATTAACTGATTGTTTCGAAATTTGATACGAATGTATCTTGTATAAAACCCAAATAACGTATTTGTAATATTTGTTTCCTATTTACTTCAGTTTCAAGAAGACGGCTTCTGGTTAAACGATGACGATTGTACGCAGTTTCAATCAAACGCATTGACCGATTATTTTGAAATTTGGTGTGAAGATACCTTGTATTAAGCCCGAAAGATGTATGCGTAAGATTTTTCCCCAATTCCCTACTGTTTCAAGAAGGCGGACTTTGATTCAACGATTGACTGAACAGCAAGACCTATCATAATTTTGACCGTTTCGTGGAGAAATAACATAAAAGTTCCTGTTGATCCAGTAAACGGCTACCGGTTAAAATGGCGGAAAAAGTTACGAGCGCTGTCGCGAAGTCGCCTTACCGCGCTTGTCTTCTGTAAGACGACGAATTAAGAATATACTGCAGTCTCCTGTTCTTGTACTACGGTGTTAGCGTATTACAACTAACAATGTTCCAATAATTGTTTTGTTACCGAAACAACCTGCTTGCCAGCAGCCACGCCCTCTGCACACCGGATAACCATTGTCCATCATACTGCGGTGTAGAAGGTAGTGTATAGCGCAGTCTACAAACAACACAAGATACGTTGGCTTACAAAAGATACATTGTTCTTCAGTGTATATCTGTAATCTACACCGGTGGAGGGGCTCTATTGCAATACGTATTACAATATTTCATTGACGTCCTAAATACACATAACAATCGGTACACGCAACTGTTTCGCTTACCTGATTTAAAAGGTCTAAATTCTAACAACACTGAACTTCAAGACGTTTTGAAATGCAACAGTCAAACTAGCACACATTTATTGTGGTGATAGGTAGTTTGGACAACAAAATCTGTCCGATTCAAAATGATGTCCATTCAGAATTATCCTATACTTGTTCGATAATTAAATGTTTCATAAATTAGTGTTTTTAATTTAGATTTTTTTAATGAAATTGAATCGAGTTGTTATCTTTGTTGTTATCTTGTTGTTGAGTTGTTATATTGTTTTGTTTGTTTAAACATTGTACCTTTACGCCAATTATACTAATACGTGGTTTCGATGTAACTCACGATTAAAGCTTAAATATCGATCTCACCATTGGCATTTTAAACTTTTAAATTACGAACTGGTCTCTGACCGCCGTCAAATTAAATTTCCTAATTTCGGCTGACTTTGAAAATTCTAATCGCTACTTTATGCAGTCTTCAACGCCGATTACGATGGCGAATTTAGATTTTCATTAAAAATGAAAACTGGTCCGCCATTTTGAAACTGTTGAACGAATTTTACTAGTTAACGTACTTGTCCAATCTGTTCAGAAAGTTATAATCAAATCGGGTTGGAATTGTGAAGGTGAGCGCGCTAAAACACACATACATACACACACACACACACACACACACACACACACACACATAACATTTTTATAGTTATCTTATAAACTTACAAGATCGTTTTTCATAGAGCTTTTTCATAGCTCGTTTTTCATAGCTACTTTATGGAAATTTGTTATTATTGTACAGTATTATGTTTTCTATTGTTCATACTAAAGGTATCATTACCTCTTATCTAAACATTAAGTATGAAAATCATGGTACAGGTTATTTTTGTTAAATGAAAGAACACCAACAGGAAGTAAGTAGGTAAGAAATCGAAAAATAAATAACAGAAAACAGTTTTTCGCCATTATTTTATAAATTGTGTACGCTGATTTGAGTACTTATGTGTAAATCATTATATGAAGTACATTTTGGCGATTGTAATACTGGCAATAATGATTAATGAAACAATAATCTCAGTACATGTCAATTAGTTGTTGTAAGGTGGCAGTACTGACTGTTAAGCGTAAAATTTTCTCCAAAGTTGGTACTTTGTGTTGGAAATAACCATAAAGGCGGCGTGCTTGTGTAGCTAATGATTTTCCAGTTTGTTTAAACTCTCCGAATAGGAAACAATTGTGACTTCAGTAAATGCTAAATAAGCGACAGAGCTGGCGGTGCTAAACTTCCTACTTCCAGATAAAGCACGGACCATATGAAGTGTAAGTTTTAAACAAATGTCAAATTAAGTTGGCTTCTGTACACACCTCTTATACACTGCGTTGCAACAGCGTTCCTGGAATTATTCGTGTAAACAGTTTTGTTGTTGGATATAAAATAACGTACTTTGAAATTTGTACTGTGAATTAATTAATCAAATGTGCTGAATTGTGTTAAAGATTCAGAAGGTATATTTATATATACTACAGTTAATGTATTCTATTTAGTGTCGATAATTAATTGATGATTTTTTAATTATTCTCAGTAATTAAAAAAATATTCAGGTGAGGGATGCTACATAACCTACCTTACCTATTTACCTTTTTCTTCTAATAGACAGAATAGATTTTTTTAAATCTATTTTTCGTACAACAAGTAATGGCGGGTCGATTTAAGTCAGCTCAAGCCAGCCCACTTACAATTCGCGTCATATGAAGGTTACAAAGAAACGAACAATTGTTGAATTTCTTTTCTTCAGTTGAATTGTAGTTAGACTTCACACTTGAATAAATTTATAATTATAATAATAGTAGCTTAAAATTCTGCCCCTAGAAAATTGGTTGTGTCTCCTAACAACCCGTAAAAATTCTTAACCATCCTGTGATCCATCATTTTAAATGTATTGATAAAAGAATATAAGAATGAGGCAATTTGGAGATCAGTTCGTCAACGATGCACGATATGGTGGCTAGTCGAAGTTAGATTGTACCTTAATATTTATGTACTTTACTAATGTCTTTGGGGTACTTACCTCTGTATTTAGGAGTATCTTAGAATTTTGACGCATCCCTCTACCAATCTCCAACCTACCACTTTTGAAGGTGGCGGACAATTTTCAGATACATCTGGCAACCTCCCAGCCGGTGTTCCTTAGACTTACCAATGAAAATGATCCTATGTGAGAGCAGACATCATTTTCCTAGATTTTTCATGGAAACAGAACGTAAAGAGAATGAGCGGGATCTCACCGTATAAAAAAAAGCTGGCCAAATGGGGATCAACCTCGGTGATAACGATCAAGAGTAATGGGAAAAAATAGTGAGGGAATTAGCAGAGCAAGCACGTCAGTTATGAAGTGGGAAGTCACCAGTTAGAAGTGGCAGTGTTATTTCTTCTTCTTCCTTTTTTTTGGGAATAACAGCGGCTCTGTGGCCCCCGTCACGTCAGCTTAAGTGTTTTTGTGTACCCCTATCACTTCACCTAAAACCGAATCCAGTACCCTTAACGACCTCCAATGATTCCAGATGTGGCCGTTCTGGTGATCATGGCGACGACCTGCCTCAGTGACTCCTGTTAAACTGAACAAGTGTCCTTGTCAGTACAGGACTTGGTCCCGAAAGGAGCGTTTCCTCAGTCTTTGGCCAGGGAATTGTCTCCATCGTTTGACGTTTTCATCCGTAGCCCAAGTAGAAGTGTTAATCAGCTTGATTCCTCTACAAGTTCGAGACATAGGCTGAAGAAGGCGTTGTAACTAAGCATTTGAGGAATGTATAAAAAAAGGAACAATAGATCAGAGTACAATAATAAACCTAGAAATTCAGACATTCGTATTCACTTTTCAAACAACTAAATACAGTTAAATACAGTTGTAAGTCCCTACTATAAAAACAGAAATATTTCCTGGCATCTTTCCTAAAATGCTTTTAAAAAAACGCAAGACAAGTGGTCGTCTTAAACATGCACTTATAACGTCTAGAGGTTTATGGTCAAATACACTTCGCGAAAATTAGGTGGTTTTTACATTTACACCACTGTTTCTCCTCTAAAAATGTGTTATTTTCGATGTCTTTTTAGCGAATTTCCGTTTTGAAAATGAGCTATTGGAGCAGCCGTCATGGTAAAACCCAGGCCTGGGAACTTGAAATGAGCTGGGCTACATCTTTGTGGGATTGTTAAACTTTCTATACGCGTATATAAACACGCTCTTGTTTGCAATTTTTTTGATTTAAATTGCAATTTCTTTGATTCAAACTTGGCACAAAAATCGAATTAACGCGCTTGGACAGTGCGTTAACCAGCAAAATTCTTAACAATTTAAAATTACGGACATTTTGAATTTTTAAAAAATCATAACTTTTTTGCCTTTTATATTTTTTTTAACTGTTTAATTTCATAAACAGAAATCATGGCACTGATCTACGAAATTCACTAGAAAGCTCACTCGTAGACTTCAAGAATGCTAATAATGCATGTAGTTTATTAGTAGGCTATCCTACAGCAATACTATCGCGAGTCGTATTTTCCTTCATAGAAAAAAAAATGCTAGGTCCGTTTAAAAACGTTTTCACTTCAAAAATTTCGATTGAAAATTTATGATCTGTTCACTTAATTGTCCAGTTCGAAAGGTCTTGTTAATAGCTTCTAACTGTTAATTGCTTGGTGTGTTTATGAAAGCCTAACTAGATGTCATTAAGTCATTGAGTTAATTAACCTCGTTAAATGGGCTTGATTTGTAGATATTTTCATTGCACTTAATTACTAGCAACTGGTTAAGTTATTGAATCATTTGTTTCATTATTTTCTGTGAACGGTTTTTGTTAACGGCTTCTCTAATATGGCCACCATTCTTAGGTTAGTAATTAACGTTTCCTTTAATTTAACGATAAGACAGTGATTGTTGAAAACCAACTGTTTGGTAAATTACATTCACATCAGTTTCTGAATTATATAAGGTTGCATTTTCTGAAGAGAAGTGTGTGTGTGTGTGTGTGTGTGTGTGTGTGTGTGTGTGTGTGTGTGTGTACTGTTAAATTTTATTGATAAATTCTAATTTTGAAAAGTAACTACTTTAACATCACATAAACGACCATTTAAACGTGCAAATATTTTTATATTTTACAATAAAATAACAAAAATGCATTATGATCACAAAATGTCAGCGTAACTTTCTTATGAAAATCTGATTTTATGACAATAATCAGCCTGAAAATATGAAAATAAACTCAACTGACTTTTGTGTTCGTTTTCATGTTTTTCCAAAAACATATTTGTTTCTAAGAATATTCTTTTACATTTTTGAAAAGTTATTTCCATGACGCCAATAAGATGACGCAATATGTCGTGACTATTCTAATTTCACACTATATTACATTGTTTTACCTCGCGTTAATTTTAGTTATCTGTAGATCGGATTGCAAAAAAAAATATTTTAATAAAAATCTTTATTTTTTTAATGAAAATATTTCGACACCATTTCGAATCTAAAAAAAATTATAATCTCTGTAACAAATCTAAAATAATTGTAAATGTGTAACAAGTTCGTTATGCAAGCAAAATCACCTCAACAGTTTCAAAATGGCGACATGTGGTTTGTAGTATTAGTGTACCAATATATTGCGTTGTTAATAAATATTCCACTTTTTTTAATATTGTATTTAAATATTTAAAGATCGGTCTCTGAAGATAACTTGCTTGTACTAAGTTCAGGTGTCGGACATATGGTCTCCAAGTTAAAGCATATTATACACCGGTCAGCTGTTTTCGCACATGTTGGTGATTTTACACTTGAATAACACTCATCTCCAGTTACACTTGATCGCGCCAGCAGTCAGGCACGGTATATTAACTTCCAGTTACTGTAGCTCTCTATTCGCCTTCGTCTCTTATTTGCTTTCAAACGATGCCATTTTACTATATTCTTTTTTTTAAATCGGAATATTCGATATTTAATTTTCCACTTGAATCTACGCGAAAATAAAAACAATATGTATGCTGCTTCTATGAACTGCGAATTTCAAGGTCGTAGAATCTCAAAGTCTCATCTCAATTACCGTTGTTTGCCTGCCCTTTTGTTAACGACCTCTATATAGAGAGGTCTATATCTACCTTTTATATAGGTAGTATAACTGGCGTATTCTATCTATATATAGGGCGCGGTGGCCGATGTGGTTAGGGCACCGGACAGTCTGCTACGTCTACGAACTGCATACCTCAAGGTTGTTGGTTCCAGACGCAGTTACTGCTGTTGCTTTACTGTTACCTTTAACGCTGTTACTCATCCTACGTTCTTATCAGTTTAACTGACGTAAAGTATGGACGTTCAAGGACAAAGTGTATGTACGTGCGTGCGTGTGCGCGTTTGTGAGCACTTTTACGTATGCAATTTAGGTCCGATTCCAATAGATTTTTGTAATATCATGGACTGGTTCGTTATCCGGTAAAATCCTTTCGACAGTTTCAAAATGGTGACCATTTTATAAAAATAAAAAAAGTTATAACGTTTCTATTTTGCACTTTTTTGAAAATCTGATTTCACCTTCCTAATCAGCCGTTAAAGTCTGATTAAATTAGCATTTTAAATGTTCAAATTCCGTTTAAAATACGAAAATAACAGTGACAGCGGTAAGAGGTGCGTAGAGACTACACGCGTTAGAATTTAATGTACTCGAAATCGACTTTCCATACATTTATAGGATAAACTATACTTATTATAGATATAGTTATACTACCAATGTATTTCAAGTTAGTAATCTTACAGTAATCTGTAAATTATCTTCTAATAAATTAACACATGAAGTCGAGTTAGGTTATAAAGTTCTTTTTTTTTAAGAGAAAATGTATTCTTATATATAGCAAACAATATTTTACCAGAATATTCCTCAAAGAGAAGGTGTATTAAAATCATCTATGATGAAAAATACAATATTTTCCTCCATACGACGTAACCAATGCGATGTGTTGGTAACACCTACTTTAGTACCTCGAGGTCGAATGCCATATGTTAATGATTCAGGCTGTCACTGTACCTAACCTAAAAGTTTGCCGTGTTTTACATTCGGCAGTTTCGTATGTCGTCAGACTACAACCCGTATTGTACACATTTCATCCATATGTGGATGGAAAACTTGCTGCGCTAGTTGAAGAATGAGTCACTCGGTCCGTACAGGTGCCTCAGAACCGGCCTGACTGCATTTGCTTGGTTAAACACGCAATTGCTGATAATTTTAATTTCGAATGATTTTAAAAAGCCGAGTGGAGTTAATTCGTAAAATGTAAAAGTTCGGCCTTTACTAAATATTAAGAAATATTTTAAAAATATAAAATGAAGTGATATTAATTGAAAAGAAACACGAAGAAAACAAAACGGAAAGTGTTTCGTTAATTAAACAAAATTGCCAAAGTAAAAAGCGAAAGCTATCAAATACTTGTTTGAGTGAATGTTACGCAGGGTAGGGGTGGCGCAGTGTATAGGCGTGTAAAAAGTTTTAAGTTTATTTATTGTTTCTGTTGTTACGTAATTGTAATTGTTTTATTGCTATAATTTAATATTAGCAAAATGTTGTAGTACTTGTGATTTTCAGTTGTTGAGAGAATTAAGTGAAACTGTAATAACAGAATTTAAAGAGAACCAGAATCAATTGCTTCGAAAATAAAGGTGTTAAAGTTGAGGGCTGGCGAGGAAGAAATGACAGTGAGGGCATTACAGGATGAATAATCACGCAGCTGTATTGCTGACGCGATAGAAACAAATTTCCAAAAGTAATTTTTTTATTTACCCTCTTTTTAAAGCTCTTATTTAATCATCATAAACATCGTTAAAATCTAAGCATTTTAAATTTTCAAATTGCTTTGTAAATACGAAATCCACAATGCTTATTTATTAAATCTAGTTTTTACGCAGATAACAGTAGTGTTCAAATTTTGGAAAAAAAATAGATGCATGCAGGAAAGGGCAACTCTTGAATCTTAGGCTATATAAGGGACTTTAATAATTAATCAGTTTATAACCCTACTTTTGACAGTTATACATGATAGTTATACTGTCCATGTATAATAAGAAATATAATATTTGTGATTCTGGCATTCAAAAATTGGTATAGTTCATATGCATTAAATAAATTAACAAGAGCAATAAACATAACCTCAATTGAAATTATATTGAAGCTCTTGTGCGAAATCAGCTGTTTAGAAGTAGTTACTTCCAGTCTAGATTTATACAAGAACAATATATGTTGTCAGGTATGCATTACGGATTCAAGCGTGACGCGAAAGCAAATGTTTATATCCATGTTTTGTCAATCGCGAACATACAAGTTTTCTTTTCAAAAATACATTTTATTAAAATAATAATAATAATAATAATTATTATTATTATTATTATTATTATTATTATTATTATTATAAGTTGTAATAAATGTTGGGAATAATAATTTTCACTAGAATGTGCGTATGAATGTGTTCCGTGACGGCAAACAAAATGTTTCCCGTGCAAAACATACACCCTTACCCCGTGATAAGAAGTAGTCACTAAAAAAAAAAAAAATGTTTAACTTGTTTAAGTTACTACCAGAATCGATTTTTGTGCCAAGATTGAATAAAATCTTACTAAAATTTTTAAAGAGAACTTGATAAAATACAAAACACACACACACATTGTGTCGAAGAGACATTTTTCCATCCGTGAAGGAATACGTAAAAACGCTTGAGCGCGCGTTCGTGTGAGATCTAATTAAAGATTAAGTGTAATTTTGGATTAAATAAGTTAATGGTTGTTCTAGACACCGGCTACTAGTGATATATGTATGTAGAAAAGATAAAAAGTGTTTTTAATGGTGTATTAGTAAAAGAAGTGTCCGAACATTTATTGTTAGAAATTATTTTTCACTTAATTTAATATTTACGGAACAGTTGTTTGTCGACAGGTTTGCCTGCAAAGTGGGCAAGTGTGCCTTTACAGCTTGTAAAAGATAGTTTATCTTACTGTATGGTAAGAGATAAAGTAACATAGATTGCATCAAAGTTCATACATAAACTGTAGCATAAGTTTGAATGAAAAGTGCAAGGCAGGTGTGCAGATACGTAAGCTGTCAAAGGCAAAGTGAAGACTGATTAAACAATGTTAAATAGAGAACAACTTTGAACAGACTTTGTGAGGGTGAAACGCTTTGAACTTCCCTGTTGGGAAAGTATCACATGGCGTTTATTCACGCTAACATTATACGAGTAGCCTGGCATAAAATCCTCAATGTCATGTTTACTTCCCTTCTTCCTTCCTAAAGCACATTTGTCTTCACTTTTATCTCTGTTAGTTTTTTTAAACAAATTTTTGTAACAGTGAATACACCGTATTTCACCTACTTACTGACTTTACCGTGACCTGATTATCTAAGTATTTGCATTTTATGTACTAAAGTATACAAAACCAATTTTGTTTTGGTGATACTGAATCTGAGGAAATCAGTGCAATCTCTGCGTTTAACAGATTATCCACATTGGAATGTTCACAGCTCATTAATTATTACCTAGTCGTGCATATTAATGTAATCAGCTGCATCGGGAACACATTTTTATTGTGCGTGGAGCCAGTAAAGTACGAGTTTAAATTTGTCAAGCGAAAGCGGCACCATATTTGACTTCCTTTATTTGTAGTCAGTGGTTTGTAAATAAAAAGTATGTTCTATTGTTAGCCCCTGTCAATGTGTTTCTTACAATTTTTTTTTAACAAAGTGAAAAATAGAATGGCAGTAAAACAAACCTGTCACCACCAGATGAATTAGTAAGATTAATTGTTTGTTAATGTGGGCCGCTCATCTGTGTTTAAAAGTGGTATTCCTTCATGAATGAGAAATTGTGTAATACATTGATAGTGTGCTGGCTTTAGCTGACGTAGTCCCCGTCACTAGGCCGACTGATTAGATCTGGTATGATTGACAATGACTAGTACGATTGCACTCAGCTAGAACACAATTGAGGAAAATCCTTCAAACTGCAAGTAAATTATGTATTTTGTCCCTCCTATTTAATTCACCTCGTTTCTCTATTTCAGTAGCCTCTAACAAATCCTGTCTTATAATTTTTCCACACTGTCTGCCAGCCTGTATCCGGTATTTCTCTGATGCTGGTAGGGTGCCATTGTTAATTTTACTGGACATAATCAGCCGACATTAATGGCGGGTTGATCTATGTCAGCTAAAGTCAGCCCACTTTCCATTTGCTCCATTCAGAGGTTATATAAGGAGCTAGCACGTGGAATCTTCCTTCATTTCGACTTCAGACTTGGAGCGAGAACCACCTTGAGGATGCCAAATACGATTTTAATGAAAGGTCGGAACGATGTTCTCGAAACAATTGCGTTGAACGGATGTACACATGATTTCAATGTTTTTCATGTAATTACACACACAGACGCACGCACACACGCACGCAATTATACGTCAAAAAATATAGTTCCTATATTTTTCATATAATATATATATATATGTGGCCTACTTTTTTTTGAAGCAGGTGAGTACCCTGTTTCAACCTTTAGTATATACACGCAGGGAAACCTTTGTTTGATTAAACTATCATCCTATTATATGTAGTAACACATCCTAGCCTCCATCCAGGCCCCAGTCTCTATGTGTAACCTGAGCTGCATGCGGGTAGAAGCCATTGAAGTATGGGCCAGTTTCCTGCCCTGTCCTCCCTCGCACTTAATAAGATAACACCTTATGCAATCCTTGACTGTACACTGTTATAAACAACGAATTTACAGTACAGTACAACAACACATTGGCTGTAACGTCACTTATTTGTTATTTATTACTGACGTTTTATTATTAAACAGAAAAATGTTTTCGGTAACATTCACGAAATCTATCAGTTACAAAAATAATTATAAGTGCACGCAACTGCCTCGCTATGGTGATGGAAATGAATTTCCAAAAAGTATCACGGTAATTTCTTTATGATATTTCACCGTATTCTTCATTAAAATGTGCATAAATGAGTTTTTAGTGAATTTCTATTTGAAAAATGAGCTATTGGAGCAGCTATCTGGGTAAGACTCAGACCCGAGACCTTAAAATGTACGTCGATCTTGGATCTTGACCTTTATATCACTTTTTGAGAGGTCATAAATATTTTTTTTTGTGTGTGAGGGGACCAATTTTGGTCCGATTTGATTTAAACTCGGCAAAAAAATCTTAAACGTGTTGTAAAAATCCAATTTCATCGTCATAATCGACATTAAAAACTACATAAATTAATATTTAAAATTTTCAGAAATACATTCAACCCCTGTCATGGTTCATTTTCATACTTTCAGTGCAACCTTGTTCCCATGGCGTGTGGCTTGGCAAATCCAAACCACTGCTTATGGTTTAGAAAGTCATTATAGATCCACAAGCATTGTGCATTTACCGACATTTCACTGGGAAGTTGAGTTACCCCGTGTGGCCTTTGTGTATCCACGTCGCGAGGTATGACAAACTTCAGACTAGGTTCGCCAAGCCCACTCTTTTTCTCGTACTTTCTTGAACATCTGATTCACTATCATGGTCCACTTAGCACACGGTCTGCTCGAGAGTTTGTCGCGCATGTAGAATTCCTTTGCAGCTCCCTCCGACAGTCGAGTGACATAGAGTCTGCCAGTTTGAGTTTAAAAACTGTTATTACTTAGCGATAGTGAAGCAAAAGGGACTATAGTGAATACACTTGTAAAGCTATATTGAGAGAATGGGGACGACTCACTCGCAATTTTTTTTTTTTTTTTTTTTTTTTTTTTTTTTGTCCCATTGGTATTCTTAGCAGGCCGTTTTCTGAGTAGCTGACCTATAGTAACAGTTTGTTACTCGATTGGAAGACGTCTGTTGGAGGGAGCTGGAGGAGAATTCTCCTACATGCGCGAGAAATTCTTGCGCAGGCCGTTTACTAAGTGGCTGGACTATAATGTCTTCCGACAAAACGTTGATCTTGCGGGACACCGCTGAATGGCAGACGAGATTCTCAACCCCAAGTGGTCTGAGGACTTGAGTTAAAAAACAGATGCGTTAATGTTATATTCACGAATACACTAATAAACAATATCTACGTTGTTAAGGATATAAAAGAATTACTACCCTTAAATACAAACAAACAAATAACTTCCAAGAAAATGTAATAAAGACTCGCAATTTTATTCTTCGTCGTTATTAATTCATAATAATAAGTTTCATCTCGCTTATCAGCACCTGTTCAAACAGAAAGCACCTCAGATCTCTTCTTTTCTCACAATGGTAAATGGCCAGTGTTAAGCGGACCCTGACGTCATAATATCTTTTCTTCCGCTCGAGTGGTTCTGCCATTTATAAAGCGAGTCCTTAGCCTCGTGTTACCATGACTGATGTGCACAGCCAAGAGGTCCTTGCTATTGAAAAAATCTGGCGGTATTTAAGGATGGACTGTGAAATCCTAACCGAAGACATTTACTAATTATGAGCAATTTTAAAAATAGTGATTTTTTTGTATAAAAACTAAGAATAGTAATAGGCTTGTTTCTTAACACGAAAATTACTAAATGTTTTTAGGTATATACTGTACTTCCCAGGAAGTAAATTATTACACGTCAATGACTATTAAACTTCAAAGAATAAATTAGTATACTTCAGCCATTATTTGACAAAAATTCCCAGTCAATATCCATCAGTAAACTTCCATTAACGTTTAACGTCATATAATGAGTAACAAATTTTTACACCTTGTTCCTGCATGTCAAAGACTTTAAATATCAAAATTTGTTTAACTCACCCATACATTATACTAAATTGTAAACTTCACTTCCACTGTTCAACCAATTCAGTCAACTATCATTAGAATTTATTCTGAACTTATCATTAGAAAATTATTCTGCCTAGATTGTACTTTTACGAACTTGTATTACTTGTGTTTTATTTAATTGAGATTTTGTTTATATTTTGCGTAAAAGCTACATAGCCTAACCTAACCTAAACAGCCTAAGACTCTCGATATAGGAGTGCTCGTATTATTGTAAATAAGGTTTGTTTATTTTAAAAGTAATACAGAAACTGTTTTGTTGGTACAGACGTTGAAATTTTATAACGTTTTCTTCAATTTGTTATCTACTATCCGTATAACTAATACTTCTTTTTCAGTTACACTGAATAATTATTCGATTTTTGTTATTGTTTATTGTGTTTCGACCAAATAAGGTTTAAAACTAAATATATTTTTTACAAAATTATCCCGGGATATCGTTTTACTTTTAGATAATCCCGCTGGGTTTCTGTGTTACTAACCATCAAGAAAATGTCTATTCAGAAGTTAAAATTTTATAGTAGCCTACTTTTCTGTTTTCTAGTCAAAATTACTGTACAACTACTTAAGAAGGAATACCAAAATCTCGACACCAACTTTCCCATGATCTAAGTCCGTACTTTGTGAGAAAATAAAAGTCGTCACATGTTTAAAATTTAGCTGAACCTAAGTTATATTTTATAGTCTATATATTATCGTATAATAAATTTTAAACTGTATAACATAAACGTGAGCGCAAATTCCTCTCGGGTAAAATACATAAATTTCGCGAGCTTTTACTTGCACATAAATTTTAAAAGCTTATTCGCACATCTGTACACGTAAACAACAATACTTCTTTACTGTAATGTCAGTAGCGCTGGTGAATGACAAAAACAATATGTATTACCTGAACAACTGCTTTGTTATTGGTCTTGATTTCGTCTTCTTTAAGATATTTCTTTCTTCTATTGTTTCTTAATAGCTATTACCGCTTATTTCTGTAATTGTTGCTTCTGAAACGTTGTTTACAAACAAACCAGTGTTGCAAACTGTTCAGATCTCAACTATCGTACAATTATCAGACATCCTAAATAATCGTATTTTTATCGATGGTATCGTACGGTTGGCCTTTTTCCTTGGCGAAACTGACTCCTTTTTTTGTTTGTAGGGAATTGTCATTGTCAGCTGTTCGTTTTGTGCCTGCATGTAAAAAACAGAAAGTCTTTGGAAACAAACCAGTGTTGCAAACTCTTCAGATCTCAACTATCGTACAATTATCAGACATCCTAAATTATCGTATTTTTAACTGATGATATTGTATGGTTTGCCTTTTTCCTCAACGAAACTGACCAGTTTTTTTGTTTGTTTGCAGAGAACTGTCATTGCCAGCTGGTTGTTTATGCTGTTCACTTTGTGTCTGCATGTAAAATACTGGGTTTTAGGGTTGTATTATCTAAGTAATAAACTAACTTTATTAAGATTGTTTAAAAAGAGTACCAGTAGTGATTGTGAAGTAGATGAATCTTCAATAGCAGAAATTGCAGCAAAGACATTTTGCTGCTGAGTAAGAAAAGCTGAAGAAATGACTAATGAAGAATTTTTGACCACACTGAGAAAGACGAAATATCTTCATGACGAGATTATGGACCTTGCTAACTTTGTTTTCAATGTTTAACCTCTTCTAGTCTCAAATAACTGTTGTGAACGTATATTTTCCAAGATAAATGAGATTTAGACCGCATCATTACTCTTACAGTACTCTATCGTACAATTATCAGACATCCTAAATTATCGAATTTTTTACCGGTGATATCGTACGGTTTGCCCTTTTGCTTGACTAACCTGACCCGTTTTGTGTTTGCATGGACTGTAATTGTCAGCTGTTCACTTATGCTGTTTACTTTGTGCCAGCATGTAAAATACTGGGTTTTATGGTTGTAAAAAAACAGATGGGTGTGTAAAAAGCAGAGGGAGATTCAGGGGAATTCTCCCACATGTGCGAAAAATTTTTGCGCAGGCCGTTTACTAAGTGGATGAACTATAACAATGTTCCTTTTCCATTGTTTTAACCAGGAAGCTTGTTAAAATATTTCTTCTCTTCTCCTCTACCTTCTCTCCTCCTCCTACTTCTGCTTTTCCTCCTCCTCCTACTTCTTCTTTTCCTCTTCCTCCTCCTCCTTCCTTACTCCTCCTCCTCCTTCTTCTCTTCCTCCTCCTCCTCCTTCTTCTCTCCTCCTCCTCCTCCTTCTTCTCTTCCTCCTCCTCCTTCTTCTTCCTCCTCCTCCTCCTCCTCCTCCTCCTCCTCCTCCTTCTTCTTCTTCTTTTTCTTCTGCTTTAATTTCTCTTAAACATTCTTTTTCTTACTTTTGTCCCTGATTTTTGTATAACTTATATGGTTTTCGATTCATAAACATATGGATGACGTTAATTCCAGAGGTTATTTTTTTGGATAGCTATTTTGGTAAACAAAATCGATTTTCAGATTTGTATAAATTTTTAATAAGCACTTCATTCTGGTTATGTTGGTACAAAATTCTTTATGATTTGAGCAATAGAACATAAATAACAAACGTTTTTGTCTTGTCATGTACAGGTCTATTTAAGTAAGTGTCCTAGTCCATGACGCCCAAGTCTGGTATCTTGCTAAACGTAAATTGACATTATGTATAGCATTCTTTTACTGAATTATGTATTTGTTTTGTTATTTTGTTTTTCTATGTTTTCTAAGATTCACTGAGTAACTGCAACAACATCCATTTGTTGCTTTACAAATAGTTTTATCTTGTGTTTCGTATTGAATTGAGGTTATTTTCGTTGTTTACAAATTGTTGTTAATATATTCCATTATGTAAATATATAAATGTACGCTAGAACTCTGTCAAAACATTTAAAAAATGGAAACATGTGTTTTGTGGTGGTGGGAAACAAGACAATCCTACAGAAGCAAGCAATCTATCAGTTTCTGAATCTGGGCGTAGGCACTATTACTGAACTAAAGACAAATAAACATAAAAAAATAGGATCTTTTTATGTAATTATGAAGTTTTTGAAAACAAAGTTATTAATATAAACGTCCTCATAAATTTACAAGATACTAATAATTTGCTTTCAAATATTTATGGTTTGTTTCAAATGATACTGTATTATGTCTGGAAAATATTTGTTACTCAATTTTATTTTTAATCGCGTTTTTCCGAAAACATTGTTTTTTAACGTACAGTAACACTTTTCTCGAAAACTATTAAAGATATTTGTATACAACTTTTTTGTTTTGTTTCTTATACTGATCTGTATATTTGAAGCAGAGGATGTTCGAAAATCCTCTTTATTTAAAAATTGTCCGGCAGTACAAAAATGTTCCTTTTGGAAAATTTTTGTCCAGGATTAAAAATGTTCTCATTTGGAAAAAATGTATATTTTGAAAAATCGTCTGTTTTAAATAACAACAAATGTCCAATCCTTAAAACAAAAAATTAGTCGCCTGTAATCGTAAGTTTTTGTGATAAATGTTCTTTAATATGGACAAACTAGCATTGCGGAAATATGATTATCCCGATTCCCTTAAATGAATGACTTCTGGGTTGAAATGGATAGATCTAGGGGGTTTTTAAATTTTAATTATCTTAGAAATTTTATATAGTTACAACCAATTGAAATCTAACAAAGTAAAACAAAAGTTAGGTTAGAAAATCGAACGCTGTACTGTGTTTTGTTGTGTACTGCAGTTCTGTTTGTCGCGGTAAATATTTAAAGATGTGATTAACTACAGATTTACGACAGTTCAGGACGTCTGTGCTCTTTCTCATTTTCCCAAACGTTTGAATATTTCAAGAACCTTTCAGCGGATAGCAAAATTATAGAAATCTCGTTAAGCGGGCCACTCGAACGTACATTCTGAGAGTCGATTTCCTTTGACTCAGATTGAATAAAGGATCGAAAGTCTCTTTAAGTTTGGAATCCACTTTATCTGTTCCCACGTTTTATACGTGTACATGTCGTAGGATGTATCAGTAAAATAGTTTCAGACGTTTTCGTGAATTGGTTACTATTAGCAAATTTCGATTTGATAAAATAGTTCCAGCAGTGATCAGTTTATACAATATTTAGCCTACATTTGACAGATGTCAAAATCGACGTTCAACCACGTTTCCGGGTCTTACCATGATGGCTGCTCTAATAGTTCAGTTTTCAAGCTCTAATGGTTCAACTGCAAGAAAATCAGTTCAAACAGTTTTAAAATGGCGGTCGTTAAAATTTTAACTTTTATCGTACGTTTTAAAAAAATCTGATTTCACTACCGTAAACAACATAAATTAGCACTTCTGAAATTCCACCGAAAATAAGAAGGTGAATCTGATTGCGGTCAGGGTTCACTTTCGTATTTTCACTGTTACTTGTGTCAGCCTAAACAACATAGAAACTGAGTGAACACAAACTGAGTTCCGCTTACTAACACTAAAAGACATCCACGCTGAATTCCCGAACTTTTCCCCTGGCTTTCAAACATGTTACGCCTGCGAACCTAGTTCACAATTCACCCGTCAACCAGTACTCGCTTCTAATAGGTTTGCAGTGCTCGTGTATCTCGGGTCTAAAATACGTAAGATTATTACATCTTTGCTCAGGCTTTACTGCCGGCGCACCACCTTGCATATTCCGTACACAATAGCTTCGTTCTGATTGTTGCGTTCTTTCTCTGGTTTTAACAATGGATTTCTGAGAAATTATGGTTACCGCCGTAATTTCGAATATAAATACAAGTCGAAAATCATTCCCAGAACATCGAGGAAAACCACTCATCACAGAACAACTACAAGCAGCTTACCAACACCCGGAAGAACTCTACAAGATATCACAACTTGCTCTAAAGGGAATAAGAAGAATCAGGGTTAAAGAAGAATAAACGCACTTTTTTCATCTCACCATTCCGAACCGAAAAAGTGCCTCGCCAGCCCGCGGCCGACCTGGTAAACGTTTGGAGTTCCACGATTCCTCCCTGAAGACTACAACACTGAAAATTTAATGTGCTTTAATGTATGAAAATTCATGCTGATTTGATTTAAATCTTGTGCGAAAATTCATTTTAGCAGTAGCTTGGACTAGATTTTCAACAAAATTCGTTCAACCGGTTAAAAATTAAGTTTTGATATGCAATAGAAAAAATATTCCGTTCTTGATAATAAACTATTTACATTTATTTTCAGTAAAATCTTCGTTTTCCAGTAAAAAAACATACTTTTTGTGTAGCCTATTAAAACGAAACTAAGTAAAATGTAAACAGAAATACATTGAACTAGGCTGTTTACACTTTAACTAAATACGTACTAAAAGATTTATAAGTGCATGTCTCATTACCCGTGTTAATTCATCTGTCTGGTCATTATATTTACGTTTTAATTGATGTAAACATTTTCTAATGGAACACGTTTTTTGTAACGTATTAGGCTACAGTATAAAGATGGCGTTGAAAGTGAATGACATTTATATTTACAAAGAGCGTCAATTGAATTGAATACAGTTCATTATAGGCCTACGTCAGAATATTGCTACTTCTCCAGCACAAGTTGCTTTGGATTTCGGTAACTGTTTCAGTCATACAGGGTATTACGGAAATCCTGTATACTCTACTACGGGGTTAGTAAAGTGGTATGTAATCGTTGCTTTCTCACTGACGTAATGGAAGCAAATTTCTAAAAAATAATCTAATCGGGCCATTTTTTGGTCGGTTCTTTAGAGGTTACAGGGTTTGTCTGATTGTGCTTGACACCGCGATCGAAGGATCCATAGTGCAACCAAGGCTCTTGGATTCTAGTTTTACAGGTTCCCTCAGTGAGTTTTAGAAGTCCATTGACTAGCTGGAGATCCTCAGGCTGCTGGAGGCCAAACATCCTTTGTCTCCTAATCCATCGTTCAAAGCCTGTTGTTTGCATCGTCCATCGTCAGCCATCGTGTTTCTCCTGGCTGACGACTCTCCAGTCTTGATACGGTTCCCGCCAACCCTGTAATCTCACCTACATAAGAGTTGAGTTTGTCATCCTCAAGTTTTGAACCTCTTTGCTGCCTACACATTCTTTACAACGTCACTCGTATGTAGTCATTTTTCATGGTTCTTCGGTGACGTCACAAACCAGTTCCACTATACTTGCAGGATTAAACTCGAAAATCAGATTTTCAGAAAAGAGTAAGATGAAGAAGTGATGATTTTTTTAGTAGTTTTTAATTCGTTTCAATCAAGACATCTACGTACCACCATTTTGTGGATTACCTTAGTGTACAAACGAATGTAACCGTACAAATTTTATAACTGACTTTTTGCACCATCTCAGAATTTCATACATTTCGTTTCGTCTTGAAAAAGTATCATTTATTATTGTGCACAACATTTTATTTGAAATAAATTAATTAGGAACGCAAATCACTCTATCGCACAAAACTATTTTTCTTGAGGAAAATAAAATTAACAAAAAAAATGTTAATGAGCTTGTCTTATCTCGCCACGCAATGTCAGGGGACGAAAATAGTGCTTCGTGTCGCCGCATTGCGCTGAAAGCGCTTTTCTGCAAGTAAAAAAAAACTAGCGTCGTAAAAAAAGCATCATTTATGTTTCACAACATGTTATTCAAACTAAAATAATTAAGTACACAAATGACAAATGACTCGCATAAAACATATGTCCTCGATAAAAGTAAACAGAAGCAAAGAAAACCGATATTATTGTTCCATTCTCGCCACGATACGTATTTGTCGGGGAACGAAAATAGTGCTTAGTTTCGCCGCATTACGCTGAGAACTAGCACGGTCTGTGCAGCGCTCTATTCCATTACAAATATTATTTATGTTTACAACGCTGTGCTACCTTTATGACAAGTTTTATTACTGGTGCCTCCTTTAATTTATCGGCTTGCATCTTTCATGATATAATTTTTGAAAGTAAATGGACAATGAACTTGACCATAGCGGTGGTTGTTTTCGTACCTGGTGAATAACTCGAACTGATGTTTTCAAATAAAACTGTAATACAAAATACTGAATAAGTGCAGAATTTTCATCGGTATTGGGGAGTTGATAACTGGGTTTTCAGAACAAAGTCGAGCAATGTGTTTCATATGTGGATTTTTTTGCAGCAATTGGTTCGTGCTACCCTCCTCCCCGCACTCAATCCACCTTTAGACATTGTTTTTTTCCTGCCTGACTTCTATACTTTACGCCAGTTAGACTATTGAGGACGAGGGATAGGCTTACGGCAGTAATTATTGTAGTACCTTGAGATTCGCATGTGTTAGCAAACACTACCACGGAGCTCTTTTAGAGATGGAGAGTAGCAGGGCCTTTTCTAAATGTTATCATCCACAAGTATACTCTTTGCCCCCTTCAGCAAGTCATTTTCTTTGGCTTGGATTTTGCCATTTTAAGAAGGAAAGTAAAAAATTGACATATTTTTAGATCAATTTATTACTACAAACCTAATATCAATTGCAACAAATAAAGAAGATTCTACATCGGGACCTACTGTTTACATTATAAAAGGACCTTCCGTGATTTAGATTTATCAAGTTTGTCAATGATACCGTCCATCCATGTTGGGCATCTTAGTCTTAATTTTCAATGCGAGGCTTTTCATAGCATTTTAAAAAAAGTTTTGTCAATAGTTGACATATGTCGGTATGATCTCAGCCTCCCCAGAGTACCGCTTGCCCCGGTTAATCTCCTTTTTTCCAACTAGAGGTGCAAGACTTCCTTAATCCTGGTTTTGCCACTCACCTATGTAGATTATTGTGCGCCCTCATCCACAGGTTCAATCTTCTTAATCTAACCTCAGGTATTCAGAGAACAGTGTGATACTTCGGATGATGTTGCCCTGTTCCATCGCCTAGGGATTCAGATCGTTTTCTGTCCAAAGCTGGACAGTCAAAAAAGTATGTGTTGAACTGTTTCCTCAGCTGTACCGTATTTCCTGCAAAAAAATTGTCATATGAAGCCCATTAGTGACTCTTCAGAAACCCTATCACTCTCCGCAGAACCGTCCTGTTCAGCCTCCGCCTGTAAGAACCTAGTTGGACCTGCAGGCATCCTCTGTGGCTGTAAAACACTGTTCTTTCTCTCCCATGACCTTCTTTGTTCCCTATAAAAGAACGTCCATTGGAAGTCATGCCTGCTTGATAGAGTATAAGATAATCCACACGCAGCTTCTGCGTCAATAAAAGGGCTGCCTCCTCCTATTCTGACATACCAATCTGCCTCTTCATTCCTCATTACGTCCTTTGTTGGTTTTTAATGACAACATGACAGTCCAACACTAACTTCGAATTATAGTTGTGGTTTGCCAGAGCCAGCAGTGAAGCTCTCTATTGTCAGAGTTTTTATAGTTGGTCTTCGCTTTGTATCATCCATCTATAATTCTTCTGATATATTCTGTGAGGCGAACGACTTCCGCCTGAAAAACTGGCCAGCATTCCAAGACGACTTATGTTGATGCACTCTTTAGGTCTGACTCCATATACAAGTGACCTAGTACCTTTAGGTGTTTTTGATCCATGTGTGTACCAGGTTAGTGCATTACTTACATGACCTTTTCAACTTGAGAATTCCCCCTTGGACGGCACTGAGATTAGGCGACTTGGCAATGCTGTTCAGCGTGTCGCTACAGTGACGCTATCTAGCGCACGAAGCGCAAAGCTTCGCCAGTCTGATTAACACACCATACACACGCTCTCTCTCTCTCTCTCTCTCTCTCTCTCACACACACACACACACACACACACACACACACACAATAAATTTTGTTTAGTCGTTTTTGTTTTTTTGTAATTTTATGAATGTGAGAACATTTGTGAAAAAAAATATTCAGTAGACTATTTTAATCGCAGCAACAGTTGTTTTTATAGTGCATATAAAATATGTATTTATATCCATTTCGATCGAAACTTATTTTAAGTCACGCTAGAATAAACTAAATATTTTAATGCGGGTCAGTCAGACAAATAAAATGGTTGTACTTTATTGCCTATAAATATTTCTGTATGTTGGACTTAGTGTTGCCAACCTATAAAACAAAATATCCCTCTGTATTTCCACCTTTGTGCCTTTATTGAAATAGGGAAGTGTTACTTTCAAACAAATAACGCTAATTTTGTAAACGCCCTTTATACAAAATATCGCTTAAACGCAAGACCATTTATCTAACTAGACGTATAAGCTGTTCTGAAAGTAGGCACTTTATTTGTATCATATACAGCATTCAAAACTGCACATACGTATTAGCGTTTTAAATTTTAAAATTACATTAAAAGTACGAAAATTAGGCCTATCCCTGACCGCTGTCAAATTAAAAGTTCCTAATTTCAACCGGTTTTGAAAATTCAGAATGCTTATTTATGACAGTTTATAATGCTGATTACTATAGTGAAATCAGATTTTCGAATTTTTCATAGCAAAATAGTTGACACATTTTAATGATTTGAAATGGTCGCCATTTTGAAACCATTGAGCGAGTTTTGCTTAAAATGTAGAACTTTCGTATTTATATTTATTTTCGTCCTCCTTTTCAATATAGTACACATTTATTATATAAAAATGTTGTGTTGCTTTGATTTCGGTATTTTTCCTTAGTTGAAGAACACGTGCACGTTGTAACCGTTTATAATAAATTCGAAATTAATATAAATGTTTATAATAATGTATATTATTATAAATTATTGCTAGTATTGCTAGTTTTAAAAACATAACCTAAAACTTAATACAGCTCCTATTAGCTGTTCAATGAAATAAGCTGATCGTTACGAATTTATATAAAACAGCTGATCTTGTACTGTAACTACATTAAATAATATCTAAGGTAGGTTCATGTATTTATTTTTATTTAAACAAAACAAGATATTTGTAAACATACCTTCACACTAGTTATAGTTCAATCAACACAATTAGTTTAACATAATTCAGAACTTATTTTCAACAAATTGACATGAAATAAAACTTCTAATGGTTAATTCAGGTAATGATAGTGACGATTCAAGTTATATACATGTCCTAACGAAATTAAAAGGTAATTAATTTATATATATATATATATATATATATATATATATATATATATATATATATCATATCATATCATATCATATCACCAAAGATGTCATTGACAAAAGCTTCGCTTCTATCGGTAACTCCCCCAGTGTGCACAATAGTCGGACGTTAAACACCTAAGAAACAAAAAAAAAAAAATAACATTTTTTTCTTTATTTTTTATTCCTCTACAAACTATTGGTTCTTATTTTTTAATATATTGATCATTTATTGAGGTATTTTTTTTTATTTATGTTTTATACGGAAGTATCTTAAAACCTAAATGATGGTTACAATATTATTATGAATATGATAGTTAATTTAATAGAGACTGGGAATGAAAGTAGACTATGGGTGTGTTTTTTCTTTAAGATGAGTTCAGGGTTTCGGTTTTTTATTTTATGCTATCCTGAGGGGATTAGATATATTTATGTATTATTGAAATTTCAGTATCGTTGCAAGTGTTTATCAAACATCTGTATAAAACTGGTTACACTGCTCACGTGACGGAACTCTTGGAAAAGAAAATTAAATCTCATACAATCAGATTTAACACTATTTACCGTGCCTTGTAATTCATGTTTTACATCTGTCTCGTAGAACAAAACGCAGTTGTATTTAATTAATAAACCACGCGACCACTTAGCTTCCTCCTCCGTCCCTTGGGTATGTTCTGTCCCATTACTACGACCACACCCTGTACAAAAAAACAAACCACCCCGAATATCGTCCACTTCCTGTGATGTACCACATGGCCGCTTGCATACGAGAGAGAGAGAGAGAGAGAGAGGGGGGAGAGGGAGGAAGGGAGAGAGAGATATGTGCGCGCGCGTGTGTGTCAGAAAGAGCACGCTCACGTTCGAAATTTTAGTCCTATTAGATTCAAACATGGTAAAAAAGTTGATTGTGGTGATAGCTTGGACAACTTTGTTTAGCAGCAAAATCCGTTCAACGGTTTCAAAATGGCAGCCATTTCAAATCTTTAAAAATTCATAACTTTCTTTGCCTAAAATCTGCTTATGCTGAAATGCTAATAAAAACCGCATCAATTAGTATTTTTTATTTTTAAAATCCGTTTAAATTACATCATTTATATTTTGACGGATGTCAGGGTTCATTTTTATATTTTAATGCAATTTGAAAGTTTAAAATGCACCTTTTAATGCTGTTTATAATGGTGAAATTAGATTTTAAAGTTAATTAGTAAGTTTGGAGATAACATTATGCGATTCACACAACTGAATACGATGGAGAAGAGTGCAGTGATTGGTTTCGGTCTGACGAAGCATGATTTCATCTTCATTTGGGTTGCGAACAATCCACATTAGCTACAGAAGTGTTCCCTGCTCTCACAAAAAATGTGTGTTTGGTGTGCAATGTCACGAAATCTTATCTTCATAACAACCCTTCATGATGCAATTAACAGTGAACGCTATTCATTGATTGTGCAACAGTTCGTGAATACCATCCCTGCAGACCAGCAACAGGACAGTGCTACGGCTCATACAGTCATGACTTTCTTAGATTAGATTAGAGTCCTATAGGAGTGACTATAAAAACCCCAGGCACTGCAATTGACGGACCTATTGTGCAAGTGCACCTCTTAAGTTCAGCAGATTGGTTCTTCTAATAAGTTCCACGGACTTATTCATCCTGCTGGAGGTCGTCAGGATCCTGGGGACCAAAAACCATTAGCCTCCTGCTAACAAGAGCCTCACAATCATAAATTATATGGCCTGCAGTTTCCTCTTCTTTCCTACATAACCTACACACAGTTTATCCGTGGTACATTCTTATCCTGTTATATGCACCTTCAGACAACAATGTCCTGTAATGAGCCGAATAGTTTTCCTGACTGGTGCTCTGCCCAGTATATCTGCTGCCCCTCTTAAGTCCTCCATGAAGGACTTAAGAGGCGTTTCATATGAAAATGCCCATGAAAGTTGTGCCATCTTGCCTGATGTTATGTCTTTCTTGGAACAATATTTTGTTGAACAAGTGACTTCAAAGGAGTTGTGGCCTCCTCGAGTCTCCTGATTTACCGCCACCTGACGTTTTCTCAAGGGGACAACTTAAGGATGCTGCTTATAAAACACAACCTTACACCATTCCCGAACTTCAAGGGGAATAAAGATTACAACTTGTGTTTTAATAACATGCAAATTCGTATTCTGTTGTGAGTCACATAATGGAGCCCTCTTTCAACCGTTTCTGCCACTAATTCGTAGAATAAAGTAATTTCCTTTTGCCCACAAGGTTGCGTCTCTTAAAAAGTCTGTATTATCAATATTATAATCAGTTTATTGTAACGACTTCCCTCGTAACGTGTTCATGAAGTTGTATTATGGTCTCGGGTCTCAGTCTTACCACGATGGCCAATAAAGTAAAACTGTTTAGTTTGTTTGAATAATAAGAGATTTGTGAGGTTGGCTTGTGACATGGTTGTTTGTTTCTATCGCAAGAATATTGTATAAGTTTCGTCATAATCGCTGAGATATTGTTCGCTAATCCATCCTTTGCCAACTGAGATCCTGTAACATCGTGGGATAATCCCACCCTATCCTTTACCTGAACTTTACGTGCCGCTTTAAAGTTTCTCCTTGTTTTAACTTTTAAGTTGTATCAGTTCAAATTAAACGTAACACAATGGCAGCTGCACGTTTTCTTTAATCAATTTAAAACGTTTACATCATGTTGATAACGGATTTCCTCACTGTTGTAACAAACAATTACTAAACAGTAACAAAGTACTGAACAATAAAGAAGTACTAGACAGTAATAACTTACTACAATAACAAAGTACTGAACAGTAATAACTTACTACAATAACAAAGTACTGAACAATAACGAAGTACTGGACAATAACGAAGTACTGAACAATATCAAAGTACTACAATAATGAAGTGTGAACAATAACAAAATACTGAACAGTAACAACTTACTACAATAACAAAGTACTGAACAATAACGAAGTACTGGACAATAACGAAATACTGAACAGTAACAAAGTACTGAACAATAACGAAATACTGAACCGTAACAAAGTACTGAACAATAACGAAGTACTGAACAATAAAGAAGTACTGCAATAACGAATTACTGAACAATAACAAAGTACTGAACAATGACGAAGTACTGAACAATAACAAAGTACTGAACAATGACGAAGTACTGAACAATAACAAAGTACTGAACAATAAGGAAGTACTGAACAATAAAGAAGTACTGCAATAACGAATTACTGAACAATAACAAAGTACTGAACAATGACGAAGTACTGAACAATAACAAGTACTGAAAAATAAGGAAGTAGTGAACAATAACAAAGTCCTTAATCGTTTAAAAAATTAGAATATAAATTTACATTTTATGGCTCTAATGTCAAATAATTGCGGCACGCAGCTGTCTCGCTGAAATATATACTTTTTATCTTATACATTTTGGAAAACTGATTTTACAATTACACTAACATTTATGCTTTCCAAAATACATTTCAAATACGAAAATGAACCCTAATCATCTTCTGATTCATTATCGTATATTCATTAAAAAAAATGAACATTGAAATTACCCATTTTGCACTGGATTACGGTGGTGAAATCTGTTTAGAAAAGTGTAAATTAACAAAAGTATTGCTTATTAATATTCGAAACGGACGCCATTTTGAAATTGTTAAACTGCTTTGCTAGGTAACGAACCTATCCTAAACTACAACATAAGTGGTTTAGATTAGACATGTCCTCAAAGAAGGACATGAGGGTGATTAGACGAAACTGGAGGAGTATATGGCTTAAAGAAATCTTGAGAGACAATGACTGGGAAGAAAGAAGAGGTTGGAAGTTAGACTGTGAGAAACGGCTGCAAACGTAACCCGAAATTATACTTAAAGAAGATCAGACAGTGATATTAAAGAATTAAGAATACACTCAGGACAGTTAACATCTATTTAGTAGACATCGTGTATATATTTAATTCTGTCATACTTGTAACTGCATTATTAAATGGTAAACAGTATAATTTTAGTCTATTCTAATTAGTAGGGTTGTGTATAATTTAATATGATAATGCATTATGGGTTATGTTAGTGATTAACTCTTTTGTATTTTTCTATTGTTACTAACGAATATTTTAATTGTCCATTATTAGTTTTAATTGAAAATTTAAAAGAAATTTATACGTTTCTGTAATTGTTCTGTTAATAATAATTTTGTTCAGTCAAGGTAATGAACTTAGAAATGTGTTGATTCGTTCATAATAACTAGTATGCTGGTTAATGTGTACTGCAGGTATAACTTCGACATTTATACCTTGATTTATTGTATAATTTATTATAGGTATTGTTTAATTTAAACATTGGTTAATGATTGACGAACGAAAATAACTAAATAAAAATCAATTTTATTTTTATTGATTTTGATTTTGAACAATTGTGTTTATTGAATGTTTCTAAACGTATTACTTTCGTGATTACATGATCTACCAATATGCTTAGCGCTAAACAAACTAAAACCAGTTGATGTTTTAGTGTCGGAGTAATTCACACTTTTGTTAAATCTACGATCGCAAGTTGAAATTGTTGTTGGTATTTTATCAGCCGAAGGGAACAAGAAGTAATTTAGCCGAGCTGGAGCTAGGTGTCGAGCCTGACGAGATAGGCCCGCCTCGCCTCCCAGCCCACATTCATTACTCGACAACAGTGTCTCATCTTTCATTGCAATTGTAAGAGTTCAAGACCTTGTACTTAACGCTTATTAAAAACTTTAAAAACTCCTGCGTATTAAAGAGCTACTTGTTAGAACGAAGGTTTTAGCAAACTTCCTCAATTTACCTTGTACCACAACAGATACCCTGAACTAAACATTTTTAGATGGGATAATTTTTAATATTACGTAAATGAACGAGCTTTTACACTGAGTTTAACGGTTTTTTTAAATAACGGAGGCTTGTGATAATTCCTAGCGACTTTCTGTGAGCTGGGTAACCTGGATAACATTGTAACCTGGCACTTAGAAATGAGAGCCGATCGCTAACTAAATCATTTTTTGAAAGGTCGTTAAAATTTGTGTGTGTGTGTGTGTGTGTAAAAATTAATTTTGGTAATAGCTCGGAGAACTTCGTTAATCGGCATAATTCGTTCAGCAGTTTCAAAACGGACGCCCATTTCAAATCTTAAAAAATCGTAACTTTTTTGTCTAAAATATTTTTGAAAGTCATAATCAGCGTTAAAAACTGCATAAATTAACGTTCTGAATTTTCGAAATCCATCGCATTCAGAAATTTATTATAATGGCGGTGACGGTTCGTTTTCGTAATTTAAGTGCAATATAAAATTTTAAAATGCTAATATATGAAGATTTTAACGCTGATTTGGTTGGTGGAATCAGAATTTTAAAAAGGTTAAGATAAAAACTGCTTGTAGAAATTCGCTTTGTGCCACGATTATTTATCTATGATTTTCAACGTTTATTGTACTATTGCAGTGATGATCAGATTTTTAAAAGAAGTGTAGGATGGAAAAAGCAGGATTTTTGATTGGCCGGCATTTTGAAATAGTCCTATCCAGATATGGTGACTTATGTTTACGTCAGAGAGAGGTGTTTTACAGGAAATGTGAAAAAAATACGCTACATCCGGATTGGTGTAATGGGCAGACGTTAACTGCTCAACATTTTTTTTACCGCTTTATAACTTTTTCTTGTAAGAAATTAGTTCGTTTTCCCCCGATTGTTTTCACGCACTCGAACACACAGTATAATAAGTAAATTTTCAATTAACGTGTGTTGCCCAACTGCAGATAAGAAAGTTTTCAGCTGGCACATAAGTGCTGTCATAATTACTACTGCTAATAAAAGTTAGAATTTTGTCAGCCAGTTAAATCGCACTGAGGCAAAAGAATGATTTCAATTGCGCAATATTAATTCCTTCTTTTTCTTAATTTGTCTGTTTCAAATGTTTTCGGGAGCGTTTTATTTTATTTCTGTTTGTTTGTTCCAGGCTATCCACAACCGCAATACCGTTGGCTGAAAGATGGAGTTGAATTAGGTGATTTCAGTACTGAACATTTCTACAGAATACTGAACACGAGGCGAGAAGATGGAGGCAGCTATCAGTGTGTTGCCAAGAACGACGTGGGGTCGATTCTTAGCAAGAAGATTGATGTTACGGTTGCATGTAAGTCTAAGGGAAAATCAATTTATTAAGTTGACTTGACGTGACGTGTGTCCTACACGGGAATATCACATGCTGAATGTGTTTAGTACAAGCATACTAGTACTGTATGTAATTCAAGGAACAGCAGATCTCGCAGTGCATTTAACCGAGCCAAGCGATGTCTCTTTCAACTCCGAATTTGGTTTGTTCGTTTGACCGATTGTTTAGAAATGATGTACGAAAGTACTATGTATAAAGCCTGAACGACTTGTGTAAGATTTTTCTCTTCAGTTTCAATATGGCGGAATTACTGGCTGCTTCCTGTAATACTGGCTGAACGCCGAGACCGTCGTAATTTTGACCGATTCGTGGAGAAAGAGCAAAATATTTCCAATAAAGTTGGTTCAGTAACATTTTCCCTCATTAGTACTTAAAAAACAGTAGAAATAGATACGGGATATCACTATAAGCACTTCTGGTAATAATCAAAACAAACAACTTTTAGCGAAACTGGTTCAGTAGTTTTTGCATTTATTTTATAGTGGGCATTCATAAAAAAAGATTGCTCTCTCTCTCTCTCTCTCTCTCTCTCTCTATATATATATATATATATATATATATATATATATATATATATATATATATATATATATATATATATAAGCAGAAGCTCAGTGTTAATCGAGGTTTCACTCAGTTCGCATCTCAATGCATATGAGACGAACTTAAATAATTATAATAAGTTTTAAGTGAATATTAAAGTCTTATTGTAATTAATAAAAAGTTGTTTTTTTAAAAAGCGACATCCTCAAAACCATACCATAACTGGCGCAGTCGGTAGGACACTTCGGGAAAATTAGTGCATATAATTTTTCTTCAGTTTCAACTGTTAACCGAAGTGTCGAACAAAAAGACCAACCGTTCAATTTAATAAGTGTATATTATTAAATTGAACACAACCAACTTTCGGCAAAGTGAATATTTGCAACCGTAGAGTGAACATCTACATCCGAAGTGAAGTGAAGTGTTTGTGCGAATTTTTCGTGGCAAGTGCGCGTAAAATGAGCAAAGTATTTTGATCTTATTGTAAGTAGATCCTACAAAATAGTTTTGTATACTATATACCTACGAATGTATGTTACATCAATTTTATTAAATAATTAACAAACAAAATAATTAAATATCAAAGATCAATTTGTTAATTGAATCAATTGAATATTTTTAAAGATAAACCAAACATAGGTTATCATAAATAATTTGTAGCATTATTTTATAAGTATTATATTTTATAATTTTATTTTTAATTTTAATTTTGATTTATTTTTGTGTGTAGTAATAACTAAATATTACAATGTCTATCCCAACACTGAAGAAAGAATACCTGGACATGATTCCAGAGTTTAGCGGAGAACCAACCATGCTCCAACCATATAGATTCATCACAATATGTGATAAAATGGTCAATAAATTCTTTGTAGCTGATAACTTAGAAGATTTCCAAAATTAATATTTGTTATCATCCATATTATCAAAATTAAAGGGGCAAGCTCTTGAAATGGTAGTTAATTCTAATACTTATGCTTGGGCAGATGTAAAAATAATTTTGCTGACTAGTTATTTTGATAAGAAGGATTGTTTTACTTTGAATCTTGAAATGGCAGAATTAAAGCAAGAAAACGAGAATCACCTTTCAAATTTTATGAAAAGATTCAAAAGCTATTAAAGTTACAGATAGCATTTTTTTTTTGTAAACAGAGAACCATCCGCTAGGGATGTTCTATGCAAGTATGACCAAAAATTAGCATTACGTGTTCTGTTAAGGGGACTTCAGGAACCGCTAGGGTCCCTCATGAGAACCAAAAACCCCACCTCACTTGAAGAAGCACTCAGTATGCTTACAAACGATTTCCAGTTTAAAAACAACAAATTATTCCAAACAAACCGTTCCAACATTCCACCAAAAAAAAACAATACATGCCAATCCGTAAACCAATACCTAATCATCAGTTTCAACAAAACTCTTACAAACAATTGCATCAACCAGCACAACTCAACTTTAACTATGGACACAGATAACCTTACAGTCAGCCACAAAAACATCTCGTAACTAATAATACTCCAAAAACAGATCAAAGTTATCAACCCACGCCAATGAGCATTTCGACTAGACAAACGGGAACCGCGATCAGACAAAATAAATTATACCAGATGACCGGCAAGCAGGTTGACCAAGAAAACGATGACCACGCGATGTACGAACTGACGAGGCAAATACCTAATATTTCCTTATCAGACCAGGATGTGACAGACTTTGAAGAAGCCCAATTCGATGACGAAAATTACCAAAATAATAGTAATTTTTATACCGAGGAAACAAACGAAGTTGACAACGCATGCAGTTTAGAACAGAATCATTTTTTTTGGACTTACTGTAATAAGAGCGATTTTCCATAATGAACATCGACACAAATGAATTACCCTATTTCTATGACCCAAAAACCAACCTAAAAATTTTGATAGACACAGGAAGCACCAGGTCATTCAATAACAAACCAATAGCGTTTCGCTTGTTCAAAAATACACTAAAACAGGAGCGGTTTGAAGTTTCTACAGCACATGGTGTTTCAAAAGAAAAATTTAGTTGTAAATTGCCTTTATTGGGGAAGAAAATAACAAAGTTCTATCTATTTAATTTTCATAAAAATTTCGATCTACTACTAAGACTTGACAATATGAAAGAACAAAAATTAATTTAGACTTTGTACATAATCAGCTAATATTTTGCGGAGAAAAGATTCCTGTACATTATTTCAATACGGAAAAGGAAAACAATAATAAAAAAAATAATAATAATAATATAACAAAGATACACCTCCAAAAATATCAAATGCCATCTCATTAAAGCTAAATCTAAACAAGTAATAAAAATTAAAATTGGTAATTTAAATAATGGAGAGGGGATACTATCGTACAAAGAAAGTGATGGATTGGAAATACCACAATTTTTAGTGAAAGTTGTAGAAGGGGAAGCACTTTGTCCTATTATAAATATCACAACAGACGATAGACGTTTAATAGTTGAACCTTTAAAAGTTGAACCATTAAGTGATTTCAAAATCTGTAAAACAAACAAGCAAGAAATATATAATGAAAACAACCCTAGTTTTAACTTTTTGAATCACATAAATAATAAATTGGACCTAAATAAATTAGAACTGACCATATGAACCCAGAAGAAAGAAACGAGATCATGAAATTACTAGAAGAATATTTCGACTTATTTCACACAGAAAATAATAAGCTGACTTTACTAACAAAATTAAACACGTAATTAGAACCACAGATGAGATTCCTGTTTATTCTAGGAATTATCGATATCTGGAAATCTATCGCAAGGAAGTGGACAAACAAATACAGGATATGTTAGAACAAAAAATAATACAACCGTCTCATTCACTTTGGGACTCACCTATTTGGATAGTACCCAAGAAATCAGACGCACCTAATAAGCAGTAATTTATACTTGTAATTGATTCCAGAGGTTTGAACGCTAAAACAATCGATGACAAATTCCCTTTACCTAATATAACGGACATTTTAGATAAACTTGGGAGGTCTCAATACTTTAGCACCCTAGACCTCGCATCTGGTTTCCACCAAGTGGAGATGCACCCCGACAGTGTTGATAAAACAGCATTTTCGACGGAAACCGGGCACTTTGAATTTTTAAGAATGCCGTTCGGTCTTAAAAATAGCCCACCGACTTTTCAAAGAGCAATGAACAACATTTTACGTGGGATTCAAAATGAATCACGCTTGACCTACCTCGACGACATAATAATATATTCTACTAGTTTACAAGAACACATAAATAGGTTAAGAGTAGTTTTCAACAGATTAAGAGAAGCCAATTTTAAAATTCAACCCGATAAAACAGAATTTTTGAGGAAAGAGGTCGCTTATTTAGGGTATATAGTGACACCAGAAGGAGTTAAACCTAACCCAGACAAAATCAGAGCTATAAAAACTACCCAATTCCGAAAACGCCAAAAGAAATCAAAGGATTTCTTGGACTACTTGGATACTACAGAAAGTTTATTAAGGACTTCGCGAAAATAACAAAACCATTCACCCACTGTTTAAAAAAGGAAGTCAAAATTGATATAAATAAACCTGACTATATAAACTGTTTTGAAACTTGCTAAAATATCTTGTGTAATGAACCTTTATTACAATATCCGGACTTTGAAAAAGAATTTATTCTGACAACTGACGCAAGCAATTATGCAGTAGGAGCAATTTTATCGCAAATCAAAAACGGAGCAGACCTACCAGTAGCATTTAAAGCAGAAAACGGGAATCACCTTTCAAATTTTATGAAAAGATTCAAAAGCTATTAAAGTTACAGATAGCATTTTTTGTAAACAGAGAACCATCCGCTAGGGATGTTCTATGCAAGTATGCACAAAAATTAGCATTACGTGTTCTGTTAAGGGACTTCAGGAACCGCTAGGGTCCTCATGAGAACCAAAACCCCACCTCACTTGAAGAAGCACTCAGTATGCTTACAAACGATTTCCAGTTTAAAAACAACAAATTATTCCAAACAAACCGTTCCAACATTCCACCAAAAAAAACAATACATGCCAATCCGTAAACCAATACCTAATCATCAGTTTCAACAAAACTCTTACAAACAATTGCATCAACCAGCACAACCCAACTTTAACTATGGACACAGACAACCTTACAGTCAGCCACAAAAACATCTCGTAACTAATAATACTCCAAAAACAGATCAAAGTTATCAACCCACGCCAATGAGCATTTCGACTAGACAAACGGGAACCGCGATCAGACAAAATAAATTATACCAGATGACCGGCAAGCAGGTTGACCAAGAAAACGATGACCACGCGATGTACGAACTGACGAGGCAAATACCTAATATTTCCTTATCAGACCAGGATGTGACAGACTTTGAAGAAGCCCAATTCGATGGCGAAAATTACTAAAATAATAGTAGTTTTTATACCGAGGAAACAAACGAAGTTGACAACGCATGCAGTTTAGAACAGAATCATTTTTTTTGGACTTACTGTAATGAAGAGCGATTTTCCATAATGAACATCGACACAAATGAATTACCCTATTTCTATGACCCAAAAACCAACCTAAAAATTTTGATAGACACAGGAAGCACCAGGTCATTCAATAACAAACCAATAGCGTTTCGCTTGTTCAAAAATACACTAAAACAGGAGCCGTTTGAAGTTTCTACAGCACATGGTGTTTCAAAAGAAAAATTTAGTTGTAAATTGCCTTTATTGGGAAGAAAATAACAATAAACCTAACCCAGACAAAATCAGAGCTATAAAAAACTACCCAATTCCGAAAACGCCAAAAGAAATCAAAGGATTTCTTGGACTACTTGGATACTACAGAAAGTTTATTAAGGACTTCGCGAAAATAACAAAACCATTCACCCACTGTTTAAAAAAGGAAGTCAAAATTGATATAAATAAACCTGACTATATAAACTGTTTTGAAACTTGCTAAAATATCTTGTGTAATGAACCTTTATTACAATATCCGGACTTTGAAAAAATTTATTCTGACAACTGACGCAAGCAATTATGCAGTAGGAGCAATTTTATCGCAAATCAAAAACGGAGCAGACCTACCAGTAGCATACGCCAGAAGAACCCTTAATAAAAGCGAAACCCAATATCCTGCCATTGAAAAAGAACTTCTTGCAATCATTTTTGGAACTAAATACTTCAGACCTTACCTATACGGCAGGAAATTTAAAATTTATACGGATCATAAACCCCTACAGTGGTTATTTTCTGTTAAAGAATCAAATTCCAGGTTACTTAGGTGGAGATTAAAATTAGAGGAGTACGATTATGAGATTAGGTACAAAAAAGGAAAATTAAACCGAAATGCCGACGCCTTGTCGAGGATAGAGCTAAATATCACTGAGCATAATGCGAACAATCAGCGTGCTACGGTTGAAGAACTACACAAAACAATAGCCGAGTCGACTAGTTTGTACTTTCCTGAATTGGACGGTAATGAATCAATAATTGCAAATTTTGACGCGGAAGAAGAGACACGCCGCAGATCAAGAGGAAATGAACGCAGAAAGTGACCAGACCATCCATTCTAATTATGAAGGGAACACGCAAATAGAAATACCCATCTCAGACGAGCCGGTAAATTTTGGAAAAAAACAAATTTTGCTAAGTCTTGTGAAATATCAACCTAAGGACGTAAAAATACTAAAGCTATTTGGAACCAGTAAAATAAGATTAATAGTTGAAATATCCGAAAATAACTTAAATAATGACATTGTTAAGTTTGTGAAGGAATATTTGGTACCCAATGTTAAATATAATATTTATTTTGAAAACGAC
Source organism: Callitettix versicolor (assembly GCA_022606455.1). Lineage (NCBI taxonomy): Eukaryota > Metazoa > Arthropoda > Insecta > Hemiptera > Cercopidae > Callitettix > Callitettix versicolor. The sequence goes on along the minus strand of CM040186.1, from coordinate 63,950,297 downwards.
TTTTATGAAAAATTTGTGACTTGTATAACAAAAAATTTCAAAAAATCCAAACTTTGGTTAGTTAAATGTAACACTAAGTTGTTAGATGTGACTAGAGAAGATGAAATCCAGGAAATAATAGAAAATTATCACGTAAGCAAAATTAATCAACGTGATATACAAGAGACTTATGAACAAATTAAGCGAAAATATATTCATTACCAACTAAGTATGATCAGAATTTGTAACAATTACACCAAATGTAAAATACTTGTTAGTATTTAGTTCTGTAGTCTTTGGATTAAGTAACCATTGTAACAATTAAGTAACAGTTAAGTATCAATTGTAACAATAGAGTTAATTCCAAATACTTTTGCTCATTCTGTAATATCGCATTTACAATTTGACTTTGAGTTATCAATCCTTAAGGGGTAATAAAGCTCAACAATAATACTGTTCTTTACAATAATAAAGAAGCTAGAACACGACAGGATCAACCTAGATACTGTCTCCAGAATTGATCGGAATTCACCCATCACACAGCACATCAGTGTTTGGACCATCGCCTTATTGGAGGACTACTATACTTGGCGTCTAAGAAGCTAATTGGAAGAACTTCGAGGGAAGTTGCTATTCAACCACCCCAGGAAGTTTTGTTTAGGGATGGAGGAGTTATATAGACAATTATTGTAAACTTTGCTAGATTTAGTGTTAGACTGAGCTATATTTAATGCTGACAGTTTAGCTTTTAGCACAGTAAGCATTTTCATGTACCTAGAGAAGAAAGAGCAGGAGCTCAGTGTTAATCGAGGTTTCACTCAGTTCGCATCTCAATGCATATGAGACGAACTTAAATAATTATAATAAGTTTTAAGTGAATATTAAAGTCTTATTGTAATTAATAAAAAGTTGTTTTTTTTTAAAAAGCGACATCCTCGAAACCATACCATAACTTATATATATAAGTTATGGTATGGTTTCGAGGATGTCGCTTTTTAAAAAAACAACTTTTTATTAATTACAATAAGACTTTAATATTCACTTAAAACTTATTATAATTATTTAAGTTCGTCTCATATGCATTGAGATGCGAACTGAGTAAACCTCGATTAACACTGAGCTTCTGCTTCTTCTTCTCTAGGTACATGAAAATGCTTACTGTGTTAAAAGCTAAACTGTCAGCATTAAATATAGCTAAGTCTAACACTAGCACTAAGTCTAACACTAAATCTAGCAAAGTTTACAATAATTGTTTATATAACTCCTCCATCCCTAAACAAAACTTCCGGGGTGGTGAATAGCAACTTCCCTCGAAGTTCTTCCAATTAGCTTCTTGGAAGCATAAGTATCTCCAATAAGGCGATGGTCCAAACACTGATGTGCTGTGTGATGGGTGAATGGTTTTGTTATTTTCGCGAAGTCCTTAATAAACTTTCTGTAGTATCCAAGTAGTCCAAGAAATCCTTTGATTTCTTTTGGCGTTTTCGGAATTGAGTAGTTTTTTATAGCTCTGATTTTGTCTGGGTTAGGTTTAACTCCTTCTGGTGTCACTATATACCCTAAATAAGCGACCTCTTTCCTCAAAAATTCTGTTTTATCGGGTTGAATTTTAAAATTGGCTTCTCTTAATCTGTTGAAAACTACTCTTAACCTATTTATGTGTTCTTGTAAACTAGTAGAATATATTATTATATCGTCGAGGTAGGTCAAGCATGATTCATTTTGAATCCCACGTAAAATGTTGTTCATTGCTCTTTGAAAAGTCGGTGGGCTATTTTTAAGACCGAACGGCATTCTTAAAAATTCAAAGTGCCCGGTTTCCGTCGAAAATGCTGTTTTATCAACACTGTCGGGGTGCATCTCCACTTGGTGGAAACCAGATGCGAGGTCTAGGTGCTAAAGTATTGAGACCTCCCAAGTTTATCTAAAATGTCCGTTATATTAGGTAAAGGGAATTTGTCATCGATTGTTTTAGCGTTCAAACCTCTGAAATCAATTACAAGTCTAAATTTCTGCTTATTAGGTGCGTCTGATTTCTTGGGTACTATCCAAATAGGTAAGTCCCAAAGTGAATGAGACGGTTGTATTATTTTTTGTTCTAACATATCCTGTATTTGTTTGTCCACTTCCTTGCGATAGATTTCCAGATATCGATAATTCCTAGAATAAACAGGAATCTCATCTGTGGTTCTAATTACGTGTTTAATTTTGTTAGTAAAGTCAGCTTATTATTTTCTGTGTGAAATAAGTCGAAATATTCTTCTAGTAATTTCATGATCTCGTTTCTTTCTTCTGGGTTCATATGGTCAGTTCTAATTTATTTAGGTCCAATTTATTATTTATGTGATTCAAAAAGTTAAAACTAGGGTTGTTTTCATTATATATTTCTTGCTTGTTTGTTTTACAGATTTTGAAATCACTTAATGGTTCAACTTTTAAAGGTTCAATTATTAAACGTCTATCGTCTGTTGTGATATTTATAATAGGACAAAGTGCTTCCCCTTCTACAACTTTCACTAAACATTGTGGTATTTCCAATCCATCACTTTCTTTGTACGATAGTATCCCCTCTCCATTATTTAAATTACCAATTTTAATTTTTATTACTTGTTTAGATCTAGCTTTAATGAGATGGCATTTGATATTTTTTGGAAATGTATCTTTGTTATTATTATTATTATTATTATTTTTTTTTTATTGTTTTCCTTTTCCGTATTGAAATAACGTACAGGAATCTTTTCTCCGCAAAATATTAGCTGATTATGTACAAAGTCTAAATTAATTTTTGTTCTTTCATATTGTCAAGTCTTAGTAGTAGATCGAAATTTTTATGAAAATTAAATAGATAGAACTTTGTTATTTTCTTCCCCAATAAAGGCAATTTACAACTAAATTTTTTTTTTTGAAACACTATGTGCTGTAGAAACTTCAAACGGCTCCTGTTTTAGTGTATTTTTGAACAAGCGAAACGCTATTGGTTTGTTATTGTTTCTTTTGGTGGAATGTTGGAACGGTTTGTTTGGAATAATTTGTTGTTTTTAAACTGGAAATCGTTTGTAAGCATACTGAGTGCTTCTTCAAGTGAGGTGGGGTTTTTGGTTCTCATGAGGGACCCTAGCGGTTCCTGAAGTCCCCTTAACAGAACACGTAATGCTAATTTTTGTGCATACTTGCATAGAACATCCCTAGCGGATGGTTCTCTGTTTACAAAAAAAAAATGCTATCTGTAACTTTAATAGCTTTTGAATCTTTCATAAAATTTGAAAGGTGATTCCCCGTTTTCTTGCTTTAATTCTGCCATTTCAAGATTCAAAGTAAAACAATCCTTCTTATCAAAATAACTAGTCAGCAAAATTATTTTTACATCTGCCCAAGCATAAGTATTAGAATTAACTACCATTTCAAGAGCTTGCCCCTTTAATTTTGATAATATGGATGATAACAAATATTAATTTTGGAAATCTTCTAAGTTATCAGCTACAAAGAATTTATTGACCATTTTATCACATATTGTGATGAATCTATATGGTTGGAGCATGGTTGGTTCTCCGCTAAACTCTGGAATCATGTCCAGGTATTCTTTCTTCAGTGTTGGGATAGACATTGTAATATTTAGTTATTACTACACACAAAAATAAATCAAAATTAAAATTAAAAATAAAATTATAAAATATAATACTTATAAAATAATGCTACAAATTATTTATGATAACCTATGTTTGGTTTATCTTTAAAAATATTCAATTGATTCAATTAACAAATTGATCTTTGATATTTAATTATTTTGTTTGTTAATTATTTAATAAAATTGATGTAACATACATTCGTAGGTATATAGTATACAAAACTATTTTGTGGGATCTACTTACAATAAGATCCAAAATACTTTGCTCATTTTACGCGCACTTGCCACGAAAAATTCGCACAAACACTTCACTTCACTTCGGATGTAGATGTTCACTCTACGGTTGCAAATATTCACTTTGCCGGTTGGTTGTGTTCAATTTAATAATATACACTTATTAAATTGAACGGTTGGTCTTTTGTTCGACACTTCGGTTAACAGTTGAAACTGAAGAAAAATTATATGCACTAATTTTCCCGAAGTGTCCTACCGACTGCGCCAGTTATGGTATGGTTTCGAGGATGTCGCTTTTTAAAAAAAAACAACTTTTTATTAATTACAATAAGACTTTAATATTCACTTAAAACTTATTATAATTATTTAAGTTCGTCTCATATGCATTGAGATGCGAACTGAGTGAAACCTCGATTAACACTGAGCTTCTGCTCTTTCTTCTCTAGGTACATGAAAATGCTTACTGTGCTAAAAGCTAAACTGTCAGCATTAAATATAGCTAAGTCTAACACTAGCACTAAGTCTAACACTAAATCTAGCAAAGTTTACAATAATTGTTTATATAACTTATATATTTTAGTTGCTACGTGGTGCATTTCAAAATAAGATTAATGGTGAGTCACTCAGCCAGCAGCTGTATTTAGAAGTTCGGTGAGTTAAACTCCGAGAAATGCAGTTCAGCATTTAGATAAACAGCATTTCCTCAGATAACCTTATCATACGCTGTCTGTAAGGAGTGCATGACTTACTTCTTGACAATGACAATAATGTACCACTTTGTTTGCTGAAAGGAAACATTGATTGTGTTGTGAAATCATTAATTTTTTTTTAATACGACTATACGATGTATATAGCAACAAGAATTGTTTTGAAACGTGTTCACATTGCATATTATACTGTTCGTAGAAGTACTATGAACCCTTTAAAAGTGTCAAAACTAAAAAGATAAATTTTAATGACATATTCGAGTTCAACGGA
>CM040186.1:62682981-62730481 GCA_022606455.1 Callitettix versicolor | reverse complement strand
GCGTTAACGGTAAGGGAAAAGCAACCGGAGTAACTGCGGCTAGAACTAAGAACTTTGAGGTGCGCAGTGCAGAGTCGCAGCAGACTGACCGGTGCCTTACCACATCGACCACCGAGCCCCAAAAACAAAAAAAAAAAAAAGCTAGAGTCCAATTTTTATAAAAATTCTAACGATTCCTCAAAAAGTGAACTAGAAGTCAAGATCACCACCTCTAGACCTCATGAGACCTCATGGACCTCTTTAGATGAGAGGTGCTCATTTAAAGATTCAAGGTGCACTTTGTACTATGATACCCGTTAACATATTTAATCAAGTATATTTTCCATCTTTATATTAATATAATTAAAATTCTAATTTATTCAGTTTTTAACGCTGATTACAATGGTGAAATTGGATTTTCAAAAATATTTAAGAAAAAAATAGTTATGAATTTTTAAAGATTTAAAATGGCCGTCATTTTTAAACTGTTGAGCGGATTTACTGGTTAACGAAGTCATCATAGCTATTACCATAATCGATTTTTGTACCAAGCTTGAATCAAATCGGACTAAAATTGCAATCGTACTGACACATGTTAACGACCTCTCAAAAAGTGATCTACAAATCAGGTTCGGTGCTTATTTTAATGTGCCATGATGGCTCCGATAGCTCATTTTTTAATAAAAATTCTCAAAAATGTTATTAACTGAACAAAATGGTTATAAAATACGGCTTTGTTTCTTAACTTCATTAATTGTGGGTAGCAGCGAGCGTGGTTGTCCCGCGAAGAAGGCTGGTACTTTAGTCTTACATAATACCAGTAAAGTAGTTTCCTGTTTGGTAATTAAATTATAATATAAAATATCTTTCTTAACCGACTGTTTTCAACAACTATTATGTTATTCTTATTTGATTTTGGAACCAATTGAAATTCTCCAAGTAAAGGAATAAAGTTTTAAATTAAAATCTAACAAGGGGTTATGGGCAAAGTTATAATACAGTTGAATGGAGAAGTTTGTAAGTTATTGGTCCTTTTCAGTGAAGAGAAAATTGTTGTTTTGTTTAACTTTGTGAACCTGAGAGAGGGGAGAGGAAGAGAGAGAGAGAGAGAGAGAGAGAGAGAGAGAGAGAGAGAGAGAGAGAGAGAGCTAGAGCTAGAGAAGTGGTTAGAGAAATGTTGTTTTGTTTAACTTAGGGAAAAGGAAATCGATCATTCTTTCAAAATTTGCAATACAAAGATTTGTTATTACAAATGTTTAACAAAAGACAGGTCTTATACAAGTAGTAGCTAGTTTAAAACGATTTCAGTCATTAGTAAAAGGGAAAATCCAAGAATTCGTATAAAACCAACATGTTCAGGGAAGAAACGTACTCATAGAGTTTACAGACAACCCCTGATAATCTTCTCATATTTGTAACACTCATATTAAGTTAATTACACATAACTATATAAATCTGGAAATTATTAGCGAGTTTCCAATGGAAACTCCAAGTTACTAGAGCGATGATTGTGGTAAGCCTCAGATCTTTTTTCAGTCCTAATATATGTAGATGTTAATGCTGATTAAGGGTGAAATCAGAACTTCAAAAAGGGTAAGATTAAGACAATTTTGGAAAGTCGCTTCTATCAAGTCTCAGCGAAACAGCTGCGTGGCGTGAATGCTTGATATTAAAAGTAAAACTGTTTGACTTACGTAAATATTTAAATACATCAGTTTTCCATTTTCGTCTGACTGACTCTAATCCTTGATTTGACAATCTGCAAAAACACACAATAACAATTAATCAGGAATGAATTATTTATCACTAATATTTTTAAAGCAGACACAAATCGTGAAATTAAATTTTAAAATTTTGAATTGTGTTGAGATTTGAACACCATATCAAGAGTAAATATTCTGGTCTGCTTTGAATAAAATTTGAAATACAAATGAAGGTATAAAAAAGCTTTAAAATGACGGTCATTTCAGCTATTAACGTTTTCGTCTTTCGTTTTATTGAAAATCAAATTTCATAATCGAAATCGTCGTTAAGTCTGAATAAATTAACATTTTAAATTCTTAAATTCCATAAAAATAAAAACAAAAATCTCCCTTGTCGTATTTTCAAGGTCATTTGGAATTTAAAAATACTAATTTACAGATTTCAATTTTGATTATTATGGTGAAAAGAGTACTGAATTGTTAGGAATTGTTAATTTAATATCCTTTATTTCTGCCAGGAATGTTATTATTTCGTTAAGTATACCCATCTGCCTTTACCACTAGGATTTTTGTTATTTTGTTTAGTACAATTATCTGCTCTTTTTCCACTAGGAATATTATCATTTTGTTAGGCCTATTATTTTGTTGAGTACATTCGCCTGCCTTTTCTCCACTAAGAATGTTATTTGTTGAGTAAAACCATCTTTATTTTTTTCTTAGAAATGTTATTTTTTGGTTGAGTACATTCATCTGCCTTTTTTCCACTAAGAATGTTATTTGATGAGTACATTAAACTGTATTTTTTTATTAGAAATAATTTTTTTTAGTACATTCACCTGCCTTTGCTCCACTAAGAATGATATTTGTTGAGTACGCTCTTCTGTATTTTTTGTTATAATTGTTATTATTATGTTGAGTACATTCATGTGGCTTTCTCCACTACGAATGTTATTATTTTGTTGAGTACATTCGTCTATATATTTTGTTAGTAATGTTATTATTTTGTTGAGTACATTCATGTGGCTTTTCTCCACTACGAATGTTATTATTTTGTTGAGTACACTCGTCTATATATTTTGTTATTAATACTATTATTTTGTTAAGTATACTCATTTTCCTTTTCTCTACTACGGATGTCATTATTTTGTTGAGTACACTCGTCTATATATTTTGTTAGTAATGTTATTATTTTGTTGAGTACATTCATGTGGCTTTTCTCCACTACGAATGTTATTATTTTGTTGAGTACACTCGTCTATATATTTTGTTAGTAATGTTATTATTTTGTTGAGTACATTCATGTGGCTTTTCTCCACTACGAATGTTATTATTTTGTTGAGTACACTCGTCTATATATTTTGTTAATAATGTTATTATTTTGTTAAGTATACTCATTTTCCTTTTCTCTACTACGGATGTCATTATTTTGTTGAGTACACTCGTCTATATATTTTGTTAATAATGTTATTATTTTGTTAAGTATACTCATTTTCCTTTTCTCTACTACGGATGTCATTATTTTGTTGAGTACACTCGTCTATATATTTTGTTAATAATGTTATTATTTTGTTAAGTATACTCATTTTCCTTTTCTCCACTACGAATGTTATTATTTTGTTGAGTACACTCGTCTATATATTTTGTTAGTAATGTTATTATTTTGTTGAGTACATTCATGTGGCTTTTCTCCACTACGAATGTTATTATTTTGTTGAGTACACTCGTCTATATATTTTGTTAATAATGTTATTATTTTGTTAAGTATACTCATTTTCCTTTTCTCTACTACGGATGTCATTATTTTGTTGAGTACACTCGTCTATATATTTTGTTAATAATGTTATTATTTTGTTAAGTATACTCATTTTCCTTTTCTCTACTACGGATGTCATTATTTTGTTGAGTACACTCACCTGTTTTGTAGTACAACGATTTGTTTTGGTAATGGAGATATTCCGAAATGTATCAAGAAATAAAATAATAACAAAGCTAGGAAAGGCAAACAATTGTACTGAACAAAGTGATTGTTAGAAATTCGCTTCCATCACGTCAATGAGACAACTGCGTGTCACGATTACATTTAAAGCAACACTGAAATGGTTAATTTAGTTTAAACTTAATTTATTAGATATATGTTCTTATACTCACGTTAAATATACTTAAGACGTAAATTTGAAGTAGCGTCCATTAGATTTAAGAAGATTGAATTAATATCATTTTCGAAAATTTATTTTTAAAGAATAAAAAAGGCAGTAAGAAATTAAAAATATAATCACTACCTGAATATAAAAAGATTCTACATTTTAAAATTCTTTATAATAACGATTTACACTTTTATCTCTTGATTGCGAAAAACATTTTCGAGAATTTTAAAATACACCGAGCAGAGACTTGGGCGCATTAAGTAAAAACGTTTTAAAAGCAATGAAACATTATCCTGTTATTAAGCTGTAAAAAAGCTTTCAACAAGTAATGTTACTTGAAATTCGGAATTGTAAATCTGTTGGTAAATGGTTTTATCAGAACCAGAGGGATGCGAGCTGAAAGAGAAGAAAGGAGGGATAGAGAGGGACGAGATTAAACTTACCTTAGATTCTTTCTAAAAAAAGGTAACGATATAATATAAGCTTCTTCATAAATGTTAGCTGCACGCAACTGTCTAGCTGACGTGACCGAAGCAAATTCCAAACTATACATTTCTTATATATTTTTTTGAAAATTTATTTTTATAATAATTACTGTCACTAAAATATGAATAAATTAGCATTTTAAACTTACAATGTGCTTTGAAAATACGCAAATATACCACGACTGTCGTTAAATTACTTTTTTCATTTTAATATATTTGAAAATTCCAAATGCTAATGTACGCAGTTTTAATGATTACAACGGTAATATTAGTTAAAATAGAGTTAGGAATTTTCTTAAATTTGTAATGCCGCTATTTTGAAACTGTTGAACGGAAAATTGTTAGAAAGGTATTTGAAAAAGAATGTTCCACATTATCTTTGTTTTCAGTAACAAAAAATTAAAATGTCTCAATATATATATATATATATATATATATATATATATATATATATATATATATATATATATATATAAAACAATTTGAAAAAATTTGGTCTGTGTTTAATCAATATAAATAAATTCAATATAGTTATAGTGTCAGTAGAAGGAGGTACAGTTTGATAAAAATATATGCTATTTTTTAATTACATTTCTCTAAACCCTGTAAGGGCCCCTGCCTAGGGTTACTAGGTGGAAAAGCATGAGCAATGGACAAACACGCGGAATGTAATACCCCAGGTGGCAGACCAGCTATTCTGGAAAATCCACCCTCTAAGGAGGTCGGTCCCGAGGATTCTGGGGGGGACCATCTATTGCTTGATGACAATCCTTTTAAGAGAAGTTCACTAATAAATAGATCTCCAAATTCATCTGGAAGTATATACAAGGAATCTAATGCTATCCTGTTAGAAGAAAACAAAGATATGCGCAAAAAACTTGAAGACATTGAGATTGTCATAAAACAGTTAAGGCAAGAAGTAATGCAGTTAAAAACAGAAAATGATATACTTAAGAAAGAAAAAACTATTAAAATCTGCAAACCAACTGAAGTATTCAGTCGTGAAGAAAGATTTAGCAATCAAACGGAAGATGTTTCAAATAAAATTGATGCTGGTAACTCCAAACAGAGGAACAATACAGAGCCAATTAATTATGAGACAGATGAAGATGTGCTAGCTGAAGAAGTTGGTTGGATAACAAATAAAAGGAGGGAAAAGAAAAATCGCAAAAAAGAAAAGCGAGTGAGTCACCCAATTGTTCTCCTGAGCAACTTGAGAGTAACAACCAACAAAATTGTTCTCAGTCAAATGTAAGAAAAGAGCCAAAACCTCCACCGGTAGTTATCAGCAGTGTAAAGAATTATGATAGGTTGTATACCATCCTAAAGGCAAAAGAAATCAAATTCAAAGCCATGTCCCTTAACAACGATCAAGTAAAGATTAATGTTGAGGATAGAGCAGCATTTAAGTTAACAATAGATTGTCTTCACGAACACAGCATGCAATGGCATTCGTATGAGGACAAGCAGACTCGAAATATAAGAGTCATGGCAAGAGGACTGCCTCCTTCTACCGATTCTCAGAAAATCATTAAAGAGCTAATAGAACGAAAGCTTGCATGTGTAGATGCTGTCAACATAATGAAAAAGGAAAGAGTTAAAACAGGTGAAGGAACATTTGAAATCGTCAAAGTGCCTTTACCGCTGTTTATGTTGTCTTTTGACCACAAAGAAGATATACAAGCCATATACAGGATCAAGGATATTCTTGAGATGACAGTCAAAATTGAGCCATTAAGAAGATCAAACTACATAGCTCAGTGTAAACGCTGCCAGTTGTATGGTCATACACAGAGATTCTGTAACAGAGAACCAAAGTGTGTAAAGTGTGCAGGCAATCATTTAACGCAGGAATGCACAAAAGAAGAGACACAAAACCCAAATGTGCTAACTGCCACGAAGAACACCCTGCCAACTATAGAGGATGTTTGGTAGCTAAAACATTCCAAGAAAGGAGAAACAGACTAGTACAAGAGAAATCCAATGATAAAGCTGGACGAAAACCTCACAAAACAAATCCGGAAGTTAGTAAGGGAACATCATACGCACGAATTGTTGCTGGTAATGAAGGACCACAAGTTAAAGAACACAATACAGATGAACTGTTATTAAAGATAATTTCTAGGTTAGATAAACAGGAGAAGATACTGGAATCCTTCAAAGAAAGGTTAAGTAAGCTCGAAAGTATTATACCACCCGTCGTAAGGAAGAAAAGTGGTAAATAAAGATCTTCGTATCGCAGTTTGGAATGCAAATGGAATCATACAGAAAAAACAGAATTAACAGCATTCCTAGATCTTCAACAAATTGATATATGTCTTATTTCTGAGACTCATTTAACAATGGAATCTTGTATTAAATTTAGAAACTATAATTTCTATCATAGCGTACACCCAGCGAATGCCGCTAGAGGAGGTAGTGGAATAATAATCAAAGCCAATATTTCTCATTATGAGGAATTTAAAATAGAAACTGAAGAAAACCAAGTCACGGCGATAACAATCAAAACTAGAAGAGGAAATATAATGATAGCTGCAATCTACTGCCCACCAAAACATAAGCAAAAAAAAAGACAGCTATCTTAATGTTTTAAAGAGATTAGGAGATAGATTTTTAATTGGTGGTGATTTTAATGCCAAAAATACAGTGTGGGGATCCAGGCTTACAACAGCTAAAGGCAAAGAGTTGCATGAAGCCGCTTCAGCGCTGGGTTGCAGTTATCAGTCTTCAGGAAACCAACATACTGGCCTGCTGACCTGAAGAGGATCCCAGATCTGCTAGACTTCTTTATTTGTAGGAAGATATCACACAATTATATAACAATTGATGAAAACTTTGACCTGGAGTCAGATCATTCACCAATAATTCTAACACTTAGCGAAAATATCATTAAAACTGAAAGGGGTCCCACACTGGTTAACAAGAACACAGATTGGGAGGGCTTCCAAGAAGCACTGAATACACACATCTGTTTAAAGGTACCGCTCAAGACCAATGGACAGTTGGATCAAGAAGCTGCCAAATTTGAAAAGGATATTCAGCAAGCAGCCTGGGCAAATACCCCGGATGTCAGAAGATGTATGGCTGGTATCAGTTATCCTAAAGAAATTACGGAGTTAGTAGCTGTTAAAAGGAAATTAAGGAAAAGATGGCAACATACACGCTCGCCTGAAGACAAAAATAGGTTAAATAATGTTGCTCAAAGGTTAAGAAGGAAATCTTGCAATTTAAAAACGAGTCCATAAATAAATACCTAAGTAATGTAACGCATACTAAGGAAACGGACTATTCGCTCTGGAGAGCCATTAAAAATTTAAACGACCTTGCATACATAGTCCCCCAATTAGGTCTGCAGATGGAACCTGGGCGAAGGATAAACAAGGGAAAGCAGATGTATTTGCTACATATTTAGAACAAGTATTCCAACCTAATATAAACTTTCAATCTCAACAAGAAAATATAACAAGTAGAATTAATCTTGACTATAATGTACTTTCACAACAAAATAATGAACATAAAATAGATCTTGTAACTAAAGAGGAAGTGGCTAGGGAAATTAAATTTAACATAAATTCAAAAAAGCCCCTGGTTACGATTTAATAACTGGAGTAGTACTGAAACAGTTACCAAGGACAGCCATTATAAAACTTACTAACCTTATAAATGCAGCTTTCCGGTTGAAGCATGTACCAGACATCTGGAAAATGGCCGAGGTAATTATGATCCCGAAGCCCGGCAAGCCACCTAATGAACCTACATCATATAGACCAATCTCACTACTTCCAATGGTTTCAAAGGTATTTGAAAAACTGTTACTTAAAAGACTCAAACCAGTTATAGAGATAAACAATCTCATACCTACCCATCAGTTTGGGTTTAGGGATAAGTTTTCAACTATTGACCAAGTGCACAGAATAACCAACATTATTGAGAAAGCATATGAAGAAAAGAAAATTTGCTCCGCCGTGTTCTTAGACGTTGCCCAGGCCTTTGATAAGGTCTGGCACGAAGGGCTAATCTCTAAGCTGGAAAAAATATTGCCAAAAACATATTCTGAAATTTTGAAGTCCTACATAATTGGCAGAATGTTTTGGGTTAGGCAGGAGGGAACATTCTCTAGCATGAGAGAGATTAAGGCGGGTGTACCTCAGGGCAGTGTTCTGGGACCCTTGCTTTATCTTCTCTACACAGCTGATATCCTGCAGCCGGATTGTGTGTCAATCGGCACATTTGCTGATGACACAGTTTTCTTGGGTGTGGGAGACAGTAGTAAAGTAGCAGCTGTAAAACTGCAACAAGCATGCGATGAGTTCGTTACCTGGACCAAAAAGTGGCGAGTTAAAATTAATGAGGGTAAATCGGTGCATGTTGACTTTACTTATAAAAAGGATAAGTATGTTCCGATAGTAATTAATAGCACAAATATTCCATTCAATAACACTGCAAAGTATCTTGGAATGAACTTAGATGTGAAGCTGCGATGGGCAGAGCACATAAAAAAGAAAAGGACAGAACTTGACATAAAGTATAAAAAATGTACTGGCTGATTGGTAGGAAATCACAACTGTCAGTACACAATAAACTTGTATTATACAAACAAATACTTAAGCCCGTATGGTCCTATGGGATCCAGCTTTGGGGTTGTGCAGCTAAAACCCAAATCAAAAAAATCCAAGTCTTCCAAAATAAAGTTTTAAGGAACATTGTTGACGCCCCATGGTATTATCGTAATGACGACCTTCACAGGGACTTAAAAATTCCAACAATCAGAGAAGAAGCTAAGAGACTGGCAGCAAAGCACGAGGAGAGACTCCACTCACACATCAGCACTGATATTCTGCAGCTCCTGGAAAACACTCATTTAGAGAGAAGGCTAAAAAGACAGCAACCGTTTGAACTGGTTTAGTGTAAATACTGGGACCTCTGTTGGGAGTTCTCAGTTGTGATTAATTTATTTTAGAATAATATTGTAGGTTAGTCATCTAGTGACTAGTGACAATTGTATAGTAATAATAAATTATTATTATTATAAAAAAAAAAAAAAAAAAAAAAAAAAAAAAAAAAAAAAAAAAAAAAACATTTCTCTAAAGTATAGTCAATAAGGTACAAATATAGAAGTTAAGAAACTATCGGAAAATTGAAAACCGGATCAAATATTTGGTGTATTTAAAAATAAATATCTTAGTCGCTGCACAAATTTAAAAAAAATTAAAGTTCAGTAGGAACAAAAAAATAAACACATGTAGTCAGCTGTTTAATTTTCTTTTTGTTACCAGTTATAAGCAGAAAACTGTTATCTATTCAATTCCAAATGCTATTAAGGCAAAATGTAGCCCATTCAAATTAAATATTTGCCCAGCTTGTTGACCATCAAAGAAGTCAAAAAATAAAATATATTATCTCCCCGGCGCAGCCAAGGTGATGAGCTTAGCGATCCCACCATACCTCTAGCTCATACTACTCTCACTCATCCACTCAAGGCACACGCGCGCCCCCCACACACATTCACTACACTACACTACAAGCTTGGCTAACTCTAAAAGTAAAAAGCGACACGTGCTGATTGAGTGAATGACATCGGCCTAATGGTGTATAAAACGGTGCCCTGGGATACCCGGCGACCTCCCAGTGTACCTTAGCCTTACCCATGAATGTAGGGCTCTGTATGGGCGGACCTAATTTCCTTACCTAATTACCTCTTAATATTTCCATAAGTAATAATATAAAATCAAATTATCGGGATCTCATAGCATAATAAAAAGGCTGGTCAATCGGAGCAGAACATCTGTAATGTAGGTGAAATGAAATTAGCAGAACAAGTACCTAAATAAGGAACTCGGACTTACAAAGTTATATGTAGGGGAGCTATACTCCATGAATCCTTTCCATATCCTAGAAGAGACAAGGACTATGGAAGGCGCCGTAACTGAGCACCTCAGAAATATAGAAAGGAGGCACAATACATCTACAAAGGTCGCAGTGGAATAATAACCCTGCAAATTCATTCATTCGTTCAACATATTATCGCGAAGGGATTTAAGGACAATTGATTCGGTTAAATAAAAAACGCACGACCGAATTTTCCAGCCAATAGGAAACTTTCCCTGTAATACACGCTGAATATGTATTACAGCGAAACTGAATTAAAACAAAGCAGTTACATTATGCATGGCTTTACTTTAGAAGTGGATAAAACTAATAAGTTGACTTAAAAAATAAAACAGAGCAACGAGTTATGAGCAAAGTTTGATTACAGAGAGTTTGTGCGGGGGGAGGAAAAGTTTGTTAGTTATTGGTTCTTCTGTACGGACAGAGAGAGAAATAGAAAAAGTTACAAAGTTGTTATGGAAATAACTAACTGGATTTAATTTAAATATTAAAGGAATTTATTATAACTTTACACCAACTGCCAAGTACACGGCCTTTCGAAAATCGCTTAAAATTTTAAATGTTTGAGGTAAAATTATTTTCCCTTTACTTGTTACTCCGGGTAATGATATATATTTATTAGTTTTTCAATTTTTTAGCTTTATTCATGACAAATAAAGTTTAAACAAATAATTACACAACTTGACCAAAATTGTTAGGCCGGGTGGTCTCAACGGAACGCCACTGAGAACTTAATGGAGCTGAACGGAATTAAGCGACGGCGTTGGACTCCGCTCAGCGTAGCATTGGCTCTGTCCAGTTTCGGTTTTGACGCTGATCACGCCTCCAAACTTATTACTTCTCGTTACCTAGATTACCGTTAACTAGGTTACGGTTTTTAAACACAGTAGGTCCCTAAAATCCGTTAGAGTAGGCTAAATATTTAGATTTAAAAGATACAAACACGTTATTTAAACTGACTGAACTCAGCTTCCAGTTGCCGTTCACCTTCATTCTGCTCCGCTCGTTCAGCGCAGTGCAAATCCGCTCCGCATTTGGTGGCCACTGATCTTTGGATTGACTAAAGCCTTACTAAACCAGGTAGACCCCCAACTGCGGAGCAGACCAGGCGTTGAAAGGTTTTCAATCTTTCAAAAATCTATTGGTTTTATTGTAAGTGCCGCTGAAAGCCAACTGGAGCTGGCGGAATCAAGCCACGTCATATGTCTGCGCTTCGCTTTCAGTGGCTCCACTTACATTAAAAACAATAGGTTAGGTTTTGAATGAGTAGTCAGCTCCGCTCAGAGTAACTCCGCTCCGCATTTGGTGACCACCCGGGCTTATAAGTAAATAAACTAAATTTGTAGCATTATCATTAACAATATGATTACTTTACTGTTATACACTAAGTCTTTTTATGGTGAAACTTTAAACTTATTGAGCTAAATCAAGAAATTTGTTTATGTTGAGGCGACGAACATTGTCTTGATTTACGTTGTTTGTCATCGCCTAAAGAACATGGGAAATGAGTTACACAACCTAGTTCCGTTTAATGACATAAAAAATTATCCACGATAAGTTCTCAAACTTCTCTTTCGGCTTTAAAACAACCTACGCCTGCGAACCAAGTTCCCAAAACTCCCGTAAACCGATACTGGCTACTGATTGGTTCGCAGTGCACGCGTATTCGGATTTCATGCACGCTAGATTATCACATTTCTGCCCAGGCGCACCACAACATATCCATCGTACATACTAGTTTCGTCTTAACTGGTGCGTTCTTTCTCTGATTTTAACAATAGTTTTTGGAAAGTTATAGTTCCCGCCGTAATTTCTAGTATAAATACAGGTCGAAAATCGTTGTTCGGCAGAACATTGAGGAGGACCACCCACTACAAAAACTTATACGATAGCCTGCCAAACTATTCAGGCTACATTAACTCAAGTGGAAATAGAATGAAGCCATTGAAATAGAAAATACGAACTTCTTACTTGTCACCATTCCGAATTGTAAGAGTACCCTTGTCAAACGCCTATTTTTCAACTATTTCTCACCTTGACTACGCCATGTTTCTGCCTTAAAACATTTTCATGAATTCCTCTTTCAACAAATTCACGTTGACATATCGGTGTAAATCACTGTTACGGATGTAGCATGGACTGGAGCTTGAAGTATCCTCTGAAACACTTTGTTATGAAAGTTTGGATGAACTTCATGGTCGTACGACCCTACATTTTAAATACCATAAGTCCACACAGGCTTTAACACTTCCTCATAAATTACAAGGTTATTTGTCTGGACAACTCCGAGTTACTTTCAAGCAAACCAATAAAGTTGTCTGTATTTTAAGTTCGATTCTTCCTTCCTTTTATTTACATGGTCTTTCCACTTTAGTTTAGTATAAGACCCAGAACCGGGTCTTATATATATATATATATATATATATATATATATATATATGTGTGTGTGTGTGTGTGTGTGTGTGTGTGTGTGTGTGTGTGTGTGTGTGTGTGTGTGTGTGTGTGTGTGTGTGTGTGTGTGTGTGTGTGTGTGTGTGTGTGTGTGTGTGTGTGTGTGTGTGTGTGTGTGTGTGTGTGTGTGTGTGTGTGTATCAGCACTCTCACGTTAGCAGTTTTGGTTCAATTTTATTCAAAACTTGACACGAAAATCGATTTAGGCAATAGCTCAAGTACAACCAGCAAATCTGTCCAATAGTTTCAAAATGGTTGTCGTTTAAAATCTTTAAAAATGAATAACGTTTTTGCTTTCATACACGGGAAATGTGTGTGTGTGTGTGTGTGTGTGCGCGCGCGTGTGCGTGTGTGTGTGCGTGCGTGTGTGTGTGTGTGTGCGCGCGTGCGTATGCGCTTGTTTAGCTTGGAGAAGTTTGTTAATTAGCAAAATTTTTTAAACAGTTTCAAAACGGCGGCCATTTTAAATCTTTAAAAATTTCAAAACGTTCTATGCCTTACATTAAAAAAAAAAAACGATTTCACCGTCGTAATCAGCGTTAAAAATTGCATTAATTAGCATTTTGAGTTTTCAAAATCAGTTGAAATTAAGAAATGTTTTGACGGCGGTCGAGGTTCATTATCGTTTTTTAAAATGTAATTTGAAATTTTAAAATGATAATATACTTAGATTTTAAATGCTGAGTTTGTTGGTGTAATAAGAATTTAAAAAAGGGTTAGGTAAACAAATTCTTTTGGAAATTTGCTTCCATCACTTAAGCGAGACAACTGCTATCAATACAACCTTGTAAGGTCTCTCTGAGAACCGATCTGAACTAGTGTCTACTTTGAATTCTTACTATCATCTCCCTTTTATCCTTTGCTACTCCACTCGAGATAATTACCGCCTACTTGAAGCCCACCTACGCTAATTCTCTAGGCAGACTCTCAGCCGATTTTAAAGGAGTGATCTAAAGCTAGTAACGTATTGTTTAAAAAAAATTTCGAACAGCCACACGAGTTGACATCATCTTCTCTTAGCTCCAACTACAACCAGCGCATTAACATAAACACAAAGCGCTGTACACAACTGAAAACGTTAGCAACAAATATATTCCCGATTGTGACAGCGAACTTCTAAACCCTGAACGCATATTAAAGCGATACGTCAATGTGGCTGATGCGGGCCATACAGAGGGGGTAGATCACGGTTTATATACGCTTAAAGTGGTTTATTTCTATTGTAGCTCAGGTTTGCTATGCAAATACCGGAGACAGCATCTGCCGGCGGTGAGGGATTGTCAAGGGCGGCAGGTTGTCTCAATACTGGTCTTCTAGTGGACTTTACAACTTTATGAGCGCGTAAACATTTATTAGGTAAAGTTACAGAACTCGTTTTGTTGTTTCTTTTTAATTTTCCACTTTGTGTTGTGATTGAAAGTATTTTTGGAAAAAAAGATCTGTAGGTTTTGTTAGATATATTTGCTTTTTTTTTGTCCCCTGAGTAAAAAATCCTACTTTTAAATGTCATACACAAAATGTTTCTTTGTCTCTCTGCATTTGATTAGAGTTTAATTCAAAACATGCAACTCTGCTCCGCATTGGTGGCCACCCGGCCTTGTAAGTAAATAAACTAAATTTGTAGCGTTGTCATTAACAACATGATTCCTTTACTGTTATATATTAAGTCTTCTTATAGTAGAACATTAATCTTGTTGAGCTCTAAAGATCAGACACGATTCTAATGATGGGGAATGATCAGATAATTTCACATGTTTCTTGATCCTTTGATGTCAAACGGCACATGGTTTCTTGATCCTTTGATGTTAAATGTTTGACATTTGAAAGGATGGTTATGTTTTGGGTAACTCTGGAAACCTAGTATCGTGTACGGATGGCTCCAAGACAAAGACAGGCACTGTTGCTGAGGTGTACTGTAACCATGCGTAAAGAAAGCTGTTACCCTGGCAACAGTATACAAGGCTGAAGTAATGGCCATTAATGACTGTGTTGAGAGAATTTGAAATGGGCCTTGAAGAAGGTTCTTATTCATATTAGTACCGATAGTCAGGCAGCAATAAAAGCACTTGAGGGTCCTAATTCAGTCCAAGTTGGTCTGGGAGTGTCGGGAGAACCTTAATGATCTATTGCTGGGAAACCGGGTTACTCTTTACTGTGTTCCGAGGTATAAGGGAGTTGAGGGCAATGAGGAGGCAGACCGATGTGTAGATGTGTAGTGTGTGTGTGTGGGGGGGCGCGTGCGCGTGTGTGTGAGAGAGAGACATATGGTCCACAGCTGTTGCGACACACACACACACACACATACATCGCATAAAGGTAAGTTGACCAAATTCGGTTAAATGAATACCAAATTAAAATTCCCCGAAAATTGTACAACAAATAATAACACGCTCAAAAACAATATAAGCAAACTACACCCGATTTACAGGTACCGCATATCGAAAGGATCCAAAGTAAACCACGACCGTCGTTTTTCCGATTAGGTCTCTGACTATAAATATTTTAGATTTAAAATTTGACACACTGACTGCAAAAACGATTTTTTCTTCCCGCCTGAAACTTTAACCCCAAACTATTTTTCTGAAAATCTAACACCCAGCCGAAAACATTTCTTTTGACAAAAAGACACGGTAACAAAGTTTTGCTAACAGTCTTAAAACCATTTTCGATAAAACACCTGGTTGCAGGTGTATCTATTCAACCTTAGAAGCTCACTTAGTAATAAAGGATAACGGCTTATAATGAACAATATCCTGGCACTCAATTTGGCCTACATATTGATGTATAACGGTGTTGAGCTTCTATCTAATTAACCCACCTGAATCTGACGTGTGAAGGTTAAACAGTGTTTATACGTGTGCGTGTGTGTGTCGCAACAGCTGTGGGCCATATGGCGCATCTCCCTCGCTGATTATCTTCACACCAAATCATAACCTGTTTTTGCACTTTCTGGTTAAATCTAAATGTTAAACGTGTTGAGATTCATCGGAAGGGATGACCAAATGTCCAAACGCCATATATAAATTCAATAAATCAATTACTTTAGAAGGATTACTTAAATTTTGTACTTAAATTTCGTTCCACGAACCTATCTGTTCCATTACTGTCTTATGAATCTTCTGCCATAATATAGGCAAAATCTGATAAATTAATTTTTAAAAAGTTAGAATGATTTTTGGCTTCAGCTTCCGAATCAGAAGTTTTGGTAAATATTTACATAAATTTGAAAGTAGCATTAAAAATAATACTCATTTGAATAATGTGAGAATGTGTTACTTCATTAATTTTTCAAACTGGTTTTCTGAATCATCCATAATAAATAACCACGGCTGTCTCTGAAATGATGGAAGCGAAATTCTGTAAGTAACATTTTTTATCTAACCTTTTTTTCAAACTTTGTTTTCACTTATATAAACAGCGTTAAAATCTAAATACATTAGCACTTGAAATACTCAAATTGCGAAAATGAACCTTGACAGCCGTCAAATTAAATTTATTAATTTTAACTGATTTTTAAAATTTAAAACTCAAATTTTTGCAGTTTTCAACTCTGATAACGATTGTGAAATACGATTTTCTAAAATATTCCAGACAAAAACGTTATGAACTCTTAAAGATTTAAAATGGCAGACATTTTGAAACTGTTAAACGCATTTTGCGGGTTAACGGACATGTTCGAGCTATTAACAGAGTCGATTTTTACGTAGAGTTTGAATTAAATCGGAATAAAGTTGCGACCGTGAGCGTGCGAAACATATAGGTCTACTAATAAATTTTAACAACCCTCAAAAAGTAATCAAGGTGCCCTCATTTTAAAGTTCCCAGATCTTAATAACCGTTCAAATAGCTCATTTTTCAATGAAAATTTGCATAATAAGTGATTTTAATTTAAACTTATTTATAGAAAACGAATAAGTCTGGTAAGAGACGATAATATTTTACACATTAATTACGCAGTTTTAAATTTTCGTTAGCGAAAATGTTATTGTAATGAGCATGTACTTCAATTAGATGATTTAATGAAATATTTTTATATTACCGAAAGCAATTCATTAGTAAAACAATTATCGCAAATCAAAATTAATCGAAACCCCAGTCATACTGTGCTCGCGGATTTGCTATTTGACTTGCCAGTCGTTACCGAACATTGATATATCGATTGTATTTAAGAACGAGTGAACGTAATAGCATAATGATTAGCATACACTGATTGTTTTGCTAATGGATTGCTGGATAAATTAGCAATCTAAAAATATTAGCATACAACGGGGCGAGTCGAGCGAATTAATAAACATTTAAAAATTTTCCAATCATAATTAAGCCAATTGATTACATCACCCAGTACGCTAGAAAATTAATTTTTTTAACTGGATAAATAGAACCTTTTAGAGGCGTAAAATGTGACCATTTGAATTTAATTAGTTAAACTAGAGCTATCACTTACTCTAGATTAGAGAAACCTCAATGGCATCAAGATAAAAAAAGTAAAAGGCTAAATATTTACTGCCAAATAACATACGAAAACATTAATACATGCTGGTCAAAAGCAAAAAGTCGAAATATTTACGTTATCTTTCCTATATTATTACGCTAAGCATTAGGATCGGTTTTGTATCAAAGATAAAAACCTGCGTTATTGAAACTACACACGTGATACCAACAGGTTCGTCAGAACACCGAGGAACTCTCACGCCTCATACGTTTCAATTTTGAGGCTTTATAATAAAATAAAACCAACTTAAAACCGATAAAAGCTCTGCAAACAAAATCCCAGGAGCAGTATAAAGTGTCCCCGTGAGAGTGCAGCACAACTCTTCCATATGTATCAAAACACTGATTGCTAAAAAAACTTGTTTAAAGCAATATTTACATTATTACTGCATTCAAGACTTGACTCGAAACAGTTTTGAAAGTAGAATGGTAAGACAATCTAGGACAGTTTCAATATGTAAATGTTATTAAATAAAAAGCTCTGCTTTTAGTAAACAGGATATTTTTTTAAAGTTATTTTTACTAAAGCCTAATTTAGGTATGTAACGTACAACCCGGATATAGTAGGTTTCATTTATAAATATTTCAATAAGGTACAGTGATAGAATTTAATCATTAATTTTATAGGTTATAGTTTTAAATATGAAAGTAGAACAAAGTAAGGTTTACCGTATTCAGTAATTTAAATAAATATAATGAATGCTATTGCTTTATTAATAGGACATACATGTATTAGTCTATTGTAGCAGAAGAAGAGGTGCTATAACACTGTTCAACTTCTAGTTGTACATTATAGTATGTTATGCGTTTCTTTTTCCCATTAAGTATGATAGGTCGCACAGGCCCGCTAGTTAATAATTTATTTCGTGTTTATGAAAAAACTATCGATTAGTATTTTACATATTTTTGTATTTACTGACCTCAACAAAAGCATGTTTTGAGAAATTCACAAGAAATTTAGAAAAATATTTACGCCTCTTGACCTTTAACAGTGTGATTAAAAGTAAGTAGAATAGATTAAAAACTATTTTTTATGTTTGGGCATGACATAAGTTTTAAAATGGTTTAATCCGCTTCGAGACATACAGACGACACAGAAGTCAGCTGATTGTTTCTTGAGCCAGCTTTACAACTTGAAGAAAAACAAAATATCCAAGATATTCATTTCAACGCTCGATAGAAAATTCACAAAAAGCCTTCGGACTCTAAATATAAGCTTGACTAGTTTATTATACAGTGCATATTGTTGAGAAATTAAGAAATATGTTAATTTACAGTTATTCACTTAACTACGAGTTAGTGTTTAATTTAGATTGTCCACATAATAAATTAATTACCTTAACCCCTCACTACCTTTCATAACAACCAACGCGGCATCATTTTTAAATAATGGATTCACAGTAATGAATTAAAGACCATTGTAGGGGTATGTACCTACCCTTTGTAATAACCATTATTCTTTCTCGATTTGCATTCACGGCTCTGTTTTGAAACAATAAATATAAATTACTTTTTACCCTTGTTATGACTTTTGCTATAAATCATGTTTTTTTAATACAGAAATTTTAAAATACATTTTGCAATTTATTGGTGCAAATAAAAATAGAAATTATTTCGAAAACGTTGATAAACTAATACATAAAATACATTTGCAGAGTGTGTTAAAAAATTAATTGAAAATTTTATTTCAAACTTTCCAAACGTTTTCATTTGTCAGTACTTTTCAAGTTTTTATTGTTTATGCTGATTTAATTCAAATATGAAACAATACCTGACTAGTACAATAGCTTGTACATTTTTAGTTACCAATTCAAAATGTTTATGAAATTATTTTTTTTATATTACACTTTTTTACAAAAATTACGAGGATTATTCTAAAAGTAAAGAACTTTTTGACACGCAGTTCTACCAATCTCACACAACGAAAAATGTTTAAATTTGTATGGCGATTATATAGAAAAATAACTGAAGTATCAAATGTGGTTTAAAATTAGTGTTGTTTTATTATCTTAAATAAAATGTCTAGAGACATAAACATTCTTTACTTTTAGAATGATACACACACACACTATTACGTTCCAGTAATAAATCTTTAATTATTTTTAGTGACGTCACTATGCCTAACTAAAATAATCATAAACCAGGGCCCTTTACAAAAATATATTAGTAAAAAAAATGGATTAAAGATACAGACTGTAATTGTATTAAACAGCTTGATTGTTTACTTTTTTCCGCTAATCCGAGTTTAGTGGTTTTCCCTTAGGGTAGCCGATATATCTTAACAGCGAAGCTACAAGATCGGTGAAAACACCCAAGTTCGCACTGTCAAAATTTATTTTAACTCTTTCCAGCACATGCATCTGTGTTATTAAATTGCTCTATTTGCACAGTGTAATTTGTATTCTTGTTTTTCTACAAAAATATTTAAATAAGACTTGAATATGTTTAAATTACATGAAAAAATATTAATTTTTTTAAAATTTTTATAAATATGGGGAGGTTCATTTTTTAAACCACCGTGCATTAAATTATATCTAAATTTAATTATTAATTAAATACGATTTTTTAATAAAAATTACAATTTAATAGGTATAATTATAAAAATAACACTATATTACTGAATTGTTCTTAATTATAACTTAATTCAAATTTTAAAAAATTATAATCAGAAATAAGGTAATATTAAAAAAATATTAAACATATACATACGAAAATCATATTATTTTAAAATTACAATACTAGACTACTTAAGTACACACAAATAAAAAATCATATTTTTTTTAATGAATGAAATTTTTGAAAACAGTCTTTTGATTTTGTTAAACAAAGTGCAATTTTACAGACACTGCACTCCCAGTCACTTCGAATTGGCTTTTTCTTTGTGCTACATAGTCCACAGCGCCTTCTAGTAGTTCTTTGAGGCTGATGAGTTGCAGATAGCAGCCGTATTTCATGAGATAATTTTGGTTTTTTAGTTATTACTTCTCTTTAGATGAGATAGGGCATGATAACTGAACCAATTTTTCACTTAAAATTAAAACCTAAATAACTCTCAGGATAACAGTGTTATAAAAATGGTTTATGTTGCACGGTGGTCTACTTTATAAACCAGGAGAATTCTACATAAAATTAATAGTAGATAACGAAAAATGAAAAGATTAGTACTTACATACAAAGAAAAGAAACAAACAAATCCATTACATATACAATTGCATTGTAAAACATGTAAAATTAGCGCATAACACTTCAAACAAAATCTTGCAACAACAAACTAAGAAGACTAAGTTGTTATCATTAACTGACTAATTTTGTAAGATGGTGACATGTCTGCACTCTATGCTGTCTCTAATATACTAATAGAACTAACAAAGGAGGTGGTTCACATTTTGTGCTTCTGAGTCACAAAGGATAAGATATTTTGTAGGTGGTCTAAAATTTGAACCACCATGCAAGTTGTGTGAGGAAAAAGGTGGTCCAAATTCTGGACTCTGTGTCTGAAAGAGTTAAAAAAAATGCTCTCCTTGCCTGGCACAATAATCAAAAAAAGTAGGCCTTACGCATGACATTTGTGTCGTTCGCGTGTTCGCGAGAATATTATAAATCTAAAAAAACCAAGATACACAATTTCCCTTACCTGTGAGCCGTAGTCTTGCGCGAACTAGCCTTAGCCTCACTCCAGAACAGACTGGTAGGTCGTCTCAATCGTTCCTTCTGAACAGCTGTTTATTTAGCGTATCATCTTATTGATATTGCACAATTTAACCTATATTTATCTTAGATATCCAATTGAGGATCTGAGATGTTTCATTCCACCCCTTTCTCGAAAAGAAAATCGGTTCAATTTTCTTGTTGTTCACATACTTCACGGGCGCATGCATCTGGGTCGTTGTTGGCCATGTAGAATCATTTCTCTACCATGATTTACGAAATAAAAGGGTCCTTCCAGTAACCTCGTGACACGCTGTCCTAAGAGCACATCCTAACTTTGACAGTTCTTTGTCCCAGTGCCGGTGATTTCCTTTTACATACGACATTATCATCGATTTGATTACTCTATTTACTCGTTCTTGTAGGATTGACCTGTGGATGATAGTAAGCATTGTAGAAAGCTTTGCTTCCGTACTCCTTTAACAGATTCTTAAATTTTTTACTGGTATATTGTGTACCGTTATCGCAAATTATTACTTTAGGTACTCCGAACTGCAAAAATATGTCTTCTTCCAGATGTTTCATTATAGCATCCGTGGTAGCTGTCCTAAGTGGTTTCAAATTCTGTATATTTTGTAAACCAATCGCAGGTGACTACTAGATATCTGTTACTTTTAGTAGAACTGGAAAATGGTCCAATGATATCTGTACTGATCATCTCCCACGGCTGGGTCACTATCTTTTGGGAGCCCATCAATCCAGCAGGTTTGAGCTGCGAAGGCTTATTTCTCAAACACGTATAGCATTGTTTCACATATTTCATTACATCTGCTTTAATTTTAGGCCAGTAATAAATTTCAGTTATCCTCTTCGTAGTTTTGAACGCCCCTAAATGACCTGAAGTTGGAGAATCATGGCATTCTCAAAGAGCCTTTACCTTTAATTCCTTTGGTAGAACGATTTTCCATTTAGGTGCGTCTGTTGCATGTTCGGTATCTTTCAATAATCTCTCAGCTTGAACCATCCACTTTGGGTACATCTCTGGTTAAGACGTTACCTTCGAGACCATTCCATTATACCATTTATCTTCCGAAACATCTGGTACTGTAATTAGGTTAACATCTGCATTTTCCATCGTCCGTGACAAAGCGTCTGGAACGAAATTTTCTTTTCCTTTACGGTGAACAATATCATAACTATATTGTTGAAGCCTAACTGCCCATCTCCCAAGTCTGCCAATTGGGTCTTTTAAATTGTCTAACCACTTTAGTGAATAGTGATCCCTAACTACTTGGAAATGATACCCTTTAAGTTAAGGTCTAGATCGTTCTACGGTCCACAATACAGCCAAACACTCCCTTTCGGTAGTAGAAAATAGACGTTCACCTTTAGTCAAACTACGACTGCCATATGCTATCACCTTTTCTTCGTCTCCATGTTTCTGTGAAAGTAAACATCCTATACCAACTCTTGAGGCATCAGTTTGTACAATAAAGGGCTTTGACAAATCGGGACAGGTCAGCACTAGTGCAGTAACCAGTCTCTCTTTTATATTTTATATTGTCAGAAGAGCGACAATTGAGGAAAAGTTCTGAACAAAGCGCCGATACCACGATGCTACACCCAAAAATCTTCTCAGCTGCCGAACATTCTGTGGCCTAGGGAATTCTAAAATGGCTTTAACTTTTTCTGGGTCTACGTGGAGATCGTTGACGTCTACTACATACCACAAATAGCGTAACTCATCTCGACAAAACTGACATTTTTCTCTATTCAGTGTCAGTCCAGCAACAATTAACCTCTGAAAGACTTTATTTAATACTTCGATATGCAACTCAAATGTCGTTGTTACGCATATAATGTCGTCCAAATACACGAAAACATAAGGTGACAGGTCTTCTTCTAATACTCGATCAATAAGTCGTTGCCAGGTAGCTGGTGAATTATGTAGTCCAAATGGCATCTTGACGAACTGAAATAATCAACGTCCTGGTACTGTGAATGCAATCTTCTCTTTACTTTTTTCTTCTAGCGGCATTTGTTACCAATATGCCGATTTAATGTCTAATGAAGTCAAATACTTAGCATCTCTCAGGCTATCAAGAATGACACTAACATATGGTAGCGGATATGCATCCTTCTTCGTGACTTTATTAATTTTTCTAAACTTAACGCATACACGTTTAGTTCCATCTTTCTTTTTTACAAGAATCTCTGGAGACGACCATGGGCTATTGGACCTTTCAACTACTCAATCTGCAAGCATTTGATCTAGCTCATTATTCATAATGTTTTGTACGTGCGGGGAGATAAGATAATACCTTTGCTTTATAGGTTCAGTCTCGCCTGTATCGATCTTATGTTCTATCAACGTAGTCATACCTAGTCCGTCTGTCATCTGACTGAAATTGATACATAGCAATTCTTCGAGCTGTTTTTGTTGACTAGAATTTAATCGGGAGTGGTCTACAATTTCCTCAGTGGAAACGTCTATCGCAGGATTTTTAGCACTTGAAAAACACCAAGTACCGTCGGTCACATCAGAAACAATCTTCATTTTTCTTTAAAAATTCTATCCTAAGAATCAAGTCATGCGGCAAGTCCGGGACAACTAGTGTCTCCACAAGTCTGCTGACACCTTTTAAATCATAAACAACATCAACCACACCTTTAACTTCACAATCTGCCGTCGGCAACTTTAATACAATCAAGTTCACTTCTATTCAACTTACAGTTTAGTTCTCTTAATACTTCCCAACCACTATTACCAACTAACGTGCATGTTGCATCTGAGTCCAATAATCCTACAAGGGCAGTGCCAAACACTTTTACTATTAAATAAGGTCGATTATCGTCGGAATGGTTCTTTAATAAGTCATTAATCTTGTTTTTATACTTAAAATTAGAAATTTCGCAGAGCCAGTAATTCTATTCTTCTTTACTTGTCGGTCTTCTCTGGACGTGGAACGTACGCCGACGTTTATACGTCCCTACTTTTCGTTTCCCGACCTACATCTTTTGCACGTAAAACGCGTCACATCATCTTCACCACACTTATAGCAGAACGTGTTTCTATTTGTACTTTTGCAATCATGGAACTCGTGTCCTTTAGTTTTACACTTAAAAAAAACTATATCTGTATTGGCGTTGCGATTATATGAACTTCTGAAACCCATCGTGTCCACCATATTTGCACGAGGCACTTCTGTTCTCTGGAAACCTTGATATGTTACGTCTGGTTCTAGTACGTCTCTGCGATTTGCAGGAGGTGGTTTAAATTTGTGAGCTATTATTCTGCTATGTTCAAGCTGTCGACCCAAAACAGGAAGATCTTTGACGGTGTTTACACTGTGTAGACTTAAACGTTCAATGAAATAAGGCGCAATGTTACGCTGAATTATTTTTAATTTTTCTTCCTGGTAGGCGTGTTTGGAAGTCGCGAAAACAAATTTTCCATTACCTCAAGATAGATTCCTATCTTCTCATTGTGACCTTGAGATCTGGTACGAATTTCTTCCCAAAGTTCTTCTTCATAATCCGGAGGTTGAAATTCTTCTTTGAGTAATCTCGTCAAGTCAGACCAGTTGTTACAAAGTTTTCGAATAGCTCGAAACCATATTAAGGCTGGTCCCTTGAATAAGTCAATTGCTGATTCAAACAAATCTGTGGCGTTCATATTTCTAGCGGTGCACAACTCATCCACTCGCTCTAGAAACGCATTGACTAGACTTCTAAAATCACCCGAAAACGTAACACCCCATTGTGAAACAGTAATTTGTGTTTTTTTGATTATTATGGTAGGAGGGACGGAATTATTATCATACTGAGCTGGGTCCGAACATGACGTTGTTTGGGCGATTACTGCTGAAGGCTGACTGCGTGGAACCTCTGTTGGTTGCACTTTGGCTTCTTACTTCTCCATTTCCTGTAAAATACCTTTTAACAAATTGGATCTTCTGATCGTCGGTACTTATTCGGTCAATGTGATAGCTTTGTATCAATTTAAAAAAAATTAGAATCCTGATGAGTTCCTTCGAAAGAGCCAATTAACTTATTTATTTCTGCTAACTTTGCCTTAAAAATTTCTAACTCTTCTGAGCTCTCGAACGTGACGACTGGATACACAAATCTACCTTCTTTTTCTAACTTTATCAAACATTGTAAAGTGTCAACTGTCGAAACATCATCGATACCTCTAAGTTTCAGTTCATATTCGAGTTCATCTCGAGATAACCTGTCTATAAAAAACGCCATTTCACTGACTTCGAAATACACTAAAAATTACAGTCACTCTACGGCAAAAACAAATTGAGCAAAGAATACGAAAGATAACAATGCACAACAAAAATATAGGCTAACCTTCACAAAGACACCACTAACCAAAATAAATCCAAAATAAAATTCATCTATATAAGAGCAACATGTAACTAGCGGATAGACAATTCATTAAATTCCTATTCTGTTATACAAAACTGAAATAAAAACAAATATTTATACCAATAAACCAAAACACGACCTGTAAAAATGTAAATTATCAAAGTCTCCTTGTCTTTTATCTCTCAGCAAATACTGAAAAGTTATACAAAAAAGCTTTGCAAAAACAAACAAGGAATAAACAATATTTATATTTACCATTATCTAATACTTAAGGATTGAATAACAGTGTACATAAGCCATAAAGTAAGATAGGACAAAACAAACACATTGATTTCTTTCAGCCCTTTTTTTTCAAGACAAACTTTGTTTTGCTGGCCACACGTTTGAGCGCTAATTTCTTTATTACTTTCCCGAAATAAATCTTAAATTATTTTTAGTGACATCACTATGCCTAACTAAAATAATCATAAACCAAGGCCCCTTACAAAAATATATTAGTAAAAAAAATGGATTAAAGATACAGACTTTAATTGTATTAAACAGCTTGATTGTTTATTTTTTTTGCTAATCCGAGTTTAGTGGTTTTCCCCTAGGGTAGCCGATATTTCTTTTCTTAACAGCGGAGCTACAAGATCGGTGAAAACACCCAAGTTCGCACTGTCAAAATTTATTTTTTTAAAATTCTCTCCTTGCTGGCACAATAACAAAAAAAGGCCTTACGCATGAAATTTGTGTCGTTCGCGTGAATGTTCTAAATAAAAAAAAAACCACGATGCACAATTTCCCTTACCTGTGCGCCGTAGCCTTGCGCCAACTAACCTTAGCCTCACTCCAGAACAGACTGGTCGGACGTCTCAATCGTTCCTTCTGAACAGCTGTTTATTTAGCGTATCATCTTATTGATATTGCACAATTTAACCTATATTTACCTTAGATATCCAATTGAAGATCTGAGATGTCTCAACACACACACACACACACACACACACACACACACACACACACACACACACACTTTTGGTCTACATTGAGAAGTAGCCAAGGTATTAAATGTGATGGAAAATATGATTGTTTCATTGTATTAAATAAAAATGTCTAGAGAAACAAACGTTCTTTAGCTTAAGAACGACCCTCGTTTTCACCATCGTAATCAGCAATAAAATTTCGTAAATTAGCATTTGAAATATTTTAAAATTCCATTGCATATACGAATATGAAGGGTTATTTTGTTGTAGTCAGTATACATTTTCAATATAATACCGTATACGCAGATTTAAATGACGATTATGATGGTAAAGTCAGATTTAAAAAGAGTATTACAAAAATATGATTATTGCTCAAAAATCGCTTTCATCACGTCAGCAAAACAGCTGTTACTAAATATTTACATTAATATCAAAACGTTAATAACTTCCAATATAATGTATAAAAACAAAAACTAAATTTAATCGATTTTATGCCCTTTTCTAATAGCGTTCATTTTCAGCAAGTTACTAAGTGCTCAAGTCACCTAACCTGACCGATTATTCATTTCAATAGATCGGCTTTACTTTGTAAATTGGGTTAAACCAGTGTCAAAAAGTTGAAAATTTCACTGTTTGACAAGGGTCCGAGCCGCAAATTAGTTTAGCGAGTTGTGCGGTCGTCCGTCTGTCGTGAGGTCAGAATTAATTTTGCTTCTTGCCACTGCGTCCGGCATGACAACTGAATACATTACATTATTGTAGCCTTGTGAATGAAACGTTTGACAACAGTCTATGTTACAAGACTTGTAATACTGGCTGTAATGATTCAAATGCTTCCTATAATACTTTATTAGCGACTTTTACAATCGTACTTAGATGCTCTATTTCAATGCCATCGACAATATTCAAAATTATACAGAAATTACGAAAATGAATATGTCGGCTGTCAGGGTTCATTTCTTGTGTTCCCAAGATTTTTTGAAAGTTTAACATGCTCCCGAAAATCGATTTTCGGTAATAACTTTGACAAGTTCGTTTCCCCGCAAAATCCGTTAAACAGTTTCAAAATAGCGGCTACTTTAAATCTTTATAAAATGTGTAGACCTATTTTAAATTTAATTGAAAATACGTAAACGAACCTAACGGAGGTCAGGGTTCATTTTCATATTTCCTATATAATTCGATTCTTTAAAATTCTATTATAGCCTATACAAGCTTTAGTATTTATTTATTTATCATTCAAGATGTTACACAACTAGCAATAGAAATAGTTACTGATAAATAATTTTAACTTTAAACACAAACAGACCTGATCAAATATTAATTTAAATTATACAAATGGTTAAGTTTAAGCCAGTTGTATAGTTTCTTTTTGTATTCCATATATGGCATACTGTATGCCACTTTGGGAAATTTGTTAAATAACATCACACCCTACAGTTTGGATATAACCTGTTTATGAAAAGCTCACCACTACTTAAAACGCGTAGTTCATTTGTTCGTGGTCACTGATTCTGGTGTACGTTGGCCATTGCAATAAATAATTTTCAAATAATAAATCGTATTTTTCTGCATTGAAGAGCTGCAGTTAATTTTTGAAGATATTTGGAGAACAGAGAGGTTTCCAGAGGAATGGAAAGTGACTCTAATACACCCATTGCACAAGAAAGGGGACAAACAAAATGTTGAGAACTATAGAGGCATCTCTCTTCTGCAAATTACATATAAGGTATTCTCAAGGATCCTGCTGAATAGAGTAGAGGCATCACTTGACAATCAACTGGGAGAGTATCAAGCTGGTTTTCGAAAGGGTAGATCTTGCTCAGAACAAATATTTAACTTAAAATCCATCATTCGCCATAGGTTACTAAATTCAAAGGACATAGTTGTGACTTTTGTAGATTTTAAAAAGGTCTTTGACTCGGTTGATAGAGAAACCATAGATAAAACAATACGTGAATTTGGAGTTAAAAATAAATTTGCAAACTTAATACGTGAAACACTTACTAACACGATTTCAAAAGTAAAATTTATGGGTGAGATATCAAAACCTATTAAGATAAATACAGGTGTACGGCAAGGTGATGGTTTATCACCTCTTCTGTTCAACTGTGTTCTAGAAAAAATTGTCAGAATTTGGAATGTGAAGCTAAAAGAACATAACATTTCGCCAGTAACTTTAAGGAAGAAAAATAAAGGCAATGAAGTAAGTTGTCTGGCATTTGCAGACGATTTTGCTATATTGTCGGACACCCTAAGAAATGCAACAATACAAATCAAACTCTTAAATGAAATAGCTAATAAAACAGGTTTGAGAATCTCAGTAGAAAAAACTAAATTTATTAAAACATCAAAAATGCTCCAAATTGTTTGGTAACAGATATTGGTGCAGGGGAAAAAGTAAAGAAATTCAAATATTTGGGAGATATGAGCCAAGACAATGGCTTGGAGAAGTCTGCTGTTGAAGAAAGGGTACGAAAAATGGAAAGAACATATGGTATCACTAAAAATTATTATAACAAAAAGTGCTTATCTAAAAATCTTAAAATAAGGTACTACAATATAGTAGTGAAACCGGAATGCCTGTACGCAAGTGAATGCTTGGTACTAAATTATAGTTTAGATAAACTGTAAATACTAGAAAGGAGAATCATGAGAAGAATTTTAGGCCCAGTGAAAACTAAAGAAACATGGAAACTAAGATCTAATGATGAAATATACAGGAACATAGAGGACATGACAGAAACGATAAGGAAGAGAAGACTGCAATTTTTTGGACATATGTACAGGATGAATGATTCAAGACTAGCGAAAAGGATACTCAAGTACCTATGGGATAAAAAGTCAACAACTAGTTGGATTCAAGAGGTAAGGAAAGATTTAGAAAGAAATAATATTAAAGAAGAAGAAACGCTGAACAGAGAGATTTTTAGAAAGAGGATATTGAGTATGGAGGGATTCCAAGGAAGATTGCAGAAGAAATCTGTTGCGAAGTGGTCCGAGGACAGAAAGAAGCTGCATAGTGAAAGGATGAGGGAATATTGGAGGGAACAGAAGAGAAAACAGCTAATTGTGAAGAATTGAAATTGTCACGTGGTCCCTAGGACTCATCGAAAGAAGAAGAAGAAATCGTATTTTTCAAATTGTCTAAACATTATGTGATTTTCTGTACTGATATCAAATTCTTAAAAAAATACTTTTAGTGCATTTACATTATATTTATAAAATATAGGATATATTTTCTAAGAACACATTATTTCTACCTGGATTATTAAAATCCAAACAATTTAATGGTAGTTTTGTGTAATTATACAAGTTTCTTTGTTCAGTATATAATAATCCTCAGAAATGCTGATTATAATAATAATAATCAGTGACAATAATCCTAGCAGAAAAGAGGAAGAATATAAAAAGAAAATAAAAGTTTCAATTGAAAAGTTTTGCAAGAAATGCATTTTGTACAAACATACACACACGTGTGTGTGTGTGTGTGTGTGTGTGTGTGTGTGTGTGTGTGTGTGTGTGTGTGTGTGTGTGTGTGTGTCAACACTCTCACGTTCACAATATTGGTACGAAACTTGGCACTAAAATCGATCTAGGCAATAGCTTGAAGTACAGCCAGAAAATCTGTTCAACAGTTTCAAAATTG
Organism: Callitettix versicolor; assembly: GCA_022606455.1. Taxonomy (NCBI): domain Eukaryota; kingdom Metazoa; phylum Arthropoda; class Insecta; order Hemiptera; family Cercopidae; genus Callitettix; species Callitettix versicolor. The sequence continues at coordinate 62,700,700 of CM040186.1, read as the reverse complement.
CGGTCTCTTCAAATCTTTAAAAATCAATCACTTTTTTATTTAAAAATTTGATTTCAAAATCGAAATAGCGTGAAAAAGCGCGTGATTAACATTTTCAATTTTCAAATTCCGTTGAAATTAAGACGCCTACTTCGACGGCGGTGAGGGTTCGTTTTCGTATTTTCAATGTTATTTTATATTTTAAAAATGCTGGCTTATGAGGACTTTAACACTGATCATGATGAAATTAAAATTAAAAACGGTAATTTTGAAATTAGCTTCTGTCCTGTCAGCAAGCGTGCAGCGATTATCGATTTTGAAATGTCAGCTGATCAATGATTTTTATAATAATAACAATGCGTTAACACAAGTTAAAAACAAAATTAATTTAGCTGAAGTAGACAAGTTCTGTGCGTAACTTGTTCACACAATTAAGTTTGTATCGAACTGGTAATGTTGGCAACGTTGATTTAGTCTAAGTATAAGAATTGTTATTTGCTTAATCCATCCCCTATGCATCCCTCATCCCCTAACACAGCAGGAAATGGAATACAAACTCTTGCTTATTGATCAGACTACATATACCCTGCTCGTTAAAAGATTGGCTCTTTAAATATTCTCGTTTTAAGTTGTATGTGACAGCACCAGTCTGGAATATTTATCAAATTCTATTTTTATAACACTGAGCGTCACTAATTTATATTAGTGTTTCCATTTTATTAAAAATAATTTCGTCACTCAGCTGTCTCGCTGACTTGATAGAAGCGAATTTCCTAAAACCACTTTTCTCTATCCTTACTTTTTTAACATGTGTCATGTTTTAGAGCTGGTTGTGACGTTTGATTTTGCGGGACGCATGATGCGAGGGACATGTTTATATTGACATATAACAGTATATTTTGAGCATGCAAGCTCGTATCAAATTAATTACAATGAAAATTACTATATCCGTCAGGAATAGAATCGGGGACCTTGCGTGTGTTAACCACTACACTACCGAAACTACGAAGAATTTTGACAGATTTAAGTATATTAAATGAATCGTTAATTTAATTTTTGTAGTTATATTAAGAGATCAGTTTTATTATATAGATTCGTAACGATCAGCTGATTTCATTGAACAGTTGATAGACTATAATAATTTTCAGACCATGTTAAATATTAGCTATGTTAATTTGTCGTGTTCTCGACATCATATATCATGTTTATTCTTGCTTTTTATTTTAATTACGATAATGTGTTCAAAATAACGACAAATTATCACTGCTAGTTTTTAACAACATAACATAAAACGTGTCATAGCATATCAGCTGTTCAATTAAATCAGCTGATCGTTACGAGTTAATATAAAACATCTGATCTTTTACCTACAACTGCCACAACAAGTAGCATAGCTAGTTTTAACAGCATAACCTAAAACTTATTAAAAGTTATCAGCTGATATTTACGGATTAATATAAAAAAACTGATCTTTTACAAAAAAATACCATTATAAATTTGTGCACCCGCATCACGCGATGGGTAAAATCCATCACAGCCAACCCCAAAACATGATACATGTTAAAAAACAAATAACTTATTCAAATTAGAATAGCAGTACATTAACACCTATTTATAACTGCTACTTTAAATAGTTACTCTATGGTGTAAGGGAAGGGGTAAACTATTAAGGGTGACACGGTTTGCAGCTAAAAGCAATCAGTTCATGCAAATCACAGCTATTAACTGGTAAACGTCTACAAAGCAATTATACTAAGTACACAGCGTTGTAAAATAATTGAAACTTTCAAGTGAAAAGTGTGCTGCTTGATTTGATAATTACATTATTATTTGTTTTAAAGTTGTGAATTTTAAGAAACGAGTTCATCGACTTTAACACAAATGTAAAATAATAATACAACTGTAATATTTTAATGCAAAGATGTTGTTCAGCTACGGGCGCTTTTATAGCGAATCTACATTGGAAAATGAACTGTTGAAGCGGCCATCATGGTAAGACCTAGAACGAAAACCTTGAAACGAGCGTCGATCCTAACTTCTCTCTCTCTTTTTTTCTGTATATATATATATATATATATATATATATATATATATATATATACACACACACACACACACACACATATATATATATATATATATATATATATATATATATAATGATATGTTAGTATCGCGGCTAGGTTTTGAAATCTATACAAAAATTATCTGTACTCCCACCATGCCTCATCGTACTTTTCCATTTTGAAACTTTATAATGGAACAAAACCAACTTAAAAACGTATAAAATATCTGTAAACAAAACTCCAGGAGGGGTGTAAAGCGTCCTCGTGAGAGTGCAGCAAAACTCAGTTTTATGTACTAAAACCTGCTAAAAAAAACATATTTGAAATATTAAATTGTTACAGTATCCAAGACTTATAATTATTAACCTTATCAGTTTTAAAAGTAGAATCGGTAATGTAAGCCAATTCTAATATGTAAATGTTATTAAATAAAGGGCTCTGTGTTCAGTTAAAAATAAAAAATGTATTCTTTGTTTTATTAAATACAAAAGAATCAGGTCACACATTTTTTTACTTGAGGGATTTAAACATAGATAATCTCCTAGAAATTTTACAAAGACTTTTCCCTCTCTCTCGTTTTTCTCCCCTTTCCTCTTTCACTTTGTTAAAGACGTTATATTGTTATTATTAGTAGTATTAGTAGAATAGTAGACCTCGCAATGTACTTTTAATTCCCTGACCACTGCCCCACAGCAGCGCTCTGACCAGTTCGCACCTTTTCCGGCAATTAAACCACTAAACGTAACAGGCCCTATTTACTAAAAATGTTATTGCACCAACTTTATTGCAACTTTATGCTTTTTCTCTAAGAAGGGGTCAAAATAATGATGGCGTCTTGCCATGCAGCCGGTATTACAACAACTACATTCTGATCGTTAAATCAGAGGCCGCCATCTTGAAACGAAAGTGAATGAAAAAATTTTTACACTTACGTTGTTCGGGTATTATACAAAGTACCCTCAAAATAATCGGTCAATGCCTTTGGCCTAAACTGCTTAACCAACTCAGACAAATTAATTGCCAAAGGTCGATTTGAAGCGTTAACAACCCTTTGTTTTTCTTTAAAGTCCACAAAATGTTCTTATTTTCCCATTCTTTTTACATCATCTTCAAATGAAACAAATGGTACAATTTGGCTATGTTTGACAAAGTTGTATGGATAACACGTAAGACAGTCTTTCTATACCCCCTTACGTGCTAATCAACCCTTTGTGCTAACCCTCTCCTGCACGTCAGGGCTTATTCAAGCTTGCAATTACACTAATATTAAAAACACCAAATAATAAACAATTTTATTATTCAATTCAAATAACTGGTTGAATTAAATTTCTTTTAACTTTTCGTTCACATTTACAATTGCATATTAAAAATTGTATTATTTTTCTTTTCTCAGTAAAAGGCCAAATAACTCACCCCACACTCCGCTGTAATCAAACTTTACTCATAACTTCTTCGTTTATTTTCTTTTTCAAACTTAATTTATTTTTTACTCTTCTGAACTTTTAACATACATAATAAAATAACTTTTTCATTCTTGTATTCGTAAAAGACGGCTTAAAATTTTATTTTTACATTTTAATCGATTTTCAGAAAGTTGAAAACAATTATGAATAGACTATAAAAAATTATGAATAGATTTTACATTTCGACCAGACGCAAAAAATAGTACAGTAATAAATTCTGTTAGTGGCTTTTCCTGTTCTTTTTTGTCGTTTGAAACTGATATTTTCCGGATTTTAGGTAATTGGTAGGGAAGATTTCCGAACCTATTTAGAACAACTACAAGAAACTCGTAATTAATAGACTGGTGAATGCAATTTTAAGATAAATAAATGAGAAAAAACGACTTAAATTAGTTATGAGTTTCTCAACTTTAAAAAATTTACATTATTTTCCCGCTTCTGAAAACATTTAATACAAAAGTTACAAAAAAAAAAAAATAAATATATTAAAAAAAACAATCGCTGCAGTTAATATACCGAACTGTTATGATAAAATAGGATTTTCATAAAGTAAATTAAAAAAAACAAGGTATTGCAGCGGTCATCATGGTACGACCCAGACTCGTGATTTTGAAATTAACACTATTAACAGTGAGCCTGTCACTATAATACTTTTTGAGGGGCCTTCAAATTTATAAATATATAACATGCTCACGTTCGCAATTATAGTCCGATTTGATTCAAACTTTTTACTAAAGTTTACCAATACCTTATATATGTACTTTAACCAGCAAATCGTTCAACAGTTTCAAAATGGCGGTCATTTAAAATCTTAAAAAATTCATAATGTTTTTGTTTGTTACAGTTTGTTTTGAAAAACTGTCTTTACTATCGTAATCAGTGTTAAAAACTGCATAAATGTACATTGCATACATTCAAAATCCGTTAAAATTAGGAAATTTAAGTTGGCAGCGATCAGGGTTTATTTTTGTATTTTCAATGTTTGAAAATTTAAAATACAAATATATGAAGATTTTAACGCTGATTATGATGGTGAAATCAGAATTTCGAAGTCAAGATAAAAAAATTACTAATTGCAAATTTGCTTCCAAAACCTCAACGAAACTGTTGCGTGCCGCGATTATTAATAATTAGAGGCGAGTAGTACAACTGTTTTTTGTGACAATAACTAGTTTTCTAACTGAACTGCAATCAGAAGAATTGGTAAAGGATTATATCCACAATGGTTGAATAAAGAAAACTATAAAACAGGTGAGTCCTAACCTATCAGAAACATCTTTACACTAACATACCGAGAGTTTTATTACAAAATAAATAGAAAAAACAAGTGAACGTAAAAATAAAATGGAATAAAAAGATAATTCAGTTTGAAAATAAAATTTATCAGAATATGTTTTGTGTTAAAAATAATTGCACGTTTTAATATATATATATATATATATATATATATATATATATATATATATATATATATATATTACTTTAGGCATTGGTATGCTAATATTTCAGAAATGTGTTTTGTGTTCAATACTGGTTTCGCGGTTAGGCCCTGAAAGTTTTTCAGACATTTACTGACGTGTTTCAAAAATGGCGCGGATAGTGTTAGGGTGTTACGTGTAATCGATATCAAATATTCAAATTCGTTTAGTGACAAATAATACAATTATGTGAAAGTATCTCTTTCGAAGTTACAAAATAAATATATCTGTATCGCTGACGTGAAGGAAGCGAATTTATAAAAAAAATATCCTCTATTTTTTAAAAATGATTTTACCTGATAACCAGCATTACAATTGGCATATAATAGCATTTTAAACTTTCAAATTGCATTGAAAATACAAAAATGAACTCTGTCCGCCTTCAAATTGAATTTCTTAAAATCAACGGATTTTTAAAATTCAAATCGCTTATTTATACAGTTTTCATAAGGGTTAAAATTAGATTTTCAAACAAATTAAGAAACAACGTTAAATATTTTTAAGGATTTGAAATGGCCGCCATTTTGAAACTGTTAAGCGGGTTTTTGCTAGGTAACGAACTTGTTCGAGTATTAAAAAATAGATTTTTGTGTAGTTGTGTACTAAATCGGGTAAAAATTTTAAAAATGAGCGTTCTAGAACACACACACACACACACACACACACATTTGTGTATATATATATATATATATATATATATATATATATGTATATGCCTCCCTAAATGTAAGTGTAGTGTTGTAAGTGTAAGTGTGTGTTAGACTCGGGTACTGCGAGGGACGTCTAAATCCTCTCAATATGTGCAGCTAGTCTGCACCTATTCTAATTGTACCAATTCCTCAAGATAATAAAATAAAATATTTAGGCCTAAACTTTAGCAGAAGAATAACAGGGAGCCATCACATAAAAACAAAGCGTCTAGTTTTAAGTTCTAGACTCAAACTTCCCAATCGACTTCTAAATTCTAATTCTGTTTTATCTCTGCGTCAAAAATAACATTTAACAAAACTCTGCTCAGACCAATTCGGACATATGGCATAGAATTATTTGGCTCTGCGAAGAAAAGCAGTTTACAAAAGATTCAAGCATTTCAAATAAGAGTTTCACGATTTATCACCAAAGCACCTTCGTATGTTAGCAACTTAACTCTACACACAGACCTCAAAATTCAATAAATAGGCTATGTATTTCTATAGTTTAATTAAAATGTGGAAAAAAAATCGATTTTGGTTATACCATGTAAATTTCGTTCAACAGTTTCAAAATTGCGACCATTTTAAAACCTTTAAAAATTCTTAATTCTGTCTTATTTTTTTTTGTTTAATCTGATTTTACGTATTCAGCGTTAAAAATCGCGTGCATTTTGAATTTATTTGATGGCGATCGCGGTTCATTTTTGTATTTGCATTGCAAAAAGTTTAAAATGTTCATAAATGCAGATTTTAATGTTTTCTTATGACGTGAAATAAGTTTAAATAAATCACAGGATAAGATAAAAAATTACTGTTGAAAATATGCTTCCATCGCGTCACAGAGACAACTGTGTGCAGTTATTACTTATGATTCCTGAAATAACAGATACAACGGGGAAAATAAATTCAATAATTCTTGAATTGTTTTCAACAACAAGTTTTATCTAGCATACATTTGGAATATCAGAATATTCTAGAATACATATTAGAAATTTGAATATTAGAATACATTGTGTTAGTATAATAAACTGTATTTGCATATACAATTAAAAAGTTTTTCAAACAGATATGAGTTAGCTTTTGAAATGAGAAGTCATTTTGCCAAGTATTTAGTTTGCCGGAGAATGCAGAGTTTGAGTTTTAAACTTTGTCTAATTAAATGTTATTGGAGCGTAGTTTGTTCTTGCAAAGTTGAGATATTTCTGTTTAACTTTGAGATATATCACAAGTTGCCAGCAAGCATACACTCTTCAGCTAATACATTCGCGTTTATAATGTTTGTTTTACTAACCTTGTAATAATATCCGGTAAAAACTTTAAATATTACAGATTATAATTCAGGCTGAAGTTAAGAAAATAAATTAATTTCCAAAAACTAACATTTAATGACAGTTCTTCGGAACGAACGTTTCCATGTTCCAAATCGACGCGTGGTACAGGTTTGGGTATGTTCACTACCAATACTCTACGGAAACTAAGAAGAAGTTTGACCGATGTAAATATATGAAATGAATCGTTAATTTAATTGTGGTAGTTATATTAAAAAAATAAAATGTTTTATATTACTTCGTAAAGATCAGCCGATTTCTTTGAACAGCTGATAAGGTATAATACGTTTTAGGTTATATTGTTAAAAACTAGCTATATTAATTTGTCGTGTATAATAATTCGTAACGATCAGCTGATTTCGCTGAACAGTTGTTAGGATATAATAAGTTTCACAATATGTTGTTAAAAATTAGCTTTGTTAATTTGTCGTGCTTTCGAAAAAAAAATTATCGTCATTAAAATAAAAAAGGACGAGAAAACATGATACATGGTTTTTATTTTTGTTTCAATAACAGAAATTTTTAATTTTACGTTTAGAAAATCCTATTCACCATCGTTATATATAGTTGACGACGTTTCGCTGTGCGTTTGACCTTGCTCTGTTCATAGTTGTACTAGCCACGCACAAAACATCGGTCTGTGTAATCACAATCCTTTTTTTTTTTGGTGTTTAACGTCCGACTATTTGAACACTTCGGCTAATGTAGACGATCTAATGTAATCACAATCCGATAATCATTAAAGCTGCTCTCAAAAGACCAAAATGCTGGTCAGTAATTAACAAAATAATTTTCTTATTATCCTATATTAATAGCCTACATTAATAACACTTTGTTATGATAAACGAAATTACATGTAGTAGCAATAAGGCTGGGCGGCCATTAAATGCGAAGCGGATCTGCGCTGAACGGAATGAAGAATAACAGCAACCGGAAGCGATGTTTAGTCAGTTTAAAGAACACGTTTGTATCTTTTAACTGTAAACATTTAAGTCTACTGTAACGGGATTCTGTTTGGAGTAAAGTTAGGAGGCTTGGTCAGCGTGATGGGAGAAGCGGAGTCAGCTGCAAAACCGAAGCTAGACTGAGTCGAAGCTACGCGGAGGGAATCCGCTCAGCTCTGTTATGATTTCAGTCGTCGCACTTATACTAAAAACAATAAGTTAGGTTTTGAAGGAGTAGTCCGCTCCGCATTTGGTGGCCACCAGGCGTGAAGAAGAGTCGATGTTGTTAAAAGTGAGTGGCTTCTTCCGCAAGCCTTCCTCTGTCCTCACACTCCCGTTCAAGGTCACGCTCAAAGGTAAAAGGCTTCAACTGTACGAAGTTTCATATTCATAATTGAACGAGAACCATAAACACGATTTTGGTGAAACATCGGAACAATATTTCTTCTAGAAACAGTTGTATAACGGAAACACACACACACACACACACACACACACACACACACACGCGCGCGCACTCTTCCTTATCAGCTTAACTGGTACAAATGATGACGGTTAAGTAAAATTTTTTGAACTACTTCACAAAATGTGATCTAATATTATAATCAGGGTTCATTTTAAGGTTGCTATCACGATAGACGTTCCAATAATTCATCCATTGGAAATTCCTTGAAAAGTAGGTACCAAATCGAAGAGATCTTAATTAAGCTATTAAAACGATTGAATGTATAGTATACACATTACGTAAGCAGATCAGGAAGTAAAACTATGGTAAGATGTGGCAGTGGCTGCATACCTTCAATACAGGAAGTTAGGTTACGTAAAGTGGAAGAAACAAGAGGCTGTGGATCATGACTGGTTTGTCAATGAAGCATAAAAGTTCATCACTTTCTACGCGCGACCAATGAACTGAAGAAAAATCAAAATCAAATAACCTGCAGTTATTTGGTGTCTTTGAGAATGTATTGTACAGGGTGTTCAAAAAGTCATGAAATCTTATGAAATAATGTTTTCTTTTATGTGGTAACACCAGAAAAGCTGGTTGACGTGAATGTTGCATATGCTTTTACCTCCAAAAAAAATCTGCACGACTCCTATCTAGTTAGTTTAGTCTTTCCGTTGGTAGTGTCCATATGACATTACGCGAGTATTTGACGATATATCGAAACAGTTGTTCGACATATATCGACATGTTGTTCAAGTGTGTTATCCGAAGATGGTGTAAAACGTGAAACCTTCAGTCGGTGGTTCGTGTCCTCTGTAAGGTCCGACAGTGAAGAAATCAATGACTGGTTTTAGTCTGATGATGCATGAGTTCATCTTGCCAGATACGTAAATTCATAGAATTATTGAATTTGGGCTACGAACAATCCACATCAGCTGCACCAGTGCCCACTGCTCTCACAAGAATTAGGTTTTTGGTGTGCAATGTCAGGAAGTCGAATTTTCATAAATTTTTCATGACACAATAAACAGTGAACGCTACATTCAGATTGTGCAATAGTTCATGAATACCATACCTGCAGATCAGCTTATAGTACATGTGGTTGCAGTTCTACGGCTCATACAGACAGCATGATGACTGTCTTGGAACAATGTTTTTATGAACAAGTGTTTTCAGAGAGGCCCCCTGGTTTATCACCATCTGACTAAATATGACGAAACTCGTTTTACATTACAAAACTAATTAATATTACGGAACTCGTTTTATATTACAAAACTCGTTTTATTACGAAACCCATTAGTATTATGTGACTCGTTTTATATTAAAAAACTCATTGGTATTACGAAACTCGTTTTATATTAGTAAACTCGTTTAACATTACGAAACTCATTTTCCATTACGAAACTCAATTTTTATTACGGAACTCATTTTATATTACGAAATTCTTTAATATTACCAAACTCATTTAATATTACGGAACTCGTTTTATATTAAGAAACTCACTAATAATAAGAAACTCGTTTTATAACACGAACTCATTAATATTACGAAACTCGTTTTATATTACAAAACTCTTTATTATTACGGAAGTTGTTTTATATTAAGAAACTCCTTACTATAACCGAACTCATTTAATATTACGGAACTCGTTTTATATTAAGACTCTCGGTTGATGTTACGAAACACGTTTAGTATTAAGAATCTCGTTTAATATTAAGAAACTCGTCCTACTGAACGAAGTCGTCACAGAGTTAAAACGACTTTACAAAACTCGTTTCGTAGTAAGAATCTCGTTTAATATTACGAAAATTGTTCAGTATTACAAAACTCGTTTGTATTACGAAACTTGTTTCGTAGTAAGAATCTCGTTTAATATTACGAAAATCGTTCTACAATACGAAACTCGTTTAATATTAAGAATCTCCTTTTATAATATTACGAAACTCGTTTAGTATTACGAAACTCGTTTATTATTACGAAACTTGTTTTATATTACAAAACTCATTTTATATTTAGAAACTCGTTTGGTATTACGACACTCTGCATGCGCTAATGTTAAAATTTTTAAATTACATTGAAAATACAAAAACTAACCCTGACCGCCGTCAGATTAATTTTCGTATTATTCAATGCAAATTTAAAGTACTTCACTGATTTATGCTGGTTTAAACACTTATTACTATAGCGAACCTTTTCAAAATATTTTTCTCTCCAAGTTTGTACAAAATTATAAACGCATTATACTTTGTCATAACGACCTAAGCTGATATGTCAACTTGTGTGTAGCGCCTAGCCAACCGTATATCTTTCAGCAACTATAAATTTTGTATCACTCGTTTATAAAGTGTAGCACATCTTACACATAATAATAATAAAAATAAAAACGGCACGCAACTGCCTTGCTGAAATAAAGCATAAAAAGCCCTGTATATACTGGCACTTAAAACTTTTAAATTACAGTGAAAATTGTGGTAGACCCTGACCGCCGTCAAATTAAACTTCTAAATTTTAATGGATTTTGAAAGTTAAAAGTAATAATTAATCCAGTTTTTATCATTGATTACGATAATGAAATCGCATTAAGAAAAATGTTGACGACACAAAAGTTACGCATTCTTTAAGATTTAAAATGGCCGCCATTTTGAAACTGTTGACAGAATTTCTGTGGTTAACGAGCTTAGTTAAGCAATAATCAAAATCGACATCATTGTCAAGTTTGAATCAACTCAGAACGTGAGTGCACACCACACACACACACACACACACACACACACACACACACACACACACATTTTTACGGAAATATTATTAAAAATTCAAAGTTTCACAAAAATGTAATCTAATCCCTAGCTGGCTCGTTTTTCTATATTGAATTACATACCGTCTGTGTTAAATATAATCCACAAAATATCTTTAGCCAGATCTCTCTCTCTCTCTCTCTCTCTCTCTCTCTCTCTCTCTCTCTCTATATATATATATATATATATATATATATATATATATATAAGAACTAGGCTGCCCCGTTACGGTAATAAACATTCTCGAATCACTTGAATCGAAATTCCACGTCCCACATTTCAAATAAATATTGACACGTGGTATTCGTATTATTTAGGAAATGTAACGTTCGGTACGACTTGAACAATCTGGCAACAATGTACGGAAGATTCTCCAGTTTACATATTCTGAATAGCTTCTCCAATATGTTTTACAATTCATCACATGAGTCGGCGTCTATTCATCTTGATCACAGACTCGGAATCCAATATACGTACGTTGTTTTGACATTCCTCTGGGAATATTTTGTTACGGAATTGCTTATAATAAATTAGGTTTTGATTAATGGATCGTTCGTTCTGTTTTGACGAAATTTTAAGTATTTTCAAAATAGTATTTACATCTGTGACCTGTATTAGGTTAGCTAAAACAGAGGCAAAGGTGAAAATTAAAAAAAGTTGTTATTTAACTAATTAAAAAATAAAACAATAAAATTTTCCTAAGTCTATAAATAAAATCTTAGAGTGCTCAAAAAAAAGTACAGACTTAACTTTTATTACAAGCTTTTATCACAAAAAGGCCGAATATATACAGAAGGCTTACTTGTATTGAAAATTTGTTACTAGGTTTATAGTTCATATTTAAAACATAAGATCGCACAGTGTACACCATATGCGGTTTTCAAGCGGTGTTGCCACTTGGTGCAAGCTACTCTCGTACTGCAAAACTCTATTGCTCGAAATGGAGAGTAGGCGATTTGGCAATACTGCTCAATGTGTCATACAGTGGCGTGCCTAGCTCTGAATATGCAAAACTTCGCCGATCTGTTTAACACCATTAACATCATGTAAAAAACATTCTGTTATTTATTCATACTTATGTGCTTTTAATTATAGACAAATATTAGGAACAACATATTTACTACTTTTTTAGTTCAATAAATAAAAGTTTGTTTAAAACACTTTTTATATTATTTTTTTACTCTATCTTAAGTTCTGTTAGGTTCAACGTTATATTGTTAATTTAACATGAATAATCCTTATTCATATTTCCGTAAAGTCTAATTAAAAAAAACATTTTAAGAGACTGGCTAAAAAAATTGACGGTTTATTTTAAAGACCTTGGTCTCGTATTTGAATGAAAACTGTACATTCGCCTTAATTAAATCCTTGAGAAAAGCGAATGTTCCAATAACAAATTAGTGGTAATGATTGTTGTATACAATATCAGTATTTTAAATAACAGCTGCTTTATAAATATTTTCTTATTTGTTTACATATTGTTTGCGCATAATTTTTTTTCTTTTTGTGTTCAAGGAATTTTAAAAAAACTTAATATTCCAGGATAATGAATTTATAAATAAAATCATTAATTATGAACATAATTTCTATTATTATTAGCAAATAATAAGAACTAATTGCCCTTACAAGCCATTAGTGAAAATTGAATTGTCATCAGGTGTACGCATATTTGTTAAGTTTCAGAGCTGTAAATACTCGGGATGTGTATTAAAGTACGATGAAATTGAACAAAATTTTTTGAGTACAAAATAAAAAATGGCGCAAAACATATTTAATTAATTTTCCAGAACTGTAAAAAACCTACATTACATAATTCATCAAAATCTACCTTCAGTATTCATATAAGATAGATAGGACATTTCCTTACCCTCTTTTTTATTAAAAGAATCATTTTATTCAAGAAGTTAAACTGCAATACTTGGACATTTTTTAAAATATGTAAAAAATATGATTTGAATAGTTGTCTCATACTATATCTCTTAATAGAAATATAGTTATTTATTTTTTTTAATATGTCGCCCTATTATATAGAACACTTTTTTATACTGGAGAAAGAGTAACAAAAATAATAAATAACTGAAAAAAACATCCTTTTGAGCCCATTCCTGTTAAAAAATATAAAAAAATATTATTTATATTTAAATTAGTACATTATATTTATATTGTACGTAAATTAGTTTTTCTACGTAGAATTTAAAAATTGATTGTGCAAGTTCATCCTTCTAGTTTATATTTGAGGAAAACTGTTTTTCTGCCTCAGATGAACTTATTTTGTAACTTTTTAAAGACATTTTTCTAACAATTTATTAGTGCGTCTATTGGATCTAAGACGTTTGTGTGTTTGTGTGTGTGTGTGTGTGTGTGTGTGTGTGTGTGTGTGTGTGCGCTTGCTTGCTTGCGCGTGTGTAATTTAACGAAATTTCAAATAGGTAGGCTTCTTAGTTCTTTAGATACAGTGATCAGTGAGTGAGTGAATGAATTTTGGCTTACAATACTGTACATACTGTACTGTATAGCGGCTGCAATATCCATTAGAAATTCACTAATAACAACAAAACAGTGAAGAAACATTTTACAAAATGCCAAATCAAAGACTGGTTGAAGCAAGCAATTTGGGTTCAGCAAGAACCAACACTAAACGAAACGGTTAAACTGTGTTTGTCATGGGAAAACGATTGTGCATTGTCTTCAGCACAGATGTGAATCAATCGGTTAGTAAGTCATAAGCAGAGATTCTACGGTTTGTTCCACTCCAAAACACAGTCCGTGCTTTCTTCAGTTTGAGGTTATGTCATCAGTCGGATCGTTAGTCACACTAGTTCTTCCTACAGTACTGTTTAAAATAAGGCGACGAACAAAAAGTCTTTCTAACTTGGCATGGAAAAATTCATCAGACTCGAAATGTTTTAATGCTTATGACTTGTATTATTAGTAAAAACAATGAAAAATAAAGAATTAAAGTAAATGAATTAATGAAAGCTCTTCTAGTGTAGAAGATAAAGTTGTTACAATTGGTAATGATATAAGAATATTGGATGGAGTAAATGCCGAGCCGAGCTGATCAGCTGATGAATGAAAATGAAAATGAACGGCAACCATAAGAGGAGTTCTGTCACTTTAAAGAACACGTTTGTTCTTTTAAATCTAAATTTTTAAGCCTACTTTAACGGATTATAGGTACTATTATGTATAAAAACCGTAATCTAGGCAACGGTAACCTAAGTAACGAGAAATAATAAGTTTGGAGGCGTGGTTAACGTGGTGGGGGAAGCGGAGTCAGCTTGAAAACCAAACCAAGACAATCAAAACCTAGCGACGTCGCTTGACTCCATTTCAGCTCCGTTACACTTTCAGTGGCCGTACTTACGTTAAAAACTATTGGTTAGGTTTTAAATTCGTAGTCTGCTCCGCTCAGCGCAGCTGTGCTCCGCGTTATTCAACAAGAAGGAAAAGACACGAAGAGAGTGGTTTTGGTTAAGTTATTTACATTTCACGATTACAGTACTTTTATACATGGTGTACGTTTTCGGTGCTTTGTGAATATGGGTTTGCCAAAACCCATTGTACACCAGCAGGGTTAACCTATTTGATCTCCTCATCCTACACACAAATATATATATATATATATATATATATATATATATATATATATATATATATATACACTCTTATTACACACACACACACACATATATATATATATATATATATATATATATAATTTTGTTAAACGACCTCTCAAAAAGTGATCTAGTGGTCAGGATCAACTCTCATTTCAACTACCTGGGTCTGGGTCTTACTCTAATAATCCAACAGGTCATTTTCTAACGGAAATTCGTTAAAAACGGCGCCATTTTCTTATTGACGTGCTGGCAGCAATAACATCTTGTTATCTTGAAAATTTTAAAAATTACATTGATATTGAAATCAGATTTACAAAGAAGTGTAAAATAAGAAAATATTGTTGGAAAATATACCTTCCATCATGTAAGCTAGAGAGCTGTGTGCCGCGATTATGTCGTGAGTGTTTCTGTACATCAAAATGTTGGAGAAGTATTTCGAAAGGAACTCGGATTTTTCATTTTGAATGGTTCCTTGTGGATAGCTTTCGAAAATAAGTCGGAGAATACCCGCAGGTGGTTGTTTGTGAACGGAACCAAAAGAATCACTTTCTGCCTGGTCACATCGTTCAGAGTAGATTAGCTTTCAAAGAGTGAGAAAATGACTTTCGATTTTCTCTTTGACGGAAGTGTTTGATTTTTTTTCAGTTTTATTTTTACTTTGTCTTTGAATACTTTGTACATAATTCGTTTTACTATAATTTTATAACACGGTTTACAATTTACGTATGAAGAATTGTGATAATTTCAACAATCGCGGCGTGCGGTTGTCACGCTGACATGTTGGAAGCGAATTTCTAACACAATATTTTAACATGTATCGTGTTTTAGGGCTGGTCGTGAAGTTGGATTTTGCGCATCGCGTGTGCGAGCGCACAAATTTATATTGGTAGTTATAGTAAAAGTTCATTTGTTTTATATTAATTCGTAACGATCATCTGATTTCACTGAACAGCTGATAGGCTATAATAAATTTTGGGTTACGTTGTTAAAAACTAGCTATGTTAATCGAACTAGCTATGTTCATGTTTTCGAACAAATTATCTTAATCAAAATAAAAGAGAACATATGATACATGATTTTTATTTTCATTCAGTAACAGAAATTCTTTATATAGTTTACCTTGCAATACTTCGAAAAATCTTATATTTTGCTAAACCATATGGAATCGCTAAATCCATCAGCTGCTCACCTTAACTGCCTCCGCTGGTTATGATAGCCTACAGCTAAGTTTTAGTCGATCAGAAATAACACACAAGAGAAAGCTTATATTTTTTGTGGCTGTTTACAATATTTCTTTCCTAGACAACTGGAGCAGTATTTTTTTTGTTTTCAGAGAAAGTTACGTTCCAGTAGATGCTCTCCAGACTGGGGTTACATAACCAGACATTCCACGTAATGTATGACTGCATGTAATGCAGGCAAAAAGTGAACTGCATTTCTCGCCGAACACTTCTTGGGGTCGTGAAAAAAAATTGTTACGATTTCGATAGATTTATTGTTTGAAGTATATATTGATAAGGAGCACATATATGTCGCGGCACTAGTGTCTGGCTGAAACGCAACTCTAGCTTTCAAATGGTAAATGAAGAAATTGTAAACCTTAGCAGTTTTGTTTGTGTACTATCACAAATATTAAATCATTATTGGTTTCCCTGGAAAAGTTTGCCTGAAGATATCTTCAAAGATATTGCGTTTGGTATCTTTTTGAAAGAAGAAACACACACACACACACACACACACACACACACAGAGAGAGAGAGAGAGAGAGAGAGAGAGAGAGAGAGAGAGAGAGAGAGAGAGAGAGAGAGAGAGAGAGAGAGAGAGAGAGAGAGAGAGAGAGAGAGAGAGAGAGAGAGAGAACTGATCACGAATGACATATGTAGGCCTAATTTAGACAAATTAAATATTGCTACAGGGTAATAGATATTTCATATTTCTGACATACCTCTTATTGAATATAAAAACTAAAAATTTACCATTGAATATTAAAGGTCTAGAAGTAGAGCCACCATTATAAAAGAAACGTGCTCAATATCAGAGGCATAAGTCCAAGTAATTGCATTATGTATCGCTACGAACGCTGCAAGCTGCAAGGAGTGGAGACGTTTAAGAAAATAATACAGTACAATAGTACCATACAATAGTACAATAATACAGTACAATATAATACAATCTATTATTGAGTGTAGTTGAACACTCCGCCGTAAAATGCCACCAGCAGCAAGCGTTCATGTACCCTCTTAAGGGATACGTTTATTTTCAATGACATACGTAAGATTCAATATACTGGTTCTCTCAATGAGTTTCATCAGTCTACTGAAAACATTCAGCTGAAGGTGTTCCTGTTACTACAAGATAACATGTGCTGCTGGCAAGAGCGTGAAAATCATAATGTGTCCTGCAGTTTATAGTGTTACCAAATAATGGGATATTTATGTTATTATTAAGGTATAAGTGAATAATATATTTGTAATATTGTTGAACCAAAAGGCTTTACTAAATATCTAATATTAATAATTCAAAATATAACAGTGCAAAAACAACAGCGAATTACAATAAAATAAAATAAAAGTGACAAACATAACCTCAAAATCTTTACCATGCAAAAGTAGGAAATGTGTTTTTCATCGTGAAAACGATTAATTAAATGCGTGTTATTAATAATGAGAAGAATATAACTTCTTTATTTTAAAAAAAAACTACTAACTCGACTCGATTGTTGAGTATTTAACACTATTAATGAAATGCGTGTTACTTATAATGAAAAGGTTATAAAAAGTTTTTAAAACAAGAACCAGACTAACTCGAGTAAATTGTTGGATGTTTAACTCAGTTGTTGGTTATATAATGAACATTCCTTAATAACGGAAAGGAAAATCTTAAGAAAAATTATAGGAACAAAA